>OX393569.1:16217507-16425007 GCA_947652115.1 Blastomussa wellsi
CCTTTTTTTCCTGGTGCCCAGGTGCCAGTCTTCGGGCACCAAGTGTGAGCACAGCGTTTGAATTCTTAGGTGTTCTTTTTGCTCACTTTTCCTGCAAGAGAAATAGGAACAAAGAAAAAGTTATTATCATGATCAGCTCTACTTTGAAAATAATCAATCACAATTTCCTTCTTTCAAAAAATGCAACTTCTTTGAGGCTTCAAGTAATTAGACTATGAGCAGTCCCTTTTTTGTTAGTCCATCGAGTGCGAAGCGAAAAAAATATCTCTGCGAAACCTGGGAGACGCGCCCAAGCAAAGCTAGGCCAGGTTGCTAACCGAACTTGGTTTTCCTTCCATTTAAATCAGAATAATCGAAATGGTGGTTGTAGACGCATCTCACAGGAAAGACATGGTAAATACTGTAATATTTTTGCTTTTGTTTTCCATCAGACTGATGAACATTGGCGGTCCCTGAGATACAAGTGTACCACAAAGGACAAAACACCAGAATTCGATATACCAGTTTCCAATTAAAAAATGCTTCAAGTTCTGACGGAGCACCATTCACTCCGAATCACATGAATGTAGCAAAACAGACATTTGCTTGAATTTTTCCACCTCTATCGGGGAACATTGTATTCAACTTGATGAATCTTCTACAGATACAAAGCCAGATCACAGAAACCTCATAAGCTCGGCTGCGTTTATCTTTGTTGCACATTTAGCGCATACATGGCTTGAGGCGAGTATACCCTTAGCCTACAATTGACGTCTTCGTAAAAAAACTTTTAAAATTACATCTGCAAACTGTACAAAAATTGTTGCAAGGCCTTCCCTTCACTGCGTCTTTTTGTCATGTTTTCTCGTGACAAAAACTGCTTTCATCTTTCAAACTCCCGGGGTGGCGACGACAAGGAAAATTGACAGGATGTCAAGATAAGGATTAAATCGTTGGGCGCGGTTAATTAAATTTGAAATTAACACCAAAAAATCACTCTGCCGTGAAAGGTCAAACATTGTGGCTTTGGCGGTAGTCCCTCTTTTTCGTGCCTCGCCGTGTGGGTGCAACTCCCAGGTTTCGAGCGGCCATTTTTTCGCTTTGCGCTCAACGGACTAAGAAAAAAGGGACTGCTCGTAGTCTAACAAGTAATATATAACAAATAACTTTTTTCCATGTAAATATTTTCTTTTAAATTAACACCAAAGAAGTAACATTGAACCAAAAAAGAACAAGGATGTGAAGACTGAGTGAGACTAACATACGAGCTACATTCATTTGAAACTGTAAAAACTCTTGAATCAGCTGAGTGACTCACCTGCATGGTGCACCCCTTGGTCTCATAAGGATGTTCTTTTTTGTGGGGTGGCAAATGAAGCCCACAGAACGAACAATATTATAAACACCAAGAGACAACTTCCAGGAGACTCGAAGTAACACCTGCACCAATGTAAAGCGTAAAGACATCATGAGAACTCTTCACTGAAAACATATGATTGGATTTAAAACCACGTGCAATGTATTCTAACCAACCAGAGCAAACATCATGTTGTTTGAACTAATCAGAAGTGAACCTGAAACTAATTATGACTTGACTCATGCATGTTTTCCCACACTTTGTATACCAGTTGCATGGTTTCGCTTTGAGAAAATCACCATTGTGAGACAGAAGCTATTCTGGAGAGTACCACTTGAAGGTCATTTTTTAGGAGGGGAAGGTGGGGTGGGTGACTAGACACCCCATAAATCCGTGCGTGTTGTGTTGTAGTTTTCAATTTTTTGCAAGCGTGTTGCTAGCAGCCCCCAGCCCCTTACAAAAATAGTGGATCAGTCGTGGCATTTTGTAATCAGCTTTGTTCTTTCCCATCTTATCCCAGTGGTGTAGCAGCTCTCATTAGCTTGAAATACTGCTCCTCTAGTGCAGCAGTTGCTATTGTTTTGGGGGTGAGGGCAAGGAGCATTGTTCCAGTTGTTATTTCTATTGTTCTCTGATAGGGTAACAAGCCATTCATGCAAGACCTTGCAAGAGGGATGCTACCCCACCCTATTATCCAGCTTGGCAAATGCAAAACCAAACAAAACTTAGCGCTGGGCAGTTACTGTAGAATGAGAATTCCATTTTGTTTGTGTGCCATGAGTGTTCTGTTTAACAACAACAACAAATACTTTATTTATTGAGGGTGAAATACATTATTACCAGCTATATAATAACAAAATCAATGCGCGCACTCTGATTGGTCAATCAGCTATGGTTTATTGTGCTGGTAAACCCATGGAAAAATCACGCGTCTTCTGAATTATTATTATACAAACTTTTCGAGTGTTCTCCAAAACATCCCAAGAGGGTTATTACCCCTATAAACCCATAGAAAGTGTGGTCTATTGCTTAATTATCCGGTAGTTTTTCGCAATGGCTCTCAAACAAAGACAAAGAAAACAAAACAAAAATCCTACTAAATTCATTAAAATTCCAACTAATTATTAAAATTCATTGCAATACTCAAAAAGTCCTACTGATCTTAAAATGTTCTAGTGATGATTTATCCTTGACAAAGTTGTTCTGCAGCATTTTTCTGAAATTTGAGTTGGAAATTATGTTTCCGAATGAGTTACCAAGATTATTCCATTACCATAGGTGACATGCACTTGAGTGGAAAGTCCTGAGACCTGAATTTCTTTTACATGATGGGGTCAAAACGTCAATACAGATAACATATCTAGTACGATAACCATGTGTATACCTGACATATGTATATGTATGAGGTGAAATACTCAGGACAATGACTTCCCTAGCTAACTTTGTGTAGCATAAAGAGTTTTCTAATGCATAAAATGTCATTTATAGGCGGCCAGCCTAATTTCAACATGCCCACACAGAGCACCACCATTTAACAGCACCACTTACCTGTGCGATGTATGGTGTGAATTACATGGCTCCAATACAGGTCCCACTATGACAACAGCCAAAGCTTATAGATCAAATGACTGTTGTATAAACCTGCACAGCAGAGAGGTATGAGACATAATCAAAGATCAACAAACAAAAACAACAATTTTGTAAAAAAAGAAGCATTAAAGATTAAATGCAGAATGGAAGAAGCAAACAAAGTTGAGTAGTTATGGTTAGGTTTTAGGTTTTTTATTTTTTTGCACTATTTACAAATTATTTCTACATGAAAGTACATTGCAAGAAGGAAACATAAGCAAACTAAATTATGGACTAGAGGGGGTAAGTTTCTAAAGAAACTGTGGTGCTGCGTCGGTGGGAAGTATAACAATATGAATTGGTTTTATCAACTGGGTTGATAATGTGAATTGGCCACCGTAAAGAGATTCAAGAGCTGAAGTTTCGAGCGTCAGCCCTTCGTTGGAGCGAATCAAGGAATTGTGAGTCATGTGTTGTTTATATACAGAAAGATGGAGCTTCGCTATTGGTTGGTGCCTGGTAATGTGAAAACAACGGAATAAATTAGTTGAATGAAAAGCGTTCGTTGATACCGTGAGGATTAAGAGTGCCGATTTGAAAAATAAATTTTTGTTCTAGAGTTTTGCGACTTTCCGTGCTTCCTTGGTGAAGGGAAAGGCCGCAGACTGCCGTATGTTGCTTAGAATGATTTGGGAGATTTAAGTGTCTTGCCACCGGTTTCGGTGCATTTTTGTCGTCTTTCTCTATGTCCCGAAGGTGTTCTCGGAATCAGTTGCCTAGTCGTCTCCATGTTTCACCAATGTATAACTTTTTGCACAGATTGCAAGTTATGCAGTAGATGACATTGGCTGAGGTACAGGTGAAATGATCAGTGATCTTGATAGATTGCTTGGGTCCCGATATTTTGTCGACGTTGTGAATGAAAGGGCATGTTTTGCATCGTGCGCGAGCGCATTTAAAAGTTCCGGGTTGATCACTTGTTTGGAATGCACTTCTGACTAAAAATTTACCTATGTTTCTGTCGCGTTTGAATGAAATTAATGGAGGTTGCGAAAAGATTCTACCAGTGTCGGGATCATTTTGAAGTAATTTTTTGAGAATGACGGATTTAACTGTGTGGTTGTGAGGGTGAATGGAATTCTATTGTTGTTTTCTCTCTGTGACATTTGTAGTGCTAACTGTCGATCAATTTGTTGGGCGCGATGATGGCCCGCTTGAACAACAGAAGCAGGATAGCCGCGTTTGTCAAAGAAATTGCACATTTTCTCTGATTTTAAGGAAAAATCAGAGTCGTCACTACAAAGATGGCAAAGTCTAAGAAACTGAGAATAAGGAATGGAATTCTTGACATGTGATGGATGTGAAGATGAATACAACAAATAACTATAAGAATCTGTGGGTTTGTAGTGCACACTGGTGCATAAACTGTTGCCTTCGATAGTAACTTTGATATCCAGGAATGCTAAGGAAGTATCGGAAATTCCCCAGGGATATTTAAGGGCAGGATGAAACGAATTAACAGCGGTTATAAATTGATTGAGATCCTCTCTGGTAAAAGAGGTAGCGCCGATACAGTCATCAATGTAGCGATGATAGAGTTCAGGTTTTGGGCCATTGTATTGATTGAAAAATTGGTGTTCAATGCAGCCTACGAAAAGATTGGCGTAGCTGGGTCCCATTTTGGTACCCATGGCCACGCCATTGATTTGTTTTTAATAATTGTTCGCGAATGAAAAACAGTTGAGTGTTAACACTAACTCAGCCAGGCGGAGTAGTGTTTCCGAGCTTGGTTCCTTAACAGTGCATAAATCAAAAAAATGTTTGAGGGCTAGAAGACCTTCATCATTAGGGATGACGGTGTAAAGAGATGCAATATCCATAGTGAAAATAAGTTTGTCTTCGCCCAGGAAATTGAAATCGCGAAAAATTTGAAGTGCGTGTTGACTGTCTTTAACGTATGACGGTAAAGATCTGACAATAGGTGCCATAATTTTGTTTAAATAGCTGGAAATGAGTTAGGTAGGGCAACTACAGGCAGAGACGATAAGTCGACCTGGGTTGTTAGGTATGTGAATTTTAGGTAAAAAGTAAATACACAAGGTTCTGGGAGTGGTAATGATGAGATTGGTAGCAGTAGCCGGCAATTTTTGTTTGACTATAAGGTCGTTAATAGTGCTCTTGAGAATTTGTTGGTTAGTGGAGGTGAGATCTTTATCGACTTTAGCATAAAAAGAGGTGTCAGAAAGTTACCGCAAAGCTTCTTTTTGGTAGAGGTTGGCCCGCCAAACAACTAAAGCGCCGCCTTTGTCGGCGCTTACTAAGGTTTTTTAGCGTCGCCCTCTCTTCCGAAGAAAGGTTGGAAAATTTGGTGTTATGATTGAAATTAAGTTTATTGATGTCGTGACAGCATTTTTTAATGGAAAAATCTAAAGAGGCAAACTGGCCCTCTGGGGGAGTCCACTTCAATTTCCGAGTCTGAAGCGTCTCAAAAGTATCTTTGTCCGAGGTGTTAGAGTCATCCTCTTTGTCATGGAAAAAGGCTTTCAGTTGAACGCGGCAAAGGAATCTTTCAACGTCTTGCTTAACTGAGAATTCATCCGGTTTTTTGGATATAGGAACAAAATTCAAGCCCTTACTGAGGACAGATTTCTCTGAGTCGGAGAGCGGAAGATTTTCTGGAAGATCTTTTTTTTCTATCAAGATCACTGATCATTTCACCTGTACCTCAGCCAATGCCATCTACTGCATAACTTGCAATCTTTGCAAAAAGTTATACATTGGCAAAACAGGGAGACGACTAGGCAACCAATTCTGAGAACACCTCCGGGACGTAGAGAAAGACGACAAAAATGCATCGAAACCGGTCGCGAGACACTTCAATCTCCCAAATCATTCTAAGCAACATACGGCAGTCTGCGGCCTTTCCCTTCACCAAGGAAACACGGAAAGCTGCAAAACTCTAGAACAAAAATTTATTTTTCAAATCGGCACTCTTAATCCTCACGGTATCAACGAACGCTTTTCATTCAACTAATTTATTCCGTTGTCTTCACGTTACCAGGCACCAGCCAGTAGCGAAGCTCCATCTTTCTGTATATAAACAACACACGACCCACAATTCCTTGATTCGCTCCAACGAAGGACTAACGCTCGAAACGTCAGCTCTTTCACATTATCAACCCAGTTGATAAAACCAAATTATATTGTTATACTTCCCACCGACGCAGCACCACAGTTTCTTCAGAAACTTACCCCCTCTATCCACTATCTGAGATTGTCTCACTAGTTTCGCCGTGTGGGCGCATCTCCCAGGTTTTGCGGCTCAACAGATTAAGAAAAAAAGGGACTGGAAACATTTTGTGTCTGTCGCTAGCCTGTGATCAGGCTCCCCAGCGAGCCGAGCTTACCTTCCTTCGCTCGCCAAATGTTACTTATCAAATGGCCCTGCAACAGACTTGGTAGTACTGAGCTTTATGGTGAAATTACTGGACCCATGCAGGTTTGGTGAGCTGGTAAATGTCATCTCTGGCTCTATACAGAATTATGTGCTCAGGGTGCAAGGAAGGTTTCCTTTTGATTTCAATTTATGGTCAAATAATTGGGCAAAATTGCCACTACCTTTGAGCTTAGAACAAATCTGGTGGTGAGCTCGTTTGTTGAATTGTAGCAATTGATAGGTCTATCTGCTCTGGTTGGTCCAAGGAGAGATTTGAGTACCTTTCAACCGAGAAAAATAGTAAAATGAATGCGCACTCTAGGTTAAACATAAGACTTTTTGGACGAGAAATTGACCCACCTCTTTAGACTTTTTGTTTTCTTTACATTTTTCCTTTTCCTTTCTCCTTCTTTTGTATCTTTTTGATGCATTAGTTGGCCTTTTTCTTGGCTTTCTTTCGGTTCAAGAATTGCCAAGATGGCATCAATGAGTAGCCAAGGGTAACCCAATCAGTATCATCTGGGTATCATTGGAAAGCTGTTTCCCCCCTGCAGAACTGGGGTAAAAGGGATTCCTATTATGGTCAAAGCCAATGACTTCAGAAGCGGAGCAAAGGCAAACATCTGTTACGGCCATTTACAGCCGGTTTGGGAGTTAATGGGTTAACACAACTTCCTGCACGGCATTTCTGTGCTTTGAATCCGCTTATTGCAAGTGACACGAAAGTATTTGATATATCTGACAAGGCTTTCGAAATTGGTTTTCATGAGTCTGAGTCAGATACTCATTCACATTCCCCAGGAGATATCAGTTATGCTATCATTTTCCAGTGGAGTGAAATGTAGATGAAAGTGAAGAATGATCATCACATTTCCAATTTAAGCAATTGGAAAGAAGAAACCTGAAAAAATCCGGGCTTAAATGGGATTCGAACCCGTGACCTCTGCTGTATTAGCGGCAGCACTTTCCTTCCCAGTGAGAACTGCTAGTTTAGCTCCTTCGGACGGTCTGAGTTCGAGCCTCGTCCGGGTCACTGCGCTGTGTTCTTAGGCAAGACACTTTTCTCTCACAGTGTCTCTCGTCATCCAAGTGTATAAATGGGTACTGGCGAATTTACTGCTGGGGGTAACCCTGCGATGGACTAGCATCCCATCCAGGGGGGAGTAGAAATACTCTCAGTCGCTTCATGCTAAGGAAACCGGGATAAGCTCTAGGCTCAACGCAGACTTTGCCTTGCTTGCCTTGGTGGGGTCCGTTTTTAGGGCATTGCCAAAAAGCATAATGCTTGATTTTATGAGCATAATGCGTCAACCCCTAATATATTGCATTGAAGTGTTGCATCCGTTTTGCCAGGCCTTTAACCCATTGACTCCTAAACCGGATGTGACAGACCTTGACCTTTGTTCTGCATCCGACATCATCAGCCTTGACAAAAATAGGAATCCCATTTATCCCAGTTCTACAGGAGGGACAGAGCTTTCCAATGATACCCAGCAACCCGATATTGATTGGGCCAATGGAGCTTGAAATATGCACGAGAATGCTTAGAAATTTTTGTTAAAAACTATGAGGAAAGTTTCCCTCACTTACCCTTGGCTACTCCGTGCTAAGTATTTCTCGTCTCATTGATGCTTTCTTGGCAATTCTTGAACCGAAAGCAAGCCCAGTAAAAGGCCAACAAAAGCATAAAATAGATACGACAAAAGGAGAAAGGAAAAGCGAAAAGAAATAAAGAAATCGAAAAGCCTAAAGAGATGGGTCACTTTCTCGTCCAAAAACGAAATTTTGATTTGTGCACATGCCCAAGCTAAAATGTTGTTAAATGCGATGCTAGTGAAAAACCTGGCATTCCTTTATTTTGCAAATGCATTTTGGAAAGATTTGAAGCAGATTTAGCCTATAACTGACTAGAAAATCTCCAGGAGTCAATGTGTTAAGCCTTTGATAATTCCAGATGCAAAGTATAATAACTGTCTGCCCACACCCTTCCCAAGGTCCAAAAGGTGATCCCCACCCCTGGAGAAATTCAGGATGGTCCCATATCTGAAATTGATCAGCTCATTGAACACTATCTCTGTACCACATTATTTTGGTGCTTCTGATCAAAACGGTGCAGTAATTTTACCATAAAGCTCACTCCCTCCCCCCTTGGGTCCAAGAGGTGTCCCCAGACGAATGTTTGATGGCCTACATCTGAACTTGATCCCCAGACGAATTTTTGATGGCCTACATCTGAACTTGATCAGCACATCAAACACTATCACTGTGCCAAATTCAGTGTTTCTAATCCAAAGAATTGTAGTAATTTGATCATAAATTGGAACCCAGCCCCTCCCCACTGAGTCCAAAAAGTGCCCCCCCCCCCCCCCCCCCCTGGAGGAACTTTGGATAGGCCTATATCTGAAATTGGTAAGCTCATCAAACACTATCATTGTGCCACATTTTATGCTTTTTACCAACATCGCACAATCCTTTCACCATATTTGCTGGACTAGTATGTAACACAGATGAATCTGCACATGCGTTTAGAGCAAAAGCTTGGTTCTAAAAAGATACTACCACAAGTAAAGCAGAGAGTATATATACATGTTGATATTACGGCATGGAAAATTGGCTTTGTACAACTTTTGATTCAAGTCAAAAGTATGACAAATATGGATGACTATCTTTGACACAGATGTCAAAGGTAAAAAAGTCCTTTGATATCGCCTTTGCCTGAGATTTGACGCTTGTCAAAGTCAAAACAGATTTGACTCACGTCAAAGTCACTTTTGCAAAAGGCAAAGACACATTTAAACATCAAAAGGGTACAGGTTTGGCAAAGATGGCCTTTACCACCTTTGACCCCAGTTAAAGGTATGGGTCAAAGCCAACTTTTTGTTCTCCACAACCCCACTCCACTCTACAAAGATAATTACGTAAATTAATTAATTAATTGACCATCAGAGTTTACACCATGGCACCTTAGCAAATCGGGGGTTAGCAACCAACCCCGCCTTCTGCACTAAAAAGGGGGATGGATGAATGGCACTCATTTGGCAGGTTTGGGATTAATATTAATGCACCTATCAATGTTAAGCCCGAGAGAGGGGGTTCGGGCTGCCCACTAACCTGTGATCATGCCCTCCCTCCCTACTTATCATTCCAGGGAAGGAGGGCATGACACATCTGCTTGTCGGATCTTGCGTAAAAAAGCCAGATTTTGGCTTTTTATCTGATTGGTGGAGAAACAATGCTTATGACGTGCTTGTGTTCTCATTGGCTGTCTTGTTTAAATGAGGCTTCTGGTCGAGACAAAGCATGTTTTCAGGTAGGACAAGTTCGAACAATTGTAACGATTTAGCTGAAACCCTGACAAAGTTATGGCATAATTCTCAAAAGGCCAAGCATAGAGAGCGTTTTAAAACGCTAATACAAGACGCGTAATTTGTTTGCGTTGAGATGTTTTGGTGTTTAGCCCAATGGGTTTTTCAAAGGTGTTAGATAAAATGTTTACCGGTAAATTAAAAATACGTTAATCGTCTGCGTTATAAGCCCACTCAAATGTTGATATAGAAATAATTCATTTTAGATACTGAAATAAACCGGCGAACACCAGTTCAACCTTCTTACAAATAAATTTTCATTTTTACGTGAGGAAGTTTTAAAATATAGTCGTTACGTGTCTGACAAATTATTCTGCAGACATTTTTCGTGTCTGGTGGAAATCCGAGTCGCGAAATTAAACACGGAGCGAGCCTATAAAAAGGCCCCATCTAGCATTTTCATTTTGTTGGCTTTAATTTTAAACAGCTGTGTTGGAGTAACGGTCTTCAAACAGAAAAGCTCTCAAAATTTTTTGTTTTAATTGGGAGCCCTGTTTTTTTTATGTGGAATTAACGACCTCAAATACAATATATACCACTAATAACCTTTTTCCATGCAAGTTGACCACGCACAAACACTGTTGCGACAAAGGTCAAACGGACAATGCTGAACACATCAATTATTTAAGTACTTGGCTTCATGGGCTAAGAATCCAAACAAAAGACGAATAACAATGTTTAGTCATGACTTCCAATGACTGTCGAATTGTGGACGAACCAGGAAAGCACACGCTTTTCAAGCTTGCTGAAACTTGGCATGTTGTTTGTTATCGTCAAGTCGTTTACCGCAAGGAAATTCTGTAATTTTGCAGAATAATGCACTAAAGTTACATAGCTTTACATGTATTTTCCTCTATTTCTGTTTATTTCTATTATTTGCACCCAAACGACAAAAGGAACAATTTATTCACGAGGGTCTAGATAATATTTAAGACGGAATCCGTTAGGACTTCGAGCATTCATTGGATAAAATTATGTACCAAAATGATTTACACCTTATTGCAAGCTTCCGTGTTACTACTTCAAATATATTATCAAGAGAAAGCTTTTCTAACAACACCAAACATCGAAAACAAATCTCGAAGTTCCACTGAATTCCACTGAATCGCTTAAAAGATGTGAGATTTTTCCTATAGCTTGCGAGCTTTGAAATTCGTTTTCTCAGTCTCTGATAAGAAATTGTTGTACCAAAATTATTTACACCTTATTGCAAACTTTTGAGTTACTGCTTCAAATATCTTATCAAAAGAAATCATTTCTAACAACACCAAACATCGAAAACAAATTTCGAAGTTCCACTATAATTCCACTGAATCGCTTGAAGACGATTTTACAAAATGGCTACACGTTAGATTTTGCCTACAGTTTGTGATCTTTAACTCTCCCCGTTGACTACCGCCTTGTTGTGGTGGGGGAGCTTGCGTGCCTCAATGACCCTGAGAACTATACCGTCGAAGATCTTTCTCCAGCAGGTTCCACCTTGGCGGGCAGGTCAAGGGGTAGAGGCCAGACTAAAGGGTAGTCACTAGTCCTCCAGGTTGGGGGTTGGGCGTGCGGCTAATCCCCGCACCTTGTAAAAAACATCCGATTACGGAAACCGAAAAGAAGATTGACGAACTCATCCGGGAGTGTTGTCGGGCGACGTGTGAGATACCCGATGATGGCTTCCTGAGCTGGAATTCTGGTATCGCATGTATGACAGACATGGGGCAAAGCCGCAAGGACCCCCGCAACATGATTAAGTCGTCTGGGACATCCCTTCTGGCACCTAAAACTACCCTGAGACTTGGGTGTTGGAATGTACGAACACTGTATCAAATAGGAAAAACTGCTAATGTCACCAGGGAATTCAGGAACTACAATCTGGACATACTTGGTCTAAGTGAAGTTCGCTGGACTGGCTTTGGAGAACTGAAAACAGCAACGGGTGAGAGCATCTTTTACTCGGGAGCAGAAGAGGTGCATCATAGAGGAGTAGGACTCATTCTGAAGAAGGAAGTAAGAAGAACGCTGCTGAAGTGGAACCCTGTCAACGAGAGAATCATGAGCGCACGCTTCAACTCGCGCTTTGCAAAACTCACTGTCATCCAAGTGTATGCGCCTACCAATGATGCCGAGGAAGAATCTAAGGAAGAATTCTATGAACTGCTGCAACGGGAGGTAGAAATAGCACCCAGACATGATGTATTGATTATGATGGGAGACCTGAACGCCAAAATTGGAGGGGACAATGAAGGATGGGAGAAGGTGATGGGACAACATGGACTTGGATCAATGAACGAGAACGGAGAGAGGTTGGCGACTTTCTGTGGCAACAATGACTTGGTGATTGGAGGCTCCTTATTCAAGCATAGAGACATTCATAAGATCACATGGACCTCCCCAAATGCAAGAGATCAGAATCAAATCGACCATATCATCATCAATGGTAGGTACAGAGGTTCGCTGATGGATACCCGAACAATGAGAGGGGCTGATGCCAACTCGGACCATCACATGGTGGTGGGAAAGGTTAGGCTAAAGCTATGCAGCACAAAGAGGAAGAGTAAGGAAAGGATCACCTTCGACACCACGAAGTTTCGAGATCCCTGTGTTAAAGAGGTATTTCGCCTGGAAGTAAGCAACTGATTCCAGGTGTTGGCAGCAGATGACGTAGAAGATATTGAGGAGAGGTGGGGGCAATTCAAGAAGGTCTACGACGAAAGTGCAAGGAAGGTGCTGGGTGAGAAGAGGAGAGTGAAGAATGATTGGATCAGTGGAGAGACCTACAGGAAGATTGAAGAGAGACGACGATTAAAGGAGAAGATAGGAAGTACATGGTCTGCCCGCCTAAAGGAAAGAGCAACTACTGCTTATGCAGTGAAGGATAAAGAGGTGAAGGCCAGCGCCCGTGCAGACAAGCGGAGAAGGCTTAACAACTTAGCAGAAGAAGCTGAAATAGCAGCCAGAAACAACTGCAGCGGTGACCTGTACCAGCTTACTAGAAAGATAGCTGGACAAGGAAGGAACATGACTACCATCAAAGATAGGGAGGGTAAGCGACTTGTAAATGAAGATGAAGTCTTAGAGCGGTGGAGGGAGCACTTTGAAGGAGTTTTGAATGTACCACGGCCTGATATACCACTGCCAGAAATGGGCCGACCACCTGAAGCCATCACAAGCATAGACACTGGAGACATATCAGTTGCTGAGATCAGGAGAGCTATCTATTGTTTGAAGAATGGCAAGAGTCCGGGAATGGATGTCATCAGTGCTGAGATGCTCAAGTGCTCTGAGAATGATGCTGTGAAACAACTCCACTTACTTTTCAACTCCATCTGGAAGGAACAACGTGTATCAGAAGACTGGAAGAAGTCACTCATAGTGAAAGTGCCGAAGAAAGGGGATCTTACTCAGTGTGATAACTATCGCGGCATATCCTTACTCTCCATACCAAGTAAAATCTTGTGCAGGATCCTCATTGACAGAGTAAAGAGGGGTGTGGATGAAATGATTAGACAGGAACAGGCAGGATTTCGTTCTGGAAGGGGAACCTCTGAGCAGATCTTTGCTTTGCGGAACATCCTAGAGCAGTGCCAGGAATGGCAAACACCCCTGTACATTAACTTTGTTGACTTTTCGAAGGCGTTTGATTGCATCATCAGAGAGCGACTTTGGGACATTATGGGGCAGTATGGCATACCTGACATCTTTATCAGGACTTTCAAGGCACTTTACCATCAGAGCTCAAGCTGTGTTATAGAAGGCGGAAGGTACTCCAGCTGGTTTGAAGTGAAGAGTGGCGTGCGACAAGGGTGTGTGATGTCTGGCTTTATCTTTGTCCTGATCATGGACTGGGTCATGCGGCACACAAACAATAGAAGACGCGGCTTGAGATGGAAGTTTACATCGGTTCTAGAAGACCTTGACTATGCTGATGATGTTGCTCTTCTCTCAAGCAGATTTGGTGATCTACAGGATAAGACTGACAGACTAGTAGACATCGCTGGTATTGTGGGACTCAAGATCAACCCACACAAAACAAAGATGCTTAGAATGAACCACAAATGCACAGACAACATCAAGGTAGAAGGAGAGGGTGTAGAAGACGTGAAATCCTTTGTATACCTAGGGTCGGTGCTAGACAAACATGGAGGCACAGAGGCAGACATCAAGAGGCGACTAGCAGTAGCCAGAAATGCATTTACCAGACTACAGAGCATCTGGAGGTCACAGAGATTCAGCAACAAGACCAAGCTGCATATCCTGAACTCCAGTGTGCTGTCTGTGTTACTGTATGTGGAGAATAACGACAGCTGATCTCAACAAACTTGATGTATTCCACCGCACATGCCTAAGAAGAGTATTAAGGAGATTTTGGCCCCACCATATGAGCAACGAAGAGCTGTATGAAGCATCAGGGAGCATGCCAGTGTCAACCCTCATATAAGTGAGAAGGTGGAGTTGGATAGGCCACATCTTGAGGAAAAGTCCTAACAACATCTCAAGGACTGCACTAACGTGGGCACCCGAAGGTAAGAGGAAGCGAGGCCGACCGAGGGAAACGTGGAGACGAACTGTGGAGAAAGAAAGGAATCAGCTGGGATGGCAGTCATGGGAGGCTGCTGTCGCCTCGGCGGCAGACCGGGATGGGTGGCGCAATATTCTCGCCGGCCTCAAGAGTCCACGTGGGCCCGAAGAGGATAAATAAATAAATAAAATAATAATTGTGATCTTTAAAATTCATTTTCTCGGGCTTTGATAAGAAATTGTTGTCGGTGTTATCACAAATAATTACTTACATCTTTACCTTTTATTAAGGGTAAAAAATAACGCGATATGATTTAAATTATTCTGGTACTCGATTTTTGTCCAACTTGAATAAATATTACTCAACTTCCTGATGGATTCCGTCTTAATTCTCTTTTTTAATTATAAGAAGAGACAAGTTCGGATCACGCCACACCAAAGAAAACCAGTTGAGTTCAGTGCTCAACCAATAAAATCGTCTCATTGGGATTTGTGATTGAAAGGCTGAGCCACTCAGCATCGTTCTATAGAATCGCTCTGTGTTTAAAGCCAATTAACTGCAGTGGTTTTGAAAGCTGACTAAGGAGGCGGATGGCGACCGTTTCAATAAATATATCAGGCATAATTTTCTTCTTCTTCATCATTTAAAAAAAAACGTCTAAAAAATTTGCCTGATCGCAGGTTAGCTGCCCACGGGACTTTGACTGTGAGGTTTGTCCCCAGGGTGGGGATTTTGATCGGTAATTTTGACATAGCCGCCATTTTTAATAGTGGAGAAGTGGAAGATTTTGATACTTTTGACCAATTATGTTGTCCCGGGGTGAGGAATTTGACTTATGTTTTCAGAAAATGTCAAAATCCCCAAACCACGCCGACCCCCACTCCCTCGGGATTAACATTGACAGGTGCATAATTGTACTACTCTCTGAGTCTTGTCCAATCAGAATCCTGTACTTTCGTTGAATGCACTATAAATCATCAAGTTGTCATAGCTAACCTTGCAAATGTATATGGAAGTCAGTTAAGAAGAATATTTTAGTCTCTTTTTTAGTGATTGAGAGTTGATACGTACTCACCAGTGAACTCGTCACTGCTGTCCACAAAAGGCTTATGCACATGTTGTATTAGTAATCATCATCTGTTCGCAGCCACACTCAGAAGTACATATGGATAAGCTTTCTGTAACAAAAACTGAAACATTAGACAAGTACTGTACATGCTTTAGGACTCAGGTTAAATTAGTTCTCAGGTAAATCCATTCTCAACCAAGACTTCTATTTTTGGCGCAAAGCATTGTGGGAGCCATTACTTGCAACAAACATGGCGGACGGTCCGGCAGGATTTCACTTCGACGAACTGAACAAAGTTCGGGTTTTAGAGCCAGAAATTGGCCAACAAACACAGGAACTTAAGGAAGAGTGTAAGGAATTTGTTGATAGTAAGTGGAATTGCTTTATAACGAACATTACGCGGAGAGAACGTAATATTTCGCGCTAGATTTTTGATGGAAATGTTTGACCAAGTTTGGCTCTTTGGCAGGTTGCTAACCACGTAGATTTTAATAGATGTTTAACTTTTTACTTATTCAGAAATTGGAGAATTTCAAAAAATAGTGGGAGGGTTTATTGACATGGTCGATGCGTTAGCCAAAGAGGTCGAAAAGGAGAAAATGAAGGTAAGATTTCTTGACGGCCGCCATTGTTTATATTTCTATGCACCCTGTAAATAATAAGCTAACGTCTCCTTGGTGATATAAATCATTTCAAAGCTCACTTGAACTTTTTCATTTCCTTTCTTTTCGATTGTTTTCCAACTCCATTTCGATTTGAGTCACAATGTGGCTCTTTAAGATCCTTCGATAAACCCAATAAATTATGAACTGTTTATTAAAAAAAATAAAATATGATATTCATAAAAAGTGATTGCTTCAGCATGCCCAACATTACCAATCGAACTGTTCATTAAATTATCAAACTCAATCAAATGATTGCGAACACCTTCGATTAGTTCAGTTATTGTTGAACATAATTGAACCAAAAATTTGTGTGAGAGATTTCGATTGGGTTTGATTTCCCGAATTTATCAAGTTACCTTAGTTGGACACAAATCATTAACTCAGTTGAACATACCACAATCGAAAAATCTAAAATTCACCCTAAATACCCTAATCAAACTCAAACTAATCATGTTTAGTCAAACCCAAATGGACACAATGGAACATAATCAGACAAGTGCTAAAAATGTTTGTGAGAATTCAGTTGTGAACTGAACTTGATTGGGTTCGATTTTAAAAGTTTGATTGAGCTGATTATTTGAACATTCAATTTGGTTTGATTAGTAACATCATAAAAGATTGCATTTGTTTGTGTGCATCTCGTGCTTATAGCTTTGTTTTAGTTGAAAGGGCCATTTTCTGATGACTGTAGAGTGCTGGCTGCCTAAAACCTAACCAAATTATCCCATCTGGTATAATGAAATGGCTATTTGTGTTTTCAAAGTATTTTGCTTTGTTTGTTAGGCCATTGGCTCAAGAAATCTGCTGAAGTCAATTGCAAAGCAAAGAGAGGCTCAACAACAGCAACTTCATGCACTGATTGCTGAAAAGAAAACTCAGCTAGAACGGTGAGAATCTACATGCTAGTCAGCTTAGTTGACTGTAACATGGAATAGTTTGTGGTGTGTTTGTGGACTTCCATGGAAAACTGGGTCTGGTAACAGCTCTTTGAATGGTCTCTCTTTTGAGTGGCTTGCCACCCTTTGTGGGAAAAATAGTTCAAATGATAGGAACAATGCTAGCCTTCAAAACAATAGCAACTGCTACACCAGAGGACCAAATGAATACAATTACATGTACAAGCTTACAAGAGCTGCTACACTACTGGCAATGAGTATACATATTTATTACTATAAGTTACCTATAGGTATACAAGCTCTAATGGCTACCGGGAGTTTGAAGAAGATACAAGCTCTCCATGCCATTTTAAAGCACATAAGGCTTTGCAGGGCTGAAAATAACAGCGGGTCAACGGGCATTGTCCAGGCTGATTGGGATTTTGAACAGTCAAACTTTCGTATTGCCGGTCATGTTGACCAGTTGCATTCCTGTGCTGTTGTTTACTGTCAGAATGCATCTCACTAGCTGTATTATTGAAGTTAAAGGAAAATAGATTTCCAGGACAAGGACATTCAGGGTATGTGAACTGCAAGACTCAGATAAAAAACTTTTACCATTTTAATTTTAAAGTTCTTCATTTTCTCCACCACACAAATAAGTTCCAAAGCTCAGAATAAAAGTAACAGGTATAATTGAAACAAACTTTTGCTTCTATTCATGTTTCATTTGCTCTGCCATTTTCAGTGTTACCAGTATGCAGCTGCTATTTTGTCTGGAAACACGAGAAATGCAACAATGAACATGAAATGTTACCATTCCGTTGGCAAAAATAGGGAGTCCAAGTTGTTGTTCAACAGCAATGTTGTTTTAGCAAAGGACTTAACTTTAGACTAAGTGCATAGACCATAAAAAATGCAGTCAATTTGTTAATCCTGTTCTGGGGTTGAACTGTCATAAGAAGTTATCAGATTTCTTCCTCTACTTTTCATTGCAGTTTCCGTGTGCAGCATGAAGCTTTACAGAAGGTTGAGAGTGAACAAAATGAGTTTATAGAGCAGTTTATACTGCAAAAGTAATAATTATTACAGTAATTCCAAGGTAAGAGAATTGGCTTACATCTTGATTTTTATGCTAAATATAAGAAAAAGACAACTTCTTAGTTTTGGTTCCTGTCAACTTATCAATTTAATATTTTATTATTAAATACATTTAATAATTAAGTTGATAGTAGGCTTAATATGTTACCCTTGCAGTCACCCAGCTTTCGGTTTGTTTTTTAAATGCAATTATAATCTTGCCAAAAAGTTAGACTTGGGCCAATTAAATTTCTGGTAATGATATTGGAAATGACATATGTGTAACTTCTTTAAACCCAGAGAATTCAGATAACTACATAACAAATCCGTAATTCCTTAACTTCCTCTTGAATGCTTTATTACATACAATCATGTAACCACCTATAGAACTTATCACATTTTTAATTGATTTTCAGGGACCATCTGTAAAACTATTTTTAACTTAACTTTGATATGTCAGTAAATAAAGTCAAAATGTATATAGAAATTTTATTGCATTCTTTTTGTTATTAATAAATAGATACAGTGTAATTACTGTAATTAGTATTATGTACATTTATTTCAAATTTCTGTTCAATTCATCGTTGTTGTTTGTTGTTAATTCAAATTGAAAAAAATAAATTTTAATAACCTCACATTATCATAGTCATCATCATTATCTTTTATTTGTTTGAAGATTATCAAAATTATATGTGTTTTATTCCTTAATAATGTCCTAATTGTTCTTATTGCTGCAGTTATTGCAGTGTGGAAGGCTTCATACTTCTCTAATTGTGTTTTCTGTAAAATTATGCAAATTCTGTAACATGCATGCTTATATATAGAAATACATGTAAAATACAAACCTAAAGGATTCAAAAGTTAAAACAAGCAAAGTTTTGTTGTGATATTTTACTGATAGAACCATTTTTGTTTGAGTGTCGTATCTGTGTACAACTTTTCTACCATATTGGTGTTCCACTGAGGTACACCAATATGATGGCTCAATACGGGTCCCTGTAAATTTGTGCGGAACATTTCTACGAATATCTGAAGTTTGGAAAAACACACACACCTGAAACATGGAAAAGTGTATTCTTTATTTATCTTCTATAATATCTTAGTTTCTCAGCTCTGTCTACTAAATGTTTTTTTTTTTGTTCACTTGAGTGGAAACGCTCTATTTGTATTTTGCATCTAAACCAGTGCCTTGGTTGGCCATTGTTCCTGAAAGAGAATAATCCATTCTTTTACTAGAGGACGGAATACTCAGAAGCGATTCTGGTGTAATCCAGATTTGTAGAAACTAGGCCGTGTTCTATTGGAAATTATTGAATCTGATTGATTCTCCCACTGTTTTCTATTTGCCAACAGAAAATGTTCATGTGCGTGTGTGTTGCTCTTTGAAGGCAAGATTTTTCTTTATCTTTGGCTTAAAAGTACATAAAATGGTAGCTTTCAGAATGCAGTTCTTTAGAGTTTCTACTAAAACTGCGCCTTGTTGACTATTTGCACATAGAAAACTCGGGCTTGTAGTCTAATTGTTAAATATCTTCTTATTCCAGAATAAGGTTAAACACCGTCAGCTTAATGTAAGGTAAATTCCTTCCCAACCAGTACAAGTATCAGTATTGCCTGTGCCAAAAAATTGTCTCCCCATATAGGTGTATTGCTAGATGGGTTCTGGTGAATTTAACACGTAGTGGTGGTGCGGCAGGTGTGGAGTGACCAGGTCACGCACCCCCCTCCCCCTGGATGGGACTAACATCCTATCCAGAGAGGTGTGGAATTACTCCTTGTCACTTCTTGCTGCAGAACCCAGGACATTAGCCCCAACCTGATGGGCCACTTGGCTTGAAGACAGACTAAACTTTTCTAGTGCCTCCCCACTGTAATCTTAAATGGCAGTTATTATTATTATTGGTTATGTCAATAAGTTAACACATTGACTCTTGTTTTGTCCAGGTAACACTGACATTAATTTTTTTAACAATATTTTATAAACAGTCTTTCTAAAAACAATCTACAATATGCAATGCCTGTGAATACATACACCGCATATGAGTTTTGGATATTTTATGAGTTTTGAATTATTTTTCCAAGCCCTACAGGAGTGAGGCCATTGGCTAAGGGAATAATTACTCGTTTTCTCATTATTTAGCTCAAAAATGGCACACTACAGTGTTATACTGAATATAGTTGTAATTATCATATTTTTTGTATTCTTGTGTCCTTAAGCTTATGTAATAGACCATATTAGCGATAGCCACCATGATGGTTTTCATATTGTAATGCAAATTAGCCATGTTGTCTGGCAGGGGGCAAACATTGAAATGATGCCGTCTCTCGGAAAATCGGATGGTCTAAATAGTGAAGTATCTGCGGTAAAGTGACATTTGAGAGCCAAGTACTAGTTATGGAATAACGATTCATTATAAGGTTAGTTTGAAATAGTTTCTCGATACCTTGACTTGTTCACTACGCAAGCCGTTTCTTTTTTACAAGTGCCAAAATTGTGTTAAACTTAGAATATTTAGACCACACAACAGAAACCAAAGCATAGTTATGAAAAAAAATTATCAGACATGATAAGAAACCAGCTGAAATGTGTCGATTTAGGCTTGCAATTGTTTGCCCCCTCACAAATCACGTGCCTAATTTGCATTACAATGTGAAAACAAACATGGCAGCTATCGTGAATAAGGTCTATTAAGTAATCAGTGGCATATTAATTCCTTAAATGTAACTCATTCCAAAACTCATGAATTCCTCATTTGTTGGTTACTGCTTGAATCATCAACAGTTTCAAACATGAATACAGGATATCATGCATGCAGGGATTATTGTATTCAACATGGAAAAATGAACATGACTTTACGTGCAAGTTTCAGATAAAATAACAAGATCCCTTTTGCTCTTCTCTCCTAAAATAATTCATATTAAGATCAGAAAATGGCCACTTCTGGGCTAGACACATCTTACGTTGAATATAACTGCCATGATGCACTGCAGGCATAGAAGGTATTGGGCATTGGGTGTTCTGAAAATGTTTTGGAATATATTGCTGTCTGCAAGTGCAAATAATATATATATATATAACTGGATTTATGAAAACCAGGTCGAAGAATTAATGACCCCGTTCTCACGTCGTAACGATGAAGACTTGTTAGGCATGTTATATAGGCCTAAAAATCGGGTCAAGAAGGGAGCGAAAAGAAAATCCATGATACTAATAGCAATATTAATAATAGTAGTAATAATAATGATAATAATAATATTAATAATCTGTCTTGATTTAGCAAAAAAGTGGCTTGAGGCAATAGAGGAAATGTATGAGATTTCGATCTATTTTGTTTGTTTTGCGAAGTATCCGTCGGTGACTATTGGCCATTCTTTGCATGAAATTTTTGCCCTTCACAATGTTCCCATGCCAAATTCGTGATGTCTGGTACTTGTTACTGTAGCCCACCCCCACCCCCCCTCCCCCGCCCACCTGTTATTTTTGGCCATTTTTTTACCCAGGCCCCAGCTAGCTGAGTTCATCGGTTTGAATTTTTGACACCAAGCGGTAGCTGATCTGTAGGTTTAACAATCCTGCCGTCTGAAGGAAGTTTGCCGGAGGACATCATTAAGTCCAATGAAGGTGGAAGTCCAACGATTTGCAATCTTATCAATAAAGGGCAAAATTACTGAGCGCTGATTGGTTGAGAGAGAGGGCATTTTTTCTTAATCGAGGGCATTTTTAGTAATCAAGAGAGGGCATGATTACCTGTTAATGATTGGCTAATCCGTTAATTGCCGTAGCGCTAAACAGGCTTCCCAGATAAAAATAGACTGCGCGCGTGATTTTCCTTCGTATAAATTGTGCCCTTTATTGATAAACAAGTAATCCCATGAGACCTCGTACTATTAAGGATTAATTGCACTTGAGTTTTCAAAATTTTCCAAATTGCCCTCGTCGCTTCGCGACTCGGGCAATTTTGGAAAATTTTGAAAACTCTCGTGCAATTAATCCTTAATAGTACTTGGCCTCATGTGATTACCTATACTAAGCGTCGGCTATTATCTTTCCTTAAACAAAGCTCTAACGGGTGAACTTCAACAACTCGTTACGGCTTGTGCGAGGCGGGATAGTGAGGTGCTTGCTTTAGACGGCAAAAAGTCCTTCGCCACACCAAATAGGACTCCCTACCGGACTTGACGGGTGATTCGAAGGCGGCCATGCGGATATGTGGCTGGAACTATTCTGTGGCGAAAGACTTAGAAAAATTCTGGTCTACTTTTCGCAGTATTGTGTCCCGCGCAAAAAAAATTCGTTACATCCGGGCGATTGCATTTAATTTCCTAGAAAATGGCTAGCTTTGTGGGAAAACCGAGGAATGAGTGACTTGATTTTTCTAACCATTTACTGTATAAAATAATATATAAAAACATTACACAGGGTTACCACCTATCAGAAACTAAAACGTTTCTTAGCTTTTCCCTGACTTTTCACTGACCTTTGAACAATTTCCCCTGACTTTTAGATTAGATAAATAAAAATAAAGAAATAACAGAAACCACCGGCCAAAACTACCGCTTCTGCTTGCACGTGCCACTCGAACAGTATCAAAATCAATCGTGTTACACCATGTGTTACTGAAAGGAAACAAAATTCCCTGACTTTTCACTGACTTTACCAAACATCTATATTTATGTAACATTTTCGCTGACCTTTTACAAAATTCCCTGACTTTTGTTTTCCCTGACCGTGGCAAAATTATTGATAACTATTTTATCCCATGCCTTGATATAAAGCATAAGACATCTTACAACTTTGAGTGAATATATAAAAAGTTTATCGCGAAACTTTAACGCTTTTAATTTTACCGTATCTGGTTAAGATTCCTCCGTCTGCTTTTGTCCTAGCGGCGGTATGTAGTCAGAGAATTCTTGTTCCAGACTTGGTATTTGCCAGGAACTTGACAAAGGTTTTGCAATCCAAAGTTGTTTTATCCACGGTTCCAGTGTTTTCGGTCGCTGTTTGGTAAATTCTTCGACGTTTACATACAGTTTAATTTTCCACCGAAGATTTAAACTACAGTCGAATGTTGAATCCGAGCTCGAGGGAATTATTTGTTGCTGCATTCGCATTTGAACGCTGATTTTCTTGCAACATTTTTAAAACTGTTTGCGCGTTTGCGCGCGGCCTGCTTGGCTTTCGGCGGGAAAACTTCCAGCCGTGATGAACGCCGGGAAACTTTCGTGGCTCGCGCACGATGCAAAACATGCCCTTTCATTCACAACGTTGACAAAATATCGGGACCCAAGCAATCTATCAAAATCACTGATCATTTCACCTGTACCTCAGCCAATGCCATCTACTGTATAACTTGCACTCTTTGCAAAAAGTTATACATCGGCGAAACAGGGAGACGACTTGGCGACCGATTCCGAGAACACCTTCGTGACGTAGAGAAAGACGACAAAAATGCATCGAAACCGGTCGCGAGACACTTCAATCTCCCAAATCATTCTAAGCAACATATGGCAGTCTGCGGCCTTTCCCTTCACCAAGGAAACACGGAAAGCCGTAAAACAAAAATTTATTTTTCAAATCGGCACTCTTAATCCTCACGGCATCAACGAACGCTTTTCATTCAACTAATTTATTCCGAAGTTTTCACGTTACCAGGCACCAGCCAATAGCGAAGCTCCATCTGTCTGTATATAAAGACACACGACGCACAATTCCTTGATTCGCTCCAACGAAGGGCTAACGCTCGAAACTTCAGCTCTTGAATCTCTTTACGGTGGCCAATTGACATTATCAACCCAGTTGATAAAACCAGATTATATTGTTATACTTCCCACCGACGCAGCACCACAGCTACCATTTAATTTTTTTTTTTTTTGGGGGGGGGGGGGTGGGGGTGGGTAATTCTGGTCAGCAAGAAGCCTGGTGGGCAGGATAATTGCTCTGCAGGATAATTTTTTTCCCTTCGTAACATTTTTTTGTTCTTTCTTAGAATTTTTTTTCTCTATTTGCGCTGCACGGAATTTTTTTCTTCTGACGAGCGTTTGCAGGAAATATTTTTTCAAAATCACCTATACCCCCCCGCTCAAAAGTTAAATGGTCGGCCGCTAAAATCAGACAGGATTGCGTTCTGTTTTGAGTAGGATAATTGTTTTATTATTACTAGGCTTCTGATTGGCTGAATTCTTATCCGCAACAGAATCTAAAGTCAACAAACAGCAGCTTTGGTGTGAGTATAGTAGGTTTCATTTCAGTGTCGTAAAACCAAAACCAAAGTAATCGCCTTGGCCAATCACAAAGGGCACAGAATATCCAGCGAACCAATCAAATCGAAGCAAATACCTGTAGCCGGTGCGAAGCGCGGGAAGATGTGCACGAGCGAGTCACGATTGGTTTTAGTTTTACTTCTGATTGGTTGAGAAAGTAGCGCGAGTTTTTTCAACCAATCGCCAAGCGTAGTAATGCAAAACCAAAGCAAATGGGAATTACTTTCGATACTGAAATGACCACCGCTCTAAGATTTGATTTCATTTAGTCTGAATAGCTCTCTGGCCTGCAGCCTGCATTTGTTGCACAATGTTTGCCTTGAAATGGCATACAATACTTTTTACAGTCAGCATCCATCTTGATAGCCGTAAGAAATCATAAATGGATCCTAATATGGCGTCGGCATTATTCGACAAATCTAAAAATATATTTTTATGAGTTGCCATTGACATCGCAAATAGCGCCCAACATGACGTCAGCGATTGTAGCATAGGCATCGCCCCAGGCTCTCCTCAGTTTTGGTGTGAAGTTCTCTCCCAGACCTGTTGACAGAACCCATATGAGAGCCGCACCGACATGCTGAAAGAATAAAAATGTTTTGAACAAGGTTAGAAAACAACGGAATTCCTAACACAGATTAAGAGCCTCTGTTGTTGTTGTTGTTGTTAACATCCTGCTAAAGGGGTTAGTTCAAGCTGAAAGCGAATTTGGATATACACATTGAAATTATTGCGCTACTCCTCCCCTTCTCCTTAACTAATCGGATTCCTAGAACTGACTACGCGCCGTGCTGCATAAGTAGACAGCGATCAGATCTACGCACAACGATTTCTGGGATGAACACATTGAAATTCAGAAGCTATCATTGACTGTCAGCCAAAAATCACACGTGGTTACGCAACCTCGTCCCCAAGGCGCTTTTCCCTTCGCATTGGACGAGGTTGACAGCCCGAGCCTTTAGCGTGGGTGTGACGTAACAAAACTGACGATATTTAATACACGACAAAACGCGAGTTTTCTGTTTACTTATTCAGACGAGAGTAAATTTGCAAGGACCACCGCGACAAAATAGAAGTACTGGATCCCTCTACTGTATAGGTTCTAATCAGCAATAAATTATGAACGAAGATAAAAGGTTGATTGAACAGTATTTCGGAAGGCATGGCTTTCCTTCAGGGTGTAACATAGACTGACTCTAACGGCAAAACGTTACAAATCTTCGTCCGCAGGCGTCGCTCCTTTCGTCGTTCGCGGTGCGCTTTGCGTTTTGGGATCGATTTTGCGTTCCCTGTTTTCCCGCCTTGCCATCTTGACCGACCGGCGCCTGGGGACGAGGCAGCTAGACCGCTTTACCTGAAATTCTTTGGCAGTAAGCTCAAACACAGCATGCATCTGCCCGAGTTCCTTCAACTTGGGTATAAGTATATCTGGCTTATCCAAATGTTTCACTGCCAAATCTACAGCGTTCATAACGTTCAAAGCATGCCTGGTGAACTGGGGGCTTGTGAAATCATTACCAAATGAAAATAAATCTTTCAACTCAGGTGCTATTTCAAATAACCTGCAAAATAATGAAATTCTGACTGAGTTATATAAACAGTAATCTCCATTTAGAGGAAAAATATCTTATAATGCTACATCGAAAAACGGCATTAGAAGGGGATTAGTAAAAAAACTGCCTTCAAATCAAAGGAAACGTTGAAACAATAGCTTACCAAGGTAGAAAAACAGCAAATATGTGACAATAAACTGGGAAGAACAAGGATGGCTTTGAATGAAGAAGATTGTGGTGAGCTGTGATGGAGTGTATTTGACAAGCTTGAAACGATTTGGCTAAATTTTTAAAAATGTGTTATCCATGACAATGCTCTTTGAAGGCGCCATTTGTGTGGGCTCGGGTAGCCAAGACAACCACTCCCCTGGACAACTTTGTTGTGCGTTAAAAAGAAAACAATTGTCCCTGACAGCTGAATAAAAGTTGGCCCTGCTGATTGTCTATAAGCTTTTTACTATTCAAATCGCCAGTTATCGTCTTCCCTCCGAGTTTCTCTCGTTCATTCTATCACTGTGGCCCTTAATTGTTGAGTTGTAATTTTAGTGCCAATTTACTGACACAAGAGTATAATATGTACTTCTGGTAACACTTGACAAGCCGCGAGTTGTCTCGGGTAGGCGAGCCAATGCTTATCTTATATGAGAACCCGCTAGGGGTACCCAACCTGCCGAGACGACAACTCGCCAACCCGAGTTGTCTCTCCCCCAACAGATGAGTATGAATGGTTGTTTGACCTTTTCAACGAAATAGCTAGTGATACGGTTAGCTCGCCTAAGGAAACTCGGGTGGGGGGAGGTAGGTTATCTCGGGTACACGAGACCATATAAATGGGGCCTGAACTCGGAAATGGTTTTTCAAGTAGGAATACGTGTCCGATCACTAAGAGAAAAGAAGGTGTTTGCCATACTTGTGAAACGACAGTTGTCCATGGTGCTTCTTATTGGGTACAACTTTTTCCCATGAGCTGCGGATCAATTCAATTTGTAGATCAGTCAACCCTTCGGACTCGTCACTGCAAAATAAGGTAAGACGATTAAATGTTACACACACTTTCCCGCTATGATGCGCAAAGGGTATCGATCAATTTTGAGACAAAAGGAAGAGAAAACGAGATTAGACTCGACCATATATGTCCTCAAAACAACGATCCCGACCTCTCTGGCTTTGCATGTTACTTCACGTTCAGTTTTGTTTCTCAAGTATTGAAATAAGTTTTGAACTTCAAAATTTGGCCATTGGCCGCATTAACGGGGTTTTTTTTTATAAGGAAATGTACGGACGTTTCGCGGGCAAAAAAGCCGTAATATCGAGGTGTCTGCATGAACGGAGTGTCCGTAAGGCGAGGTTGCACAGCAAAAATGGACCTAAACTAATTCATGCGTTTCGTCGTAATTGGATAATAATAATAATAATTAATAGACATAAGCAGTTGCGTCACGCCATTGTGCACAATCAAGGCTAAACAGCTTAACAACTTACAAGAACAGCTAGTGGCCGTTTCGGCTGTTTTGTTAATTAGAAAACACATGCAATCTAATTTCTGGCCTGGTCACAGGTGACCAAAGCGTACTATAAGAGTTTGCATGAGATTTTGTATGTATTTATAATTTAGCTGAAAATATCTCCCTTTTCCTTTGAAAACCTGGAGTCCATTTTTGGCCTTTCTTGAGCTTTCGAACGCCATACGCGCGAAACACATGAAGAAGAGTAAACATGTAATTTAAATTTCAAGGTCGATATATATCGATATATGTAATTAATAACACGATAATGAACGTGAAAAGGTACAGTTCAGTAACCTGACTGACCCTTCATCCTTTAAAGCCTCGAAAAATTGTAAACGGGAGAAGTCGTAACAAGACCCCCAGTCAACAAACATTTCACCCCTGGCGGCAAGGTAGTAGCCATCGACAACGAGGTAAAAATACTTTAATATGGGGAGTATCGTTGAAAACTAATTTAATTCTCTATTCAGGAATGAACTATTTGCGTTCTAGTAGTTTTGTCTTGGATATCGTTTGTCACCAAGCTCATGCAGTGATAAGAACTATAAATAAATCAGTGTTGACGCTGTTGTCATCGTTTTTCAGAGTTCTTACCTTGGTTGCGGTTTTATTGGAGTAGGTGGAAGATCATATGATTACCTTGAGTGAAGGACTCCCATTTTAGCTTTCAACACACAGGGATAATTCCCTTGCCGATTCAAGGGCGGTCTCGAAAAAGGCGTTCGCAGCACCGTAGATTAATTTCGTTCCGCAAAATTTCCCGTTAATACTAATTGAAAGTAAAATATGCAAGGAATTAACACGCATTGTATTGGTGTTTTGGAATTTAGAGGAGATTAATTATATTACACTCATTTAAGAACCAAAACCCGCAAAGTCAATTCCGATCCAAGAAATACGTGGGTTCACACTAGATCATGAAGTTTGTTTGTGCCCTTGAAACGAACTTGTCTTGTCGTACTTTGTCGTCACGGAAAACTCAAAACGTCAACAGTGGACTTACCCAATCAAAGCATTGGAAACTAATTATTAAAGCGATAATCAGATGGCGCAATTAAAGTTGAAAGGGTCTAGTAAGTGAAAAACGCAATTAGATAGAGAGAAATTACCACTGATTTACAAGTACATTAATCTGATTGATTTTCTACACAAGTGAGGGTCCAAAAAACGACCAAAAACTAGATAAGAAAGTTTGTTTGATAAGGAGCTCTTTGTTGAAAAACATTCACTGTATGAATTTTAGACTTGCCTACAAGTCGAGCTCTCAGAGCGAAAGCGAGCTTGTCAAACCGGAAATGAGAAGCAAACGACATTGAGAAAGTCTATATGAATTTAATCATTCGAGTAATAAAGTACTGCTATTTTTTATCACTGGCCCTGAAGAAGACTAGTTGTACTCGTTGAAATATTGGTCCATTAAAAGTGTCCTTGCAGTAGTGCCATACACGTCTATTTAACAATTAGACTAGTGGTAACCACAGGTTAGAAAGTGCGTGCCTAGATGGGCTCCCGTACCGGCCGAAACCGGTTAGTTGGTAAACTATCCTTTTTCGACTTTAGTCCTCCAAATTCTCGTCGGCAGAGCCGCTTGTCCCTCTTTAGCCGGCTGGGCATGGCTCTGGGACACATGATTTGATTGGCTAGAATCAAACAAAGGGAGTCCAATCACATCGGCCGTTTTAAACTCCCCTTGTTATAAGATAGTTTAAAACAGTTAATTTGATTGGATCCCCTTTGTTAGATTCTAACCAATCAAATCATGTGGCCCCTCGTGCGCAGGCCCAGCCAGCTAAGAAGTGAAAATGAGAACCAGCGACCGGGAAAACGTTTTCTTTTTTGCGTTTCCTCACCATTCTGTCTAAACGTATAAAAAACGAGACTAACTCACTGTTGCTTATTTTCACGAGAACTTTCGAGACTTGGTTGTCACGTTGATCATGCAGGGAACTATATTTCGCGAGAATTTAGTAAACGGATTATCTGAAAACTCTCCCTAAATGGTACCAAAGAGAGAACCAACTTCTTGCGATTATGCCCAAGGGTCCTGTGAGAATAAGACCCTGGAAACCTGTCTCCCCGGCCGGGTCTCTGGCTATCCTCCCCGTGCCTGCTATTTTTGCCGCAATAAGCGACGACTGGAGACGAGTCAGATAAAGTTAGATAAACATAATAAGGTCTAACACGGATAATCTAGTTGCAAAATAAACTCTGCGGGAGAGAATCCAGGCAGAAGAAACAATTCCGCATAGAATAAATTCACAGCCCCCCCTGTACGGACAATTATGTTTTGAAGGAGCTGGTGGGGATGGGGGGGGGAGGTTGGAAAATTACCGAAAAAATTCCTGCACATGAAAAAGCACCAAAAAATATTGAGCAAAGCGAGGAAGGAAATAGGAAATAATAATGCCCAACCTGTCAGTAAAAAAATTATTTCTCGGAAAAATTGCCCAACTTTCCCCTCCCCCTCAAAAAATATATGGTAATGTGGATTGTATTGGATCTTTCCTTTCGTCAATTTTAATGAATACTTCGCAAAACTGTCAAGATCGTTTTCATTGAGGATGTTGTGTTCTTCCATAAGATACAACGTTCACCTATGGCCACCGTACGTCAGTTTAACTAATATTATTGCTGCTCATCCAGCCAGAATGGAAAAACTTCAGTAAAAATAAATGTATGAGAATTTTTGTGTTCTAACTGATTTAGTGATGTCGTTTTAATCGGTCAATAAGTGTCTGAGAAGCTACTTCCCAGTGTACGTATTAAAGTTAGTCATGCTGTTATATTTTCGATTGAGAAATAAGAAAAAGCATTAACTGCCTTTTAAAAAATAACTGAAACTCCTGCTTGTTAAACGAGATGACGAAACACCAGTAGCGACATGAGGAGCATTCCAAATTTTGACATGACAAGACTTATCCTTCTCGTTATGAACGGAAATATGAGATCCATTACATTACGCTAAACATAGCGGTAATAGTTTGAAAAAATATCGAATACAAGTTTACCAAGGTAAGATTCAATCTTGTAACATACCTTTGCTCCATAGCTGAAGAAGCCCGAAAGACGGATAACTGTTAGTATATTTAGTAATCTTAATTAGGGTGGTGGCTGTATAAACTAATGACAAACTAGTAAAGAAAGTTACTGATGAAATTCAGCTGTTTTTTCAGTCAACTTCCTCAAGAAGTGGGCGGAGTTCTCGATGTTTTGTTTGGGTTCAGTTTCTTTACAGCGAAAAGAAATGCGACCACACAATGCGAACTAGAGACAAAGAAACTCACGGATGCCTTTTGAAGCCCTTCCCCCCACCCAACAGACACCCAACGGACCCAACAGACACCCAACCTTAACATATCACCCAACATCGTTCCCAGGGCCCTCTCCTTCTCGTCCCCTTAACCCGTCACCCCTCTCTCTCTTAGACGGAGAGGACCCTGGGAACGAGGTTGGTTGACGGTTGGCCAACAATGTTGATAGCCATTCAGATCAGCTACAATTTTGTCGTTTGGGATCCTGTCCAAATTTACCCCGCCGTTTCAATTCCCCAAACCTCTTCCTTGATGTTCTCCACGGGGCTCCAGGAATATTCCAGATCTCACAAGCCGCATCATGTGACGAAAATGGGTTGCGTGACAAAGAGAAATGGCGACGATCTGCAATCGTTATTGCTAAATCGGCTAACATTTGGTGTTGATTTCCGCATATTGCGGATGGAACACTTAACAGCTAAGTACATATAGGAGAGATAGGAGAAGTCATTCTTCTGTCTTCTGCGTAAATTTCGAAATGTCTTCTCCCCTGACGTACGATTTCTGTGTGATCGGTGCCGGTGTGGTTGGAAGTTCTACAGCCCGTTACCTTGCTTCTAGAGGACAAAAAACCCTTTTGTTGGAGCAAGTAAGTTTTAATAGCCTTTGAAATTTAAATATGCCAGCATCAAGCAATAGAAGCTTAGATTATGTCTTTCTTCTGAAGTTCCCTCTTCCACACTGGCGAGGCAGTTCCCACGGGCAGACCAGAATCATTCGGGGCTCCTATCGTGAACCTTAATATTATACTAAAATGGTTGTTGAAGCCCTGGAGATGTGGAAACAGATTGAATCAAAAGCACAGCAGGAAATACTTGTTACGTAAGTATTTGTTATTGTACGTTTCTCCCAGTCTCCACAACTTTTTATGGGGGTGGGGGGGGGGGGGGGGAAGGCAGTGGTGGGGTGACCTTCACTCTTGAAGACCCGTTCAATGACCGGTTCCCTCTATGAGACTTGCACGCAGGAAATCATGGTGGTTGTATTCATCTTCATGTGCCAAGTCTCGAAGATGTCGTGCTCGCGATGAATTACCATGATTCCCTGCGCGCACGTCTCATAGAGGGAACCAGGGATACTACAAAGTTCATTCTGCTCGTAGTACTTTGGCAGAACATGAAAAAAATTTTAAAAACTTTGGTGTTTTCCCCTTACAGTTGAATTCAATCTGGGTTGATGTTTTTCTTAAAAACAGATTAAATGATGTCCTCTTTAAAGAAGTCCCATTTGGGATGCAATTTGTTGCTTATTTTCTAAAACTAACAGTGCTCAACTGCAAACAGTTTGGCAAAGTTTTCAATATCTGTGTGTGATGGTGTGGGCATCACAGGATGATGCCATCTGTTCATTCATGTGTCTGTCCACTGATTCATAATGGACATTAACCAATGAGTGAGCAAGAATTTCTGCAGTTATGGTAAAAATTGATTTTTTCAAAGCAGGCATTCCTTCTAGTAATATTCACCATTTTGCACAACAAAATCCTCCAAAATCACTTGCCTCAAGATGCTATCGTATCTTGAGGAATCCCTCAGAAACTGATCTGGATCTGTAGTTGAGAAGTCGAGAAGCCCCCCCCCCCCCTTGATGTAAGTTATACTTTTGCTGTGGCAATCTCTAATGTCACAAAAATGGTCAGAATTTGTTGGCCAATGATTGGGCATTTGTTTGATAGCAATATTTCAGCATCAATTGACAAGGAGTTATATTACTGACCAGTATTCGAAGCATAGGGACTGGAAAATGATGAAAATTATTATCTGTCATTTTAATGAGTTTTTTAAAGCAATGACATAATGCATACATGCCAACCCCCAGAGTACAAAAATCTGGAGACGTCTAGAAATCTTATAGTCTTTCCCGTAAAACCGTGAACACCAGAAAAAATTTCTGGAATGTTTATTGTGTAATGACCAATTGCAGCAAAGTTCAGGACATGCGAACAAACCTCAAAACCACAAAATAATGACCGTTGCTGTTTGCGGTATAGTTTTCTCACACCTGATTGGCTTTTTCTTTGTAACACAATAACATTCCATAAACATTTCTGGTGTTCACGGTTTTGCGGGAAAGACTGTAATTTTAAATAAGACATTTCAAGTATGCCACATGAAGCATGTGTTAAGAAGACTTTTCGTGAACACTACATGAAGTGAAAAACGTACATTTTGCTTGTCGCCTGAAGGCCAAACCTGGTCGCCTTGATAAGATTGCTCTGTTTTTTTTTTGTTTTCCAACGGAAAACAGCTCAAATAAGAATATGCGATCCACTTCTTGTTTTATTTTCCTTCTTGGCAACTCAAAAACAACTAAATTAATGAAAACATTTTGAAAAAGTTCATGGTACGAGACTCCCGCCAAAAGCGGGAGAGTTGGCATGCAGGTATGATAATGTTTTCCTCTGGGAGGCAGAAGATGTTTGCTTTTCACTTACAAAGTGCAATCTATGATCCCCGCTTGTGATGAACTGAAAGACTATTAGATTTGGTCCCTGAAGATTTCTTGAGCACCCTGATTTCTTGAGCTGCTTGATTAGCTTCAGATTTCTTGAATTAACTGTTTTTGTTTCTGAAAAATTGGGATTCCACTGTATTTTTGCTCCTGCCTACTAATTGCCTAGTATTTAATTTGCTGGTACCTCTCTATACACCTGGGTGTAGAGATGCATCATGAGAGTAAATTTTAAGTGTCGTAATTGTTCAAAAATGCAACACAATATCTGTGATCTTATTGAACCACTAAAGGACATACACAACTGGCAAAAGGCTTAATCAATTATTGCGTCTTAGATCATATATAGGGTGTCAGTGTAAATAGTAGATTAAAGTGAAATACTTCATGAAAAGCCTGTCACCATGCCTGAGTTAGAAGCTGTTTCTAAAAAAGTAAATGAATTATTTCAGAAATGTTGGGATGTTAACAGTGGAAGAAGCTCATGGTGAAAGACTTAATGAAATAATAAAGTCTCTTGATGCCGCTGGAGAGAGTTATGAAGTGTTGTCAAGTCAGAAACTCAAGCAAAGATTCCCAGAGTTGAGCTTTGCACCAAGTTACACTGGAGTATTGGAATGCTCAGCAGGGATTTTGAGGGCTGATAAATGCTTAAGAGTGTTGCAGGTGAGACATGATTTCTATGATTTCTAATTATGTAATTAAGTTTGAAATGTGTAATCTTTGTAATTCAATTCGGAACTGTTTCACTGTTGGTCACAATTTTCTCTGGATCCCACCCCAGGGGGATGAAACAAGGGAGGGGGACTCCTATTAATATTAAAGGTTGGGGATTGTTACATTGTTGTCTCACCTAGGGGTTTAAAATTTTGAATTTTGGTATCACTTAGGGTGTTCAGGGTAGAATGCTAAAAGTGTGTTTAACATACCCATTGACTCCTGAAGCGGCCGTAAAGGATTTGGTCACTTGTCCCGCTTGTGACATCATCACCTCTAATAGAGAAAGGCAACATTTAGACCTTTCCACTGATACCTAAACCAGCATGATTGGGTTAATGGTGCTTGACATATGCACCAAAATGCTTCAAAATTTTAGTGAAAAACTCAGAAGAAAATTTCACCTTTCCACATTTTGCTTGTCCACGGTCAGTATTTCTTGCCTTGTTAACGCTTTCTCTGTAATTCTTGAACTCAAAAGAAGCCTGGAAGAAGGCCAACAACTGTAGCAAAAAGATAGAAAGAATAGAAAAAGAAAGAGCGAAAAAAAAAACGAAAAGTCTTAAGTGGTGGGATGGTTTATCGTCCAAAAACTATCTCAAAAGTTTGATTTGTGCGCATGTCCAAGTAAAAAAGTTGTTTAACATGATTCTAGTGAAATGCAAGGGCGTGTTTTACATTTCGAAGGTCTTTTTGAGTAATAGTAATATGTCAAAAACGTCTTAAAAAATGTGTTTCTTTGGAATAACTCCAGGTATCAATGGGTTAATTATCAAGGTCTTTTTTTAAAAGCATTGTACATGAAGAAATTAAAAATGTTCTCATACCAAGTTGATTGTTGTTGTTAAGGGTTGCGCATGAGAAATAATAGACTGGAGTGCTTTTTATTGTCTGTATTATAACATGGTATTATTTTAAGGGTAAGTCATAAAAGCGTATTAGCTACTCGCAGATCATTGATGTCCTTTTCATTTGCGATGCAATTCACATTTTTTGACAAGAATCCCTGTGCCTTTTCTATGGATGTCCCCCACCAGCATGCATGGCTAATAATGGATTTAAAAGGATCTGTAGAAACTTTTCCCAATCCAATAAAAAGAAAATTGGCAATAAATAATATTACTATGGTTTGCTGATTTTAGTTCTTGGTCTTCAGCTATGTTAGTTTAATAAATTTATTAAAATTTGGATGGAGAAGTAAAATATGTAGATTGCTACTATATGGAAAATCATGGAGGTAATTACTAATATGCTGGTGTAAGAAAATGACGCATTATTAATTTTTTGTGTCATTTACTTGTTTGTCTATAGCAACAATTTGTTGAATTTGGTGGTACACTGAAAGATGGCGAGGGTGTGACTGAAGTCCATCCAGGATCTCTAGTTACAATTAAAACTAACAAGAATTTGTTTACAGCTCGCAAGGTCGTATTTACAGCAGGTAATAACAACAATGTTTCTATTGATTTATTTTTTCTATATTTGTTTTACTGAAAAGTCTGTACACGAGCCTAGCGGACCATTGGGCTGGAGCTTATTCCAGTTTTCTAAGCATTAAGTGACTAGCTAGGAGTATTTCCACTCCGCCCTGGATGCTTGAAAAATAAGTCCATTACAGGATTATTTGCTGGTATACTCATTAATAGGGTAGCAAATTCCCCCGTAGACTCTGTGACCCTCTTCTGCAGTTGATTTTATTATGTCAGCGGTCACCCCACATTATTAATATTCACCTTCATGTCCTGAGTAAGAGCAGTTACCATTGTTATGTTGGTTATTTCTTCGATTTGCTTGTGGTTAGCACGGTTACCGGTAGGTTTGCTTGCGGTGAGTTTCACTCTATTTTAGGTTTGCTTGTGGTTAGTTTCACTCCATTTTGCTTGCGGTTTGCTTTCATTTGATGTTAGGGTAACTCTATATTAATTTATAGTATTGTTCGTTATATGTAGTTTAAATTTTGGTGGGTTTGGTAACCAGCTGCACTGTGGTACAGTGGTTAAGTATGCCTCGTCGGCCTGGGTTCGACGCCCAGGCCCTGCATAGTTTTTCGTTCTTTTTCGTCTTAAAAAAGTCGTAAGACTTAGAATTTTAGTTGAAGAAGAAGGGGGTCACAGAGTCTAGAGGGGAATTCGCTACCCTCATTTATACTAGTTCTGGGTGAAGAGAGGCAATATGAATATAAAGTGTGTTGCATAAGAACACAATGCAGTGCCCCAGCCAGGGCTTGAACCTGAACCACTCCACCCAGTCCAGTACGCTAACCATTAAGCCACCGCACCGCTTATAACCTCCACTGAACAGATCTAATATAAATTAGTTGTTCCTTTTAATTAATGTACCCATTTTGAAATTCTCACTTCATTTTTTGGACTCTTCTTTCAAAGGTCCGGTTTTAAGCCACAGGTTGACCCACTCCCTAAGCTTGTACGGTATATTTAGATAAGGCACTCTCAGTGTGTTGCCCCACCTGGGTGCACTCTGGTGAATTTGTGGGGAGGGGGGGGGAGAGGTAACCTTGATCAACTCAAGCATTTCTTGTGGTTCTTGTTGCATTGGGATAAAATCATATAGAAACCAGACAGAGCTGCAGGGATGGGAAGTTTGATCTGTACCTTTCAATAACACATGAACTCTACTTGATCATTTTTTGCTGCTGTCAATAATCTAAGCACACCTTTCAGGAAACAGAAGTTTATTCACTGAACAGGCTCAAAAAAGTCATGTCTATCAGTTGTGATTGGCAGATTTTGATCCATTTTTTCTCTTTCGGTTGGTTGTTGGCAGCAAAAATGCAATGTTATCTTAAGATGGTTTTGAACTAAAGAGTTATTATTATTGAAAGGCATAGTAACAAACAATATGTGGCACAGAGGGGAACATTTTAAGGCAACACCAATGGGAGAGCATGCCTCTTAATTTAATAAATCTGTTACCTGTAGTTTTAATTTCACTTTGCATTACTATATATAATGTAAGTAAAAGAAGAAACAACACTATGCTCTCGTTAGTGAATGGATGAACTGCCTTTAGAAATTTAACAGGTTATCTAACCAATGATGTTCAGGTACAAATAACAATATCAATCTTATAATTATTTTTTTAGGACCATGGAGCAATAAACTGCTAAAACCTTTAGGGTTAACCTTGCCTCTTAAGGTAAGAACTAAAAACTGGTCATCCATCCTTTTGTGGGCTCCTCTTCTATGAACTCTTTATATTACCTTCAATGCCTTATGCATAGATTGATTTTAAATTATATATTTATTTTTAATTTGCAAGTGTTCTTCACATAGTTTATTACTTGTAAATTTTATTGATATATTTATAATTTTACGTAATTTCAATTTTCATTATTTTATATTAGTTGTTTATTAAGGAGCTATACTTCGACTATGTTAGCAGCTGTTATCACTCGTGGTTAAGTCACGAAAGTCATTTACATAAGCAGTCGTTACTACTTGTTGAGTGTGAGATAATCATCACTTTATCTGTTCAACTACTATAACAATGACATTTTACAAGAATAATCGTGCGTCTTCGCCTTATATGCTTCATCCGAGGTTGCATGTCAGGATGCAGGCAACCTAAACAAACTGTTGATATCTCTGTGTAATGGATACAAGATAAACAATATCAAGTTATTTTAATTTTTAATTTAGTTTAATTTAATTTAGTTGTTGTGACTGTTGCTAAGTCTAGTTTGTGATTTGTCTGTATCTTTCCCCACCTCCCCCACCCATTACCAATAAACAGCTGGACTACAGGCTTGGATGCACACCTGCCACTTAGCTTCGCACGTAGCATGCCGGTTGGGACCTTTACCCCACCTCAGGCTTATATCTATCCGGGTGTGGCATGCGCCATGCGCCACACTCGTTGGCTCATCCCTTATTTCCAGGTGTGGCATGCACCACACTTGTTGGCTCATCCCTTATTTCCAGGTGTGGCACGCACCACACTTGTTGGCTCATCCATCTGATCACTTGCGGGGTGTGCTGCTGCCACCCCTATTATCATGTTCCTATTTTCAGGGTGTGTTGCTGCCACCCTTACATTTGCCAGGGTGCACCCAACAACTTTAGTCCCATTCACTGCCATATGGTTGTCAATTTATTGCATACCTATCTAAGCGTCAAACTTGTTAATCAAACTTTTTTGTTCCATGTTTTAATTTTTAGCCAACAAAAGCTCTAGTTTTGTACTGGAAAACAAAACAGTCTGGCACATACAGTCTAAAGAGTGGGTTTCCTGCTTTCTATGACTGCACAGTTTCCAATGGACGACTTTTATATGCAATTCCTTCATTTGAGTACCCTGATTTGCTTAAGGTGAGCCCTTGATTGTCTGGATGTACAAAATATCTTCTATAGAAAGAATTTATTCATCCACTATGGATTTTAAATCTGCTGTTTACCCCTAATAAAGGTGTATCCTTATTGATAGCATGACTATATCATTATGGGCACATGTAAAATCTCCAGAGGGTTGGGGTGAGAGGTCCTTAGGAAAAATAAAATTTCTTCTCGTAGAGGTAAGGATAATGGACCTATAAAACATTTGAGAAAAATTCATTTTGAATAAGTGATCTTATAATATTAATGTAGCTTAATACTTGATTGTACATTGTTGAGTTCTCACTAGGGTTGTTAATTAACTCACAAATGGTCCAGAAATAGTACAGGGCAAAGACTTCAGCCTGGTTCACACTAGCAACATAATGACGTAAGCATGACAACATAAAAGGGTCATGATGTCGTTATGTTAGCAGTATGAACATGCAGACATAATGACATACTGGTAATAGCATGCAATAACAACATGGACACAGTGACATAAGGAAAAATCTGATCAGAACATGACAAAAGTTATTCTTTGGAGGTCACACACTTTAAAAGTCTTTTAAAACATAAGAACTTAATATGTCAATGTTCACACTATCTATATAGGCGCTCATGTCATTATATATTGTTAGTGTCAACCAGGCTTTACAAACTCACAGGATGACCAAGCACATGAAATAAGACGATTCTCATTGAAAATTTTCCAATAATTATTATGTGACATATAACAGGGATGCCAAGATTTTTATGGAAGTTGATAATTTATTGATGCACAGGTAACAGTTTAAACATGTGCATTATATTGATTCATCCATTGATTCATATTGATTTATAACATTACTATTTTATTATTAACAAGGGCGAAACTTGATTTTTATCACAGTTTGGTCCAACTGGTGCTTGCAAACTACCTGAGTCTCGTAGAGAAATTGACCCAGATTCAAGGGATAGTCACAGAGACCTTGAGGAAGTGAAAATACGAAGAACAAGAGAATACCTTCAGGAACACTTTCCTTACATTGATCACCGCAATCCTGCCATAGTGGAGGCCTGTACTTATACAGTATGTATAATTTAATTTTACTTGTCTTGTTTTTTATATCTTTTGATATCTAATGGGTTCTGTTTAGTTTGACCAGTAAAACTCTAAGAAGTGTGGAAATGGATTAAGGGGGAAGACCCTAATTACAAAATGGTTGCTATTATAACTAACCGTCATATCTTTGGTTCCCTTTTAATCCTGTGATGATGATGATAATAATAATAATAATAATAATAATAATATGGACATAACATGGACATAACAAATAGACCAAATAGAATGACCTAACTTTACTGACGGATCGAAACCGACCAATCACGACCGACGGCATCAACTACTCCAGTCTTACAGCCAATAACATCACGGCTAAACTGACCAATCAGTTTTCACAAACCAGACTCTCATGACTGTCAGGTTGTCGAAACGTCAGTCACTGTCCTTCTCAGGGCTACCCTCACCCGGACGATCAAACTACACGATCGACTGTTACCCTCAGGTTCAAGCCATTTTCTGAATCCCACCTCTGCCTAATGGTCGACTAGTTGTCAACAGAGGGCAAAAAAGTCGCGGTAAAGTTATGGCTTACATTTTTAATTGTGAAGAGCGATTCCCAGTTTGGCAATTTGAACTAAACCTGTGGCTAATTGCTTGAACTCTGTTGTTAAACACTAAATTATGAAGCATCATTCTCTATCCAGGATTATGTGTAACCAATTTGAGCTGGCCTGTGTATGGTGGGACATAAAAATACAACACACTAGACCTCCAGACTGTGGGTTATGTGCAGTGGGTTAGAACATCACCATGTAAATTAGAAGACAAAAATGTTTTCTACAAAAGCATCAACACATGCCTCTCCAAGGTGCAAGATTGCAGAAAACTGTTTTCGATACCAGCTATTACAATAAAACACATTGATCTCATCCCTTGTTAATTTTTCTGCAATCCCTGACCTCACTCCTTATTCTTCAGTGGGAGCTTAGATAACTTAAATATACCTGGCCAATTCTTGGCCTGTTCCTGGCTTTCCATCAGTAGGACATGCTGTTCTTCGCACCCTTTGCTCAAATTTGCCTATTTGTGCGCTCCACTGAATTAGAGCCTGGAACAGGTGAGCCAGCTCTACACCATCCTATACTTTTTGGTTTTAGATGAAGAGTTATGACTGAGTTGAACCTTCTTTAATTTCTAATTGAATTTTAACTGAATTAATTTTGCGTTATGATACAGATCACCCCAGATGAGAACTTTGTGTTGGATAGGCATCCAAGGTTTCCAAATGTTATCATTGGTGCTGGCTTTTCTGGTTGGTGGTTTTTGGTTTTATTTGGCCGTTCACTTTATGTAGGGAAGATTTGCTTCAAATGTCAAATCTTGGTCTCAGGATCTATATCCACTTTCTTGTTGGAAAGAGTTTTCAGTGAAAGTCTTTGAGGAAAGAAGACATATACAAATAATGATGTGTGGCGCCAGAAATCCATATCCATATATTATTCCTTAATGAAATTTGTATGTAAAATATTGCAGAGAACTGAGTACAAGGCCTAGGTGACCTTTATAGAAAAGGAAAAACAAGATCCTCATTGCCACTTGAATGTTTCTGATTGTTTTTGTTGTTTGTTTACTATTACCATTCCCAGCTCATGGATTCAAGCTTGGTCCAGTCAGCGGCAAGATTCTAGCACAGCTGGCCATGGATGAAACACCATCCTATGACCTGTCACCATTTAGGATCACAAGATTCAAGCTTGATGAGCATAAAGCATCACTTTAAAAAAATGTTGGGATTGGACATGATGACGGTGGTGGAAATTGTGTCGGTTGAGGCTGCAATATCTCAAATTTTTCAGTAAGGTGTACAATCATGGTACAATGTTGTGATTTCTGTTAAAAAAAACTGGCCTGCCTTTTTCAGGTGTTGTAAGAAATTTACTGTGATTTCAAGTGTAATTGGGTGTAAATTAATACTGTTCTACTTCATGACAAACTTTAATCAATCAATCAATCAATTAACCTCATTCCCAGGAGAAGAGAGACCCTGGGGACGAGGTTGTCAATCAATCAAGCATCAATCAACCAACCAATTAATCATCATAAACTATTGCCTCAAGCAACTCTTATGCTTCTTTAGCACTCTCAAAGTTCCTGTGTGTATCATCACTTGATAGAACTAATACATAAACACTAACTGTTAAATTATGCATTAAATTATATCTTTGTAGTAATGCAGCCAGGGAAGGGCCCTGCCTCTTTGGAAAAAGTGTCAAGCCTAGTTAAAGGGGCCAAACATTTTTCAGTCAGGGTACTTTTCCCAGCAATCCGTGCTGAACCTTACATGTAACTTTGGGATTAGTCCTTGTTATCAGCTTTTGTGTACTCAGGTACATGAGGATATAATTGAATTCGCAGCCTGGATCCGCCCCTCTCTGGAAATAAAATAATAATCAAAATTAATATATATCAATATTAATCATTAAAAGCTGCTTTCTTATTGTTGTGTCTGTTTTACCAGCTTTGGGATTAAGAGTCACGAGCCACTACCTCTTGAAACGAGTCACATCTGCAAAGCCCCCTCCCCTCTCCTTCCCACTCCCCCTCCTCCTTTAAAAAAGCTGCCAATCCATGCAAATTGCCAAATAAGCCTTAGAGCTGATAACTCACTGCTGGATTCTGAAGAAGCAGCGCTGACTTTGCATTGACGTTATAATGCAAAAACCCTCCAAATTGCTCAAATTCGCCATTTTGAGCCGAGGAACGACAAAATACAACACCTGAGGTTATTTCACATTTATTTCAACCAAAAAAATAAGCATTACTCGAAATAGGTTTTCGATAGTAGGACGCTTTCAATGTTCCTATACATTTCTTTATATTTTGAATATACAAAGACGCACTGCTTGTATGGGTTCCTTGTGGTTTCTTATTGAGTGAGTGCCCTGAAGTCACACAGTGTGTCAAGCATCAAAATTGAATTGGGGGAGGGGGTCTATCCCTCCTCCCCTTTTTTGGGCCAGCCACACAAGTTGTGAGAACAGCTGGGAATGCACTGTTTGCTTGCGGTTAGTCAGCCGGATTAGTTTCATTCATTTTGCTGGTGGTCAACTTTTAAGTGTTGGAAAGGCCAAATGCAATATAATGCTGGCAAGAAAACTACATTAAAATTCAGCGTTATGCAGATTACCGGTCAGAAAAATATAATATCGACCTACCGGAGGTGGACACCTGGTGATGAATTATACCACATAGTATAATAATGAATACTAGCACTCGGTTAGCCTGGGTAGCACTCTAGCTACTAAGCACTCTGAGTAGCCTACTATGTGCTTCGGTTAGCCAACATAGAACTCTGGTTACCCTTCTCAGTTGTCACGAAGCCCTTCAGAAACTTTAAGTTCATTGGATCTTGTTAGCCCGAAGCTCTATTGTTTTAGGAGCTATTAGGGCTAGGGTCCATTGTTATTGTTGTTTATCATTTTCTCAGTCAATCCTGAGAGACGTTCAGAAGAGCTTCGTGGTGACACACCCTTCTAAGCACTTCGGATGACCTACATAGCACTTCGGTTAGACTAAATTAGCTTTAGGTTCCTTGCGGTTAGCCTTCATATTAAAAAGGGTCAGCGCCTTGTAGCCAAAAAAATTGGAAATTTGGCAGCTGGTCTCGGTGGTGTAGTGGGGATGATTCCCGCTTGGTAATCCATCGTCCCGGGATTGAGACTTAGGGAATGTTTTTTTTACCTTTAAAAAGTGTGATTCTTACCTCATGTATGGCAACGTAAGAAGTCTCGCACAAGAAAACCTCCGGTAGGTCGATGTTATACACCCTTTTAATAAGAGTAGTGCTTAATTGCAGGAATGGCTCCGGGCTCGGAATGCACTGGGAACGAGTTTGGTCAGCTAAATTAGACTACAAAATCACCCTGGTTAGCCTATTATAACACTGCGGTTAGCCTACTAAGCAATCCGGTTTGCCTTCTGAGCACTGCGGTTAGCCTATACTTTTCCCATTCGTACCCGACCTTGTACCCAGATCTCTTCTTGCGTGAGATGGTTGTTCACTGTTCAGCGGACTACCTCAAAAGTGTATCGATCCAAGATGGCGGCACACATGGCTCTTTGAAGTTATGGCCGGATCAAGACATTTGCGCGGCACTGTACTTTCACGGTAACACTGTAGCTTTGGAATCACTTTGAGGAGTGCTTTGTACGGTTATTTATTATTCCTTTCTTCGTTTTCAGTGTTAGTAATCTTCTTCGTTCGGGTGCCATTTTAAAACCACCTTTATGGTTTCCAGTAGTCGAGGCATTTCCCCCGTTGACGGAGACGAAAATTAACAGAAAAGGCGACGAGGAATTAATGCACAAGATAATCTACCCCGAGGATGAGTTTAGAAAGTAAGATTTACCAGCAGCCAGCAGACGTCAAAAAATGTTTGTAGTCTCGATCTATCTCCTTTCATGGCATCTGATCATTGAAAGAACGGATAACTTATCTAGGAGATGCAAGTCACTAGTGATATTGTCTCCCAGACACTTAGATTGATTTTTATCAAAGTGAAATAAGGGAAAAAGAAGTTTGATAGTGTTGAACAGGGTTGCCATGGTCAGGGAAAAACAATAATTTCTCACGGTCAATGAAAAGTCAGGAAATTTTGTAACAGGTCATGGAAAATGTTTATGTTTGGTAAAGTCAGTGAAAAGTCAGGGAATTTTATTTCCTTTCAGTAAGACATGGTGTCACACGATTGATTTTGTTAATGTTCTAGTGGCATGTGCAGAAGCGGTAGTTTCCCCTGGGGTGGGGGGGGGGGTTACTTAACCCATGTTTGGGTATAGGGGTGCTGTTGACGGTTTGAAATCCTGACCTGTTTAGGACTAAAATAACCTCAGACACATACCCTGTTTAGGACACCAACGATACCATTTTTATACTATAGCACTAATATCTAGTCCTGAAAATAATCTTATATTGACTGATGACCGGCTGAATGAATACTGAAAAACGTTTCTGATTTCGGATATGTTTAAAGTGCACCTAACCCCAAAATATTTTTTTTGCTAAAATAATCCTTTGCACCAGTTTGAAACACATTGCACCTTTCGTTTCTCCCTTTTACCAAATTTGGACTATATATAGCATTCAAAGGATACGAAACACTGTGCATCATATATTCCACGACCGAGTCAGAAGGGGCGTGGGTCTATTCCTGCGTTGACATCACAAACTGATTTGCATCGCATCAAGTCTTTGTAAACATGCATGCAAATCAGTTTGTGACGTCAAATCAGGAATAGACCCACGCCCCTTCTGACTCGGTTGTGGAACAAACGATGTACAGGTTTTCGTAACTTTTGAATGCTATAAATAGTCAGAATTTGGTAAAAAGGAGAAGATAAAGGTGCAATGCTTTTCGAACTGTTGCAAATATTTATTTTAGCAAAAAAAAATTGGGGGGGGTTAGGTGCACTTTAAAACTTGACGAAAGTCTTAAAGAAATACCCTGTACAGGAGGACTCCTTTAAGGGGTGTTGTCACACCATTTTAGCAAAACTTTAACCAGCTAATAGTTGTCTTCAAATTCTCAAGCCATCTCCTGAAAACATGAAAAGGTAAGGTAAGTCTGCAGTCGGGCCTAGTGACCCATCAGGCCGGAGCTTATCCCAGTTTCTGTAGCATGAAGCGACAGAGAGTATTTCTACTCCCCCCTGGATGGGATGCTAGTCCATCGCAGGGTTACCCCCCAGCAGTAAATTCGCCGGTACCCATTTATACACCTGGGTGAAGAGAGGCACTGTGAGAGTAAAGTGTCTTGCCCAAGAACACAACGCAGTGGCCCGGCCAGGACTCGAACCCGGACCGTCCGATCCAGAGTCCAGCGCACTAACCATTAGGCCACTGCGCCTCCCACTGAAAACATGAGAAACCAACTTATTTGGTTTGCTCTTCCTGTTAAATTTTCATCTGATATCTTCCCAATTCTGCTGGAGCATTTTTTGCACAAGTAAAGGTATTAACTAGAGGTGTTAGACTTGACTTAAGCTCAAAAATGAAACATGCCAAAAAAAAACCAATGATTTGAAAAATTACATAGATTTATTCATAATTCCAAGAGATAAGCTCTTCTTTCTTGCTACACGTACAATAATCAAAGCCCAAAGTCAGGTTGCTAGGTCGGACGAGCATGATTAAGAAAGAGGCATTGAATTTGTTTTACACTATCGATCATTGCAAAATATAAACTTAACGCCGAACTCAGTCGCTCAAAGCGATTCATGCGTGTTTATTCAAGTAGAGGACATAAAACTTAACTTGTGTCCTTTATGTGCTCCCTTGGCATTTTAGCTCCATTTGAATGCTGTATTGTGCTTAAATTCATTTCTCCAACTCGTGACGAAATATTTACACAACACCATCGCAGCACTAGACATCTTCACAGGATGCGTGCGCAGTAACTCTGTAAGCCTATTATCTGCTGTGCTCATTAGCCAAGGTCTCAGAAACTTTCTGCGGGAGCCCGGATCGGAAAGAGCATTCTTCTCGATAATATCACCGCACAAAAATCACTGTGACAGTGCCCCTTTAATATCCATACCCTGTTTAGGACAGACTCGCTTGAAGTATATACCCTGTTCAGGACTGAGAGGTCAAAAACCATACCCTATCCAGTGGCACGTCTGCATATAGCCCATATAAGGAAGTTCCCCCCCCCCCCAGAGATTTGGCCAGTTGTTTCTTGATTTTATTTATCTAATCCAAGGTCAGGGGAAATTGTTCAACCTGGCTCTCAAATCTCGAATCTCTTTACAGTGGCCAATTTACATTATCAACCCAGTTGATAAAACCAAATTATATTGTTATCCTTCCCACCGATGCAGCACCACAGTTTCTTTAGAAACTTACCCCCTCTATTCATTTCTTTCTTAGTTGACTTTATCTAACTTTAGTTTTCTCAATATTGTATTGTGCAATATGTTTTGTTTTCTTAATTAAATCAAAAGCTTTAAACTCATCTCTGATTGCATGATTTTTTCTTCATGTCTGGATCAAGTAATGATCGACATAATTATTATTAATAATGTGTATGCTTTTGATCTTAGATACTTTTACCAGAGATTCCAAACAGATCAACCTTTATACCTTTGGGGAGATAACCCTTCTTATTGTGACAAGTAAGAGGCTTAAAATGTTTACATCTTGAGACAATTCGGTAATTATATTGGAGGGCATGAAGCAAGTGTAAGAGTTGCTTGAGGGACAGCTGAGTTATGCTGCATGCTCACATAAATTATTGATGTTTTGTTGTGTAAACAGTACGTGTTATATTGCACTTGCACATTGTAAGCCCTGGATTTGCACTTCTTGGTGATGATGGTCCTTTAACGTGTGTCATACTGTGACACACGTCAGATGTCAGATGAAGCTACATGTACATGTGGATGTTTTAATCCAGTACATAATGCCCAATTCCCTCTGAGACATGCCTGCAGTGTATCATGGTACATGTAGTTGTATTGAACATAGGAAAATTAACATGAGTTTAGGTATGAGTTTGTCCATTTGCTTTCAAATAAAATAATTGATGTTATGATGCACAATAATGTCAAACAACAAGTAGTCGGCAATCTTGGGCGGGGAATGTACTGGCGAGGCTCTGATAAAAACCCACTGACCGGATAAACCCACTGGATAAGGGGCCTCAGCACATGGCGCCACGCCGAGGGGGTGCCTCATGCCTGTACTGCAAGGTGGACATTGTTGCTGGCATAATGTCCTGGGGCCAAGCTAACCCAGTCCAGAGTAACAAATGTCCTCTTTCTGATGGGGCTTCAGTATACGGCTGGAGGGGTGCTGCAGGCAGCAACATGAGTAAAAGATGCTAAAGAAGGTAAATAATTACTAGTAATGTCTTTGAACAATTGCACTTCCCTAGAAGTAAGGGTGATTACAAGGGGACTGCAACAAAGAGATAGGAAAAAAAAGAAAAGAAAAAGGAGTGGGTGGGATGGATTGAACTTGCTGCTAAGGAAACGTGCAGTAATCTGAGAAGGGAGAAATGATTACTCACATGACATGCTGTGCTTGATTGACATGAGCCAAATATGGTAAACATGTGTGGAGGGCGTCCGCATAGAAACGTGTATTGTGGTTGCTTGCCAACATTAACCTTTATTTTATGCTAAAATATTGATTAGATTCCTTTTACTCTTCAAAGTAATTCATTTGAACATCAAAAATGGCCACTTCTGGGCTAGACACATCTTGGTTTGAATACAACAACCTTGATGCACTGCAGGCATTTTGAACTGACAGAAATGGACATTGAGAGCTCATTTTTTAAAGTGCCTATGGAATGAAAAAACAAGCTATTGGAAAATAAGCTTGTTTGAAAGGCCTTAAAAATGAAGAAGAATGGCATTTTCCTTTTGTCTCTCGTTCCAGAAATATTCAAGACTTTTGTATTGTGCAAATTAGGTACTGATGACATCACAAGGTGTCACAGTATGGGGGTCAAAATACAAAATAGAGAATATCTCTGCAAGTAATGATGCAATGAAATTGAAACTTGAGCGTGTTATAGCCCAGGTTGGTCTACTTTAGGAGTTCGATTTCCCCCGGGCTGTATATTGCCTGGCTTTCAACAACGTAATGATAGTTGACTTTGAAATGGCTATTTGACCTTTTTTGTTCAGATTTGTGGAGAACTGCATGGATCTTGTGAACCAGGGAATGAATAAAGAGAAGGCAATTGAGGAAACTGTTTTGACATTGTTCACTAGCGATGATACAACTATACCAGTAAGTGGAATGCCACTTACCATAAAGGTTCATTATGCACCAGGGTGGGGAACTTATTTTTTTTTTTCGAGTCGTCTTGAATAGGGGATTAATAGCAGAATTCGCAGTTAGTGAGTAACAATTTTATTGGGTAACACAAATTATTGGAAAGCCAGTAGTTTTCATTGCAGCCCTGAATACCTGGTAAACATTGAAAACATGAAATGAAAACCACCTTCACGGATAGAATTGCCATACCAATCTTTGCAATAATGTGAAGTTTTGACAAGTTCTGATGCAACCTTAAAGAATTATACAAGTTTGAATTCATGATTTTCAATGAAAGAAGTGTATCTCGTATTTGCTCAATTAAGGAAAATATGCCCTATGGAATCTGAATTTGCATAGAAGATACGTGATTCATCATTTGCAATTCAGAATTTAAAAAGTTTTTTTAGTTGTAAGTAAGAAATATACTAACAAGTGAATGTTATAGATGAATTGCTTTTAATTCATAAACGTACCTTGTTTCTTGTTCATAAATAATATTTTCATTATCTACCATCTAGGGTAGAGAGGAGCAACATAATAGAGAATGGAATTGAGCTTTAAGAGAGGGCTTAAGATGGAGTGGGGCATAGCAGAACTTTCAAAGTATTTTGCATATTGCTCTTTTAAGCCATTGTCCTGCTAAAATCGTTTGTTTGTTTTTCAGAAAAAATCAAATTAAATTGGAGAATCATACTCAAACATTTTGGACAGTTTTGATGAAAGAATGGAGAGAGATTTCCCAACAAATGATGACAATGACATTAAATAGGCAGCTACAAAGATCTTTTATTCAACAGAGGGAGCAAGGTCTGTAAAAAAAAGTGTTTGAACAATGTTCGTTATCTTGCTTGTGGTATTTGTAACTTCATAATTACAAACCTTTGCCGTACAACACTGTTGTTATGACCTAGTGGTTTTGGATAATCATCATGTTCATCTCCCTTATGGATGCTGAGTGTATGGCTGTTCATGGTTGTGATTACTGGAAACACAGTTTTGTTGATGCAAATTAATGCCTGCGACACACGGGCAACGCAACTATCTGTTAGCATGTAGCTAGCTTACATATCGGCTTCTTGACATGAAGTACACAAAATCAATCAAACACTTCTAAGAAAATGCTTTTATTAAAATAACAATAAATCTCAATATTGGTGTATTTACATGTCACAAACATATTTATTTATTGTAAAATAACACATTTTAGAATAAAATCTTTGCCTATGCAAGGCCAGGAATTGCTGTATCAGTGATAATCTAACAATGAAAACTTTACGTGGAAAAATATACAACTTTTATTTCTGTTCCAAGGCAATATATATGTCACTAGTATTTGAAGTTTGGCTGTGTTTTGTACCAGAATTTTCTTTGCATTTTGTAACCATGCAGCTAAATCCTTGTAATGATTAACAATGTTCATATCACTTGTAATGAGGAACAAAGTATTGCTCTCATTCAACCATTCCAGTGTTTGTTTTTGTGCCATCTTACAGTTCTGTGCTGAGTTACCAGGCCTCTGAGTGGAAGTGAGGCTGAAGGTGACCTTGCTACGATACAAACCCTCTTGCCTTTGACATGTAATTCCTTGCGTTCTTATGCTAACTAGTTTCTGGTCTTTATCACAGCAAGGTCACCCCAAACCTCGCTTTCATACAGAGGCCTGGTTACATTTCACAGAACTGTAAAATGGTCTATTGTATACCCATTTCATTAAATGCTCTTGTTCAATGAGCACACATAGGATATAAGATGGTAGATAGCCAACAAGGCACTTAGTACTGTGAGTGAAATAATTGTTTTATTAAAAGTACACACACAATTGCAATATTTGAAATCACTTGAATTTTAAGATATTTGTTCACACATTTTAGTTTTCGTTTGTCCGTTTGTCAGAATGGAAATATTTTGAATGCCTACAGAAATGTTTTGGGTTAAATAGTTTTCAGAAAAGGTGTTCAAAATTGGGCGGCCTAATTGAAAAATAATTATTTGAAGGATAATAAACTCAATAGCCTCCATTAGTCGCAGGGATATGCTTTCCTCAAGCTTTGCTCTCTGAAAACTGTTCGCGTCTCAGAACAGATAATGTCCGCAGGCAAATATCCGAGGATATTTTTGCACCAAATGGATGCTATTGTTTATATATACCATGATGACTAACTAAGCCAATGAGAACTCTCATATTGCATAATCCAATGATCCAGTGATTGCAACAGTAAAACTATACTTGCATTTTGTATTTCAGTTAACATAATTCTGTAATTTCATTGCTATATTTTTCTTTTATTCTATTTTCCAGACGAACATTATGTCAAAAGACTAGTTATTTCTCTTTCTCTCTGAAATAGACCTCTTAAGCTTTGTATGTAAATTGACCATTTTAAATCATTTTCCCATGTTTTCTTAGCTTTCGTTACTTCATCTATTGTATATGAATGTTATTCATTCATTTTCTCATATCTTATTTGAAAGAATCAATTTCAATTTGTCTGAAATATGACAGCAAACAAATGAAACTCATTAGGGGCCGACCATTTAACTTTGGGGAGGGGGAGGTGGTTGATTTTGAAAAAAATGTCCTGCAAGTGCTCGTCAGAAGAAAAAAATTGCTTGCAGCACAAATGGAGGAAAAAATTCTTGCACGGCTGTAAGAAAGAGCACTGGGAAGGAAAAAATATCCTGCCCACCAGGTTTTTCTTGCTGACCAGAAATCACCCCCCCCCCCCCCCTCAAAAATTAAATGGTCAGCCCCTTATAAGAGGTCTGTTGTGGTTATTGGTGAGATATGCCCGGGGGAGCATGGGGCAGGGGGTGGGGGTCACTCGTATACCGTGGAAAGTTTGGATTTCAAAATGCCAATATTTTTTACGATAAAGATCTCATTGAGGGTGGCATGCCAAGAAATGAACTAAGAAACATAAATCTATTTTTTCGGTATTTTTCAGGGGTCAATAAAAGCTGTGGCCATGCCCAGATCACTCTCCTTTAGGGGTGTAATTCAAGATGCCCGACGACTATCCACGTCTGTTTCATGTGGGAGTCCCCCCTGGCAAGACATGTTCAGTACAGTGTGATCTATGTTACTGTACAGTCAAACTGAAGCCTTTCATAAATTCGTCTAATGAATGTAGGTACCATTTCCATTGGGTAAGCCATTCATCAATGTTTCCTCTTTAAGCAATTCCTTTAACATCTTGATGCACATGTGAAGGCAGCGAGGGACATGGAAACAACCTGTGGAAAAATTATTTTAAATTAAATACTGAACTGAATATACCGGTAGGTGGGGTAGGTATAGCCTCGTGTCAAAGTGTCCCATACTGCCAGACCTTATCCCAGTTTCTCCATTGAAATATACCAGAAGGTTTCGTTTTAAATAGGCACACAAATGTTGAGGTGATAGGGAACCCAGCAGAATAGGGCGTGGAAAGCTTGATTTCCAAGGTGGCAGGAGTCAGGAAAAAGTTATTGGAGATGGAGACCCACTAAGGAAAGTGTAGCAACCAACGGTATTGGACCCCCTCTCCCCTCCCCCCTTCCAACACAAATTTTAAATGTTGAAAAATATTGAGCTTCTTGGCTGAACTGTTTTACAATTACAAATTTAAGTTTTTTTTTTTTTTTTTTTATTTATTTATTTATTGCTCACAGTGTTATCATCTTTATGATACTAACATTACTTACAATACTGACATTACGTACAATTGTAACTTTACTTGCACTACCAGCTTTAGTTACAATACTAAAAATGCTTACGGTACTAATATTACATACAATACAAACACAATTTACGGGTTAGTAACGCCATATAACACCAGCATTAACTACAAAAACTAACAAAAAATTACAATTGTACTGTAACCTCATAGCTCATACGATAGCTCAATTGGAAGAGCATCGCACCGGCCGTAACGGATAACTAGTAATTCATGCCTGATAACTAGCTTAATTAAACGATATTGATTTTTTTACATTACAATACCCCTTTTCACGGATGACGTTTTTCGTTTACACTGATCGCAATAAAACTGAATTTCGGACAAAACAACAAAATTTCCCGAAAATGCCTCAAATCCAAGTTTTTTTTTTTATTTATTCTTAGAAATAATTTCCCAAAAACAAAAGCACTATACAATTATGGTTACTCTAAATGTACAATTAAGCTAAGGTTGCAAACAAAGATTTGTTATTATGCTCTATTTTCTCAGAAAATGAAGGGAAATTAGGTACACTTACATTTTCTATAGAAATGGCTTTCTCGACTAACCAAGTAGAAGTCTATAAATTAGACTTCTGTGTTACTGTGTTACTGTATTACTCCAACTAGAGTTTAATTTTTTCTATTTTGCATTTGAGTAAGAGTTTGTTTATGAAATCCCTGAGAATAATTGGTTTGTTATGTAGTTTGCAAGAATAGATGTAGTACCTCATGAACAGCATTGTATAATTAAATTTCTTTACTAAATCTTTACTGTATGGACCGTCTATTAGACCAAAAAGTTTTTCTTCAATAGATGGATTAAGCTTTGAATTATTTCTTGCGTTAAACCAATTGATAACCTCTTTATCGAAAGAAATTACAAAGCGACAATCTTTGAATGAATGGTCAACGGAATCTTTTCCTCCACAATATAGGCAGTCATCATCTGATTTGATGCCATAGCGGCAGAGCTCTTTCTTTGTAACTATAATGCGATGAATCAGCTTAAACTGAAATTCCCTTAGCTTGGTTTCTTTGCATATATTTTTAAGAGAGGTAAATGCTTTTCCCCAGGAGTCTTCATTCATAGATAGACTTTCGTTCCATCTTCGAGGACCTGTATGTTCAGCTGTGTGGATCTTCGCATTTAGTAGTTTGTAAAAATCACAAGTTTTGGCCTTAATTAAATCAAGTTGTGTGTACTCATTTAATTGAAAGCTAAAGTTTGCAGCGGCATATGCTTCTTTCCTAATTGGATTAATGGTTTTTGCTTTTTCGAATAATTTTTTTGGAATAGCACTCGTGACCTGGTAATATTGAAGAAAATTTGATTTGCATGCATATTTGTTTATAAATTGCGCGTACGACAATATATGGCCAGCCTCATCGAGAAGGTCCTGGATGGATAGAATGCCCTTGTTAAACCATTCCCTTAAAAACAGTGGTTTGCCTTCTACAAGTATCTCTTTATTGTTAAATAGAATTAAATCCTGCGCTTGATCAAAGTTGTAAAGGCATTTCAATTCGTTGAAGTACAAAAAAATATTTCGGTAAAACAAGGGCAAAGTGTTAAGGTGCGCTGGATCGTAGTTACACCTTAATAAGAAATTTAGGCCTCCTAATTTGCGTAGATGGTAGTCTGGGACTGTTTTCCAATTGGAAGTTCCAGTAAAGAGGAGTCTAGGAATCCATGCTAGTTTAAGAGCTTTAAGCATGATCTCTACATCTATCATACGTAGTCCGCCTTTTACCAGGTCCTGATAAAGTCCGGATCTTTTAATTTTATCTCTTTTGTTTTTCCAAAGAAAATTAAAAAGTTTTGTTTTCACTAAGTGTTCGAAACCTTCCGGGATGTTGAGGATCGAGGATGAGTAAATTAGTTGTGACAGACCAAGCGATTTTAATATCATCACTTTACCAAACAATGTAAGATCTCTCGATCGCCACATTTTAAGTTTTGTTTGCAACTTTCTTAGTTTAAGACTGAAATTCCATTCGTTATTCCCTTTCAGATCATAGGAGACGTATATTCCTAAGATTCTAACCGGGATACGAAGCCATTTTAGCTGTAAAGGGTAGAGTTTGTTTTTTTCCCACTTTCCAAGCCAAATCCCTTTGGACTTTTTTATATTAAGTTTTAAGCCAGCTAATTCTCCAAAGTCCCTAATCAGTCTTAGAGCATTTTCAACAGAGATCAAATCCGAACAAAATAGGTTTGTGTCATCAGCGAATTGACTCAGTTTAATTTCGTTTCCAAATATTTTGATGCCTTCTATAGTTGGGTCTTGTCGAATCTTGTTTGATAATAGTTCTGTAGAAAGTATAAATAAATAAGGTGAAAGGGGGCAACCTTGTCGTACACCCCTGGAAGGTTTGAACCAATTCGTAATGAAGCCATTATTTATCACTGCGCTCTCGATATTTGTATAGAAAGTATTTATCCACCGCTTGATGCTAATTCCAAAGTTAAAGGTATCTAATGTCTTCATCATAAATGACCACTCTAGAGAATCAAAGGGTGTCAGTAAAACGCGGGGCCGGGGCCGGGGTCGGGGTCGGGGTCGGGGTCTCTTTTTTTAAATAATTTTTTTTTTTTAATTTTCCTTTTTGCTATTTTCTTCCTTTTCTCCTTTTTTGTTTTTGGATAATAATGGTAATAATGATAGTAACAGCAAATATCAGCGTATCGGAGCAAATCGTGAATTACAAGCTGAGCATCATGGGTTGTTTCCCGCCAAATGGACACGTGATGAACTATCACTTTTCACACGATGGAAATCATGGAAGGTGATGCGGGTTTTCATGGTAAGTTCCTGCTCATTTTAGCTCACGAATTTGTTAGTTCAAGGAAATATAATGGCAGCAGCTTGTATATTTTCCTTCCTTTCGTTTCTTGGAAGAGTATAAGATAAGATAGTCAATTCATGGAATCAATAGCCTCTAGAATTGCACTTAATTTAAGCTTAACTCAGTTGAATCGAGTGTTTTCCATCACCGATGACCTATGTAATAAGCTTTTGGGGCTAATAAGAACTCATCTGTATAGGCTTAAATCCTTTTCAGAGCATAGTGGATGTCTAAGAGTTAACTTATGGACTTCCATTGCAGATGTTATTTTGATATCGGATTCATCGGATGCAGAGTCGCATGGTAAGAAAATATGTAACGACTATAATAAGCTAATTTCATGTCTGATCTTACTTAGCTCTCCTATTAACCGAAAAATTCTACTTCAGAAATCGTATTAGATAATTATTGTCGATGTTGAGCTGCAAACATCGACCTGGAGCATTTAGTTGCATCACAATGATAAGAAATGTTATGAATTCGGTTCCAAAGGTGTTGAAATCGGTAATTTCCTATATTTTCGCCAGGAATTTGGCGGCAATTGTTTACGAGTGTGGCATGCATTTCTCATGGCTATAAACGAAAAAGCTGGTTAATACCATTATTATCCAAAAACAAAAAAGGAGAAAAGGAAGAAAATAGCAAAAAGGAAAATTAAAAAAAAAAATTATTTAAAAAAAGAGACCCCGACCCCGACCCCGACCCCGGCCCCGGCCCCGGCCCCGGTCCCGCGTTTTACTGACACCCAGAATCAAAGGCTTTCTGGAAATCCAACGAAACTAAGATGCCGGGTATGTTTTGTGACTTTGTATGCTCCATGACATCCATAATTAATCTGATATTTTGTCCTATATATCTGCCTTTAATGAACCCCGTTTGATCAGAGTGCACCAAATTTGGGAGTAGCGATTCTATTCTTCTGGCTATGGCCTTAGTTGCCACCTTACAATCTACATTTAGTAATGTAATTGGACGCCAATTTGATAACTCTTGTAATGATCCGTCTTCTTTTGGAATTAAGGTGATGACTCCTCGACGTTGGGAAATGGAGAGTTCGTTTGCATCATAAGCAGCATTGAAACTCGCAACCAGATCCTCTCCCAATAATTCGATAAAAAACTTATAGAATTCAACGGTGAATCCGTCTTCCCCCGGAGTTTTGTTAGCTTTGAAAGTCTCTAGTACAGTTTTGCATTCTTCAAGAGTTAGTGGACCTTCAATTTTGTCTCTCTCCTCATCCGTAAGTTTAGGTATATCCAAATGTTCAATGAAGTCCTTAAAATCATTATCGTTGGTGTTGGTGGTAGATGTATACAATATTTTATAATAATTTTCAATAGCTTCCAAAATATTGTTTTCATTGTATGTTATTGAGTCATTCTCCATACGGAGTTCCGTTATGGTTTTTTTGTTGTGGTTCTTTTTTTCGAGATTGAAGAAGTATTTGGTGGGACGCTCTCCGTTTTCGACCCATCGACATTTAGATCTGAATATGGCCGCTTTACCCTTCTGGTCATATATTGATTGTAACTCTGTTTTGAGGTTTTCATATTCGTTCAGAACATTGTCAATATCTGGGGAGTTGAAATTGTTGCAGATAAGATAATCTAGTTCCTCTAGTCGCGCTTTAATTTGCAATTCTTTTGTATTTGTCAACCTCGCTTTGTTTTTACTGAATAGAATCGTCGTCGCTCTCATTTCCATCTTTAGCATTTCCCAAAGAAGACGCTTGTCTGCCAAATCTGAATAGAAAGCACGAACACGCGAGTACGTCTCGTGGATTTTCGTTACGTAATCGGCATCATTAAGTAGGGTGTTATTAAATTTCCAGAGCCCCGGTCCTCTAGAGATTTCGCTTGTCCAAGACAAAAGTAAATAGATAGCATGATGGTCTGGCGCTATAGAGGGCTGTATCTCACTCTTCTTTACGTACTGGGTCAAGTTTTTTGCAACTAAGAAAAAATCTATTCTAGATCTTACCTTTAGCGCTTTTGATTCATATGAATATTTTTGCAACCTTGGGTGCCGTAACCTTTGGATGTCTACTAAGTCGAAAGCGTCCATAGTTGCTAAGATTAAATTTCCATACGCTGTTGGCTTCCATTCAGCACCGCCTATTTTATCCTTTTTTGTTAAGGTGCAATTCCAATCGCCTCCAACAATAAGTGTTGAAAGTTCTGATTTATCCATGAGGCAATTGTTAAGTTCTTGCAGGAATTCTAACTGTTCTGTTAAGTTATTTGGAGCATATATGTTACAAAGAGATAGTTTCATAGAATCCAGGAGAATAGTAATTAGCAATAGTCTTCCTGTGTTATTACGGAATGAATATTCTATTTGGCATGTCATTGTAGGGTGCAAAAGAATGCAGACTCCTTTACTGTGGTTGGTGCCATGGGAAAAAAACATATCACCTCCCCATTCATTTTTCCAAATTGTTTCATCAACCGGTTCCGAGAATGTTTCCTGTAGAAAATAGAATTTGGCTTTCTGATCCTTTAGATACGAAAAGATGCTTCTCCGCTTTGACTGATCCCTAATTCCCCTTACATTTAATGAGAAAATATCATATTTTGGCTTCTCTTGCATTGAGAGTGAGGCAAGAAAAAAAAAATGAACAGTCGAACTAAACAACAAACACACTCACGTTTACACACACAAACCAAAAGAAAAATAAGTTCCGAGCGTTACTTTCTTCTCAACTTACAGTCCGTCGCTGTCCTCACTTTTCCGGATTTTCTTAGAAGTGCTGGTTATTTGAAGACTAAAGATGGTCCAGATCTTCTAATTCACTAATTCTAATAGGCCTACCTTCAGGCGATGTCTTAACAAAAACCTTCCCATCCATTGTCCAAACACTCAGGACTAAACCATCGCTCCGCATTTCGTTCGCACGGTTGACAATCTTTTTCCTATATGACGTGAGGTTTTCAAATAGGCAGATCTTACCCGAAGCGACCCGTGTTGCGGCAGTCGAAGCGGGGAAAAGGCTTGAAACACTTACATTCTTGAGTTTTGTCCGGGCTTTATACAATTTCGTTTTGATCCTATGAGACAGAAATTTTACTATGATCGGTTTAACACCTTTTCTCTTCAGCTTATGTGATATTTCAATATCCTGTGGGGTCACTGGTACATCCAGGGCATTTGCCAATTTTTGTACTACCTCATCCGTTGACTCATACGCTTCTTCTGGGATTCCATGAATCTCTAAGGAGTTTTTCCGCGTATACTGTTCTAGATTGTCTTGAAGATCGTATAACTCCCAAATTTCTTCCTGCTGTTCGTCGACTAAATTTCTTGTTTCAGCCAAATCCCGTTCTGCATCGGTCAACTTCTTCGTCGCTTTATTAAGCGACGTTCGGAGGTTCGCTATTTCAACATTCTGCCCTCGAACAGTCGCTTTTAGTTCGTCCATGTTTTTCTTCATGGCTTCGTTTTCACGTAGAAGGCTGCACATGTCGATCTTGATGTCGATCAGCATTTCCCTGATTTCTGCGAGAGACGGTTCTACAGGAGCAAGCGAGGAATCATCCTGCCCAGTTAGTACCGCCTCAGTCGGAGCTGGTTCCGCTAGGCTTGATTGCTGTTCATTTGACACTAGTTCTTCCGTCGCCATGTTGGATCGCTTTGGTGTCCCGGTTTCCTCCTCAATCGAACCTCGGGCTCCTCGCTTGTGCTTTTTACGGTTTTTCATGTGTTGGTTGCTAATGGTAGTTATTAAGACAATACTTGAACCAAGGACTATGCTAAATCATGAATTTTCAAAGAAAAATGAGGACGCAGACAGCGCTCTTCAAAAAACGTGCCACCACACACCGAGTCCAGTTTTATATCACACATAAACTTTATGTTGAAACTTTTGAACCTCTTAGAATGAAAGGGATATAGAATTTCACATTTGCAGATAATTGACTGTTAATATTAGGATGATCCGATTCTTGTTTTTTCAAAATTGTCTTCTTACCAGTGTTTGTTCCATGGTACACCGCATGGCTAATTTGCATTATAAAACAAAACCCACTATTGCTGCTAAAGCGAATGAGGCCTGTTTTGTGATATTCTACCGAGCATTAATTATATTAGCAATTTTCTACATGATTCAACTTGTTAACCTTTGCGTTATTCAAATTATTTATATAATTACAGTATTTCCCGTAAAACCGTGAACACCAGAAATGTTTATGGAATGTTATTGTGTTACAAAGAAAGAGCCAATCAGGTGTGAGAAAACTAAACCGCAAACAGCAACGGTCATTAGCTTGTGGTTTTGAGGTTTGTTCGCGTGTCCTGAACTTTGCTGCGATTGGTCACTACACAATAAACATTCCAGAAATTTTTCTGGTGTTCACGGTTTTACGGGAAAGACTGTAATAGCGTTTTCACCTTGCTGAACGATATTATAACGCAACGTTTCTGTTTTTAGGGAGTAACAATCTGGAATTGCTGTGGTTTTGCTTTACTATGCTACGCTTCTTTCGGCCATTGTAATATTTTAGGAGGGGGCTTAAGACACTCGGCAGAAAAGCTCTTAATTTTCACTAGCAAAAAAGGGAAAAATATGTTATGTCAAACAAGAGTTGCACAAGCTTGCCTTTAAATGGCCCTCCTTTGAAAGTGTGCGTGACCTCGCCTTTTTGGTTGAGATAGCCGAACCATTCACCATACTTAGGATCAGAGAACTGAAAGTAAAATGAATAGGAATTGATTTGTACAAGTGTACTTGACATGAAAATGGTCATGGGGCTATTTAAATCATCGCATTCTTCCATGTAAGGGAAGAGAAGAGGGCTGAAGGCGTAACACCCCCTCCCCCTCCCCATTTGCCACTTGCCCCCTCCCCGTCCCTGTCTAGCTTTAACTGGCATGTTTCTGTTCTATTAAGAGGGATCGAACAACATAAGGTATACGTTTTAGCTATGCCAAAGTACCGACCCCCGAAAGTTGCGGCCCTCCAAAAGTACCGACTGAAAATCAGAGTCGTTAAATTCCGAAACTTGACAGTATGATGAGATAAAATCCAAAATTACTTACATGTGAGAATGTATACTGGAACACAAGATCAAACTTGTCCATAAAGCGTTCCTCTCTAGTCTCCTTGTACGCCATGAGGAATGCAATTAGAGCTTCGGCATGCGGCCACCACAACTTCATGTTCCACTCAAGCTGCGTCGGCGAAAAGCCGCTTGCGTCTAAATAATAAAGAATACCACCATACATGTCGTCCCAGCCAGTATCGAAAGACTGTTCTATGAACTTGTCAATGGCGATCCTTGCCAGCTCATAGTTCTGTGTCCGAGAGGCGTACTGGAGAAGGAACCAGCCTGCCTCTATGGCGTGGCCTGGGTTGATAAGTCGGCCCTCTGCACCGCTGATCTCTTTGCCCTCTTCTGTGACTTTCTCAAGAACCACTCTTCCTTTTCTCTAAGAAAAGAGGAACATGCATATTCTCTCTACTTGTCTCCAAACATTTCCTATTGTACTTGTTGGGAGAACTCGGTTAATGATCAAATAAAGACAATAGGCTATTTCTGAGATCAGTGCTGTTTTCCTCTGTTTCAAGACGTGTGCTTGTGCACAACCTTTCATATAGAAATTACTTTTACTCGCAAGTCTGTTGCCTTGAAAGTCAAACTCGTTGCCATGCATATGAAAAGTTGTGCAACAAGACTCGTTTTGAAAAAGGTATAAGGCAACTCGGAAATGGCTTATTTCATATTCTGCTGAACAACATTTTGCGAGTCTGGGTGAGCAGAATACAATCATGATAGTCAACAAAGGGGAAACTTCAAAGGAGCAATTTATTTTGGAAGGTTCTCGACCGTACACCATGTTTTTTTTTGCCCACAGATAATGTAACCGAAACGAATCCATTAGGTAGTTGCTTAGACAGCAGAAAACAGATAACCTGTTGTGTTTTGTGCACTGACACGGCCAAACAAGCGAACAGAAACATAGAACAAAGAACTATGTGGAGCTTCCATGCCATACCCCTCTACAACTATGATACAACTGATGAGTAGGAATAATCTGCAAATTGATTCATTAGTTTAATCAACCATTTATTTTCCCACGCCAATCTCAATCACCAAAAAGATGGACGGGAAAAGCTTTATGACAATTTATGGCAGTCGCGCGGTGAGCGTCTCTATTTTACCTGTAAGTGCTCCAGCAGCTGTTGTGCTAGTGCTGCCCACGGGAAAAGATTTATGAAATTTGACTCGTCCCCAGTCGTCTCTTATGACAAAAAATGACAGGCGCGGGGAATTATGGAAAGGAGGCAGAAAGAATTCCTCCTTCCCTCCTTCCCATCATTCATCGCGTAGGAGACGGCTGGGGACGAGTCAGTTAGGAAACGTAATTTATGGCAGTCGCGCGGTTTCCGTTTTACCTGTAAGTGCTTCAGCAGCTGTTGTACTGCCCACTCTTCATCTTCGCTGTATGTCTGACGAAGCTCGTCGTCATCGCGACAAACCTCGTCAATTACATACAACAACATCATTGGCACAGCTAGAGGGTTTGCCGCCTCCTGGCCTGACAGCTTGGGTCGGCCTAAATCGGCGTCATCAACGCGTGCCCAGTGTGTCACCAGAGATAGCATTCGCAAGGCTTCGTCCTGAAATTAAGATGGTTTGTTCTCTTCTCAACTGGGCATTGTGATATTTCTGTTTGATTACCAACTATGAACGCAATATTACACGTTACGCGGTGTATTGAACCCTGAAATTGTTGCACAGGCAATTTTGTTGGAGTAGAATCGCATTTCACTTCTAAATCTTCTCACGACTGCGGAAAGTAAAGTTTCCCTTGGTTTTCGTTTGCTCAAAGTTTAAATTGCTTGTGCAAGCACGTGCTCTTTCTTTTCTTTTCAACCAATCAGATGTAAAAACACAGCCAATCAAGGATTGGTAACTCGACTTTTCCCGTGCTTGCCGCGGGCTGCAAGGTTAATCTGGAAGCGCTGATTGGTTCTTTGTGTTAACTGGGCGCATTGTGATTGGTTAAATGGGAAATCCTCATTTGGGGTGTTACAAAAGTCATCAGAAACCGCTTTGTGAAAACCTAGCGCAGTGTTAGATTTTGTACCTTGTACTTTGAAAGATTGCTTGCTCGCGCCAGTTCAGCCATTGCAATTACATAGAAACACTCCGTGAAGAGTGTTCTTTGAATCTTAATTGGCTGCCCATCGGCTGTGACTTGGAAATAACATCGTCCATCTTCAGGTCTCTTGATATGATTTAGCAGAAATTCACCACCTAACACGAAATAAAGTTCTCTTAGATAAATAGTATTGTTCTTGTGTATTTATTATACTAGTGATACAATCAAAGCGCTAGAAGCTTCACCACCAAATCCACCACATTAGGTACCGCGTTTTCTTCGAACATGGAAATTTAGCTTTCTAGCTTAACTGTTCCCTACAACTGTCATCCCATCTCAGAATACCACCTTGCTAATCGATCTTTGCTATCATATTGCAATGCTAACAACCTGTTAAGGTAGATTTAATGTATATATCCTACGTACCTGATAATGCAGCTTTAAGTATCTTTACTTTGCCATATTTCCAGGTTTCGTTGTAAAGTTTGGAGTACATCCACACCTACGATATGAAAAAGCTATTAAAGATTTCGTCGCTAAAGGGAACAAAGCTAGGGATACGAAGTATGACCTCCAATCTACCACGCCTAGGAATAAGTGACTTCACCAATTCGAGTCTTGTAAACTTTGGAACATGATTTTTTTTAAAAAAAACTATATTTATTTTTATGTTATGTTTCATGTTAGTTGCTTGAAGTTGGTTTATGTGGTATAAACTGAAGTTCCCATAGTGTCATGATCAACTGTTGATCATCCAATCAGAAATAAGGATCCTCTTTTTTAACCAATCAGGAACGAAACCTGACAAGTGCAAGTTCTGATTGGCTCGTTCGGTATGACACGACTAACCTGTCTGCCTTCAAGCCAGCCGTACTTAGAATCATCGTAAACTTTGCCATCTCGGCCGAGACAAACGTAGTAACCCCTGCAATGCAATAAGCAACAACTCGAGTGGTTTTCATTTACTATTAAAAAATTCATTTACTATTAAAAAGCTTATGCCAATTTTACTCAGTAAAGGATCCGCCGGGTTAAAGACTTTCGTCGCATGTTCAGTGAGCCCAGCTTTTTCAAATTTATTGTTCCAAATTGGTCTCAGTCGTTCCTAATTTCAACCATCATTGTTTCATTTTGGTTTCTTCTTGCCTCTTTGCTGTTTTGCTCGCATAGTCAAGTATTTGTGTAATTTTGTTTCATCAACTAGGTTGATGATGTGAATTGGCCACCGTAAAGAGCTAGCTCTTGAATCTCTTTACGGTGGCCAATTCACATTATCAACCTAGTTGATAAAACCAAATTATATTGTTATACTTCCCACCGACGCAGCACCACAGTTTCTTTAGAAACTTACCCCCTCTATTCATTAAGTATTTGTGGTTGTCTTTGGTTAACGGTAATTTCTTGGAAGCCAAAAGGGAGTAAGGCTACTCAAAACTGGATTGAGAAGGATCACAAAATTTGGAATTATGCTCTTTTGGAGAAACGGAACGTTGTTAATCAGGTCAATTTGTAAGTGGACATGGAGCATTATTCATTATCATTCAAGTAAATACTCTTAACTGTGAATTGACTCCTAACTGAAAAAAACAAATGGCGTAAAAATATCCGAAACGTGACCTGTAGTAAGGTGAGGGCCTTGATGGGGTTTACTGTTAAGTGTTATAGGCCCGACATTTTACTGTTAAGTGTTATAGGCCCGACATTTTACTGTTAAGTGTTATAGGCCCGACATTTTACTGTTAAGTGTTATAGGCCCGACATTTTACTGTAAAGTGTTATAGGCCCGACATTTTACTGTAAAGTGTTATAGGCCCGACATTTTACTGTTAAGTGTTATAGGCCCGACATTTTACTGTTAAGTGTTATAGGCCCGACATTTTACTGTTAAGTGTTATAGGCCCGACATTTTACTGTTAAGTGTTATAGGCTCGACATTTTACTGTAAAGTGTTATAGGCCCGACATTTTACTGTTAAGTGTTATAGGCCCGACATTTTACTGTTGAGTGTTATAGGCCCGACATTTTACTGTTAAGTGTTATAGGCCCGACATTTTACTGTAAAGTGTTATAGGCTCGACATTTTACTGTAAAGTGTTATAGGCTCGACATTTTACTGTAAAGTGTTATAGGCCCGACATTTTACTGTTAAGTGTTATAGGCCCGACATTTTACTGTTAAGTGTTATAGGCCCGACATTTTACTGTTAAGTGTTATAGGCCCGACATTTTACTGTTAAGTGTTATAGGCCCGACATTTTACTGTTAAGTGTTATAGGCCCGACATTTTACTGTTAAGTGTTATAGGCCCGCCATTTTACCATAAAGTGTTTTAGGCCCGACATTTTACTGTTAAGTGTTATATTAAAAGCGCCCATAATGTCAAAAACAAATTTTCGCTCATCTAATTCTACATTTCACCAAATGAACTTCTGCAAAAAAATTTTTCGATTTGGATAAAACGCAATTTTTTTTTTACGAATTTTTACAAAGTTCAAAATTCTATTTTCTTGCGGTCGACCCCTGCCGCTGATCACAAGAGTAACGTGCTCAAAATGACCACGTGACTGATATCTGTGACGTAGGTTCAGGAACCTTCCTTGACCTTTAGTGAAAAAATACACACGTCGTGTGAGGGTCGTTTACGATATCGGTAAGCTTTATTACGTGTCCTAAATGGAGACAACTGTGAAGCAAAATTCTCACTTGTTTTCAAGTCACGACCCAAATCACGTGTTCCTGAACCTACGTCACGACTCACTTCAAACCGAGGAAAACTGGTGCTAATGGTGGACCAAAATGGCCGCAAATTTGAATGTAAAAATTGCGTTTAATCCAAATCGAAAAATTTTTTCGCAGACGTTCATTATGTGAAATGTAGAATTAGATGAGCGAAAAACTAATTTTGACATTATGGGCACTTTAATATCTGTTATATAAGAAATTACAGTTAAGTGTTACAATGTATCCTAAATACTGAATAAAGCAATAAAAGTTGAAAAGTAAATCTACAGAAAAGAAGTTGTTGAGAAATTTTTCAATGCCAAAAATCACTATGTTGAAGAAAAGTACATTCCAGAGGGAAATTTTAAGACTCTTTTAAGATAATCTGTGCTTCACATCACGCTTTTAAAGCCAGGGTAATTGCTAAAAATAGGGTAAGGGTAATGATTAATATATCAGACCCCCCAGTCTAGGCCCTCTAAGTTACTACAGAAATCTTGCATAATAAGCGTAATTATTGTTCATACTGACATGAATCGCATTCTTCAACCATATTGGACATGACGAACTAAAATTATCAAGCCTTTATGAATTTGTAATAATAAAGCGAGTCAGATCTCTGAACAATATTAATCAGCTATATCTACTCAAATCAATATGATATAGTAACGTCATTTTCACCGTATTAAAATTGTGTGAGATTTTGACAGCAACAATATCTATACTTCAGAACGAAGAAAGGATTGTAATGCGAGTTCAGTGGTGGCAATTTGATTTGCCATAGCAATGCCTAGCTAGTTCAAGATTTGGCATTCCATCTTGAATTTAAAGATTTAACTCGTAACAGTCATAAAATTTGTCAAACTGAACTTTCACTTTATGTTAAAGTTAAATGTGAAATTTTCAATTAAAATTTGTTACGTAAAACAAATTTTAATTAATCACTGCAAGATTCAATGCCCGTCAAATCACGCACAACCAGCGCACAGTATGAACACTCAACATGAATCGAAGACCGAAATATAAACCATCACAACATTGTGATTGCCAGTTGCGCTGGGCATGACACATGGAATAAATTGCCTTAATTAAAAACAACTAACTAATGATATAAGGCGGTCTTGACGGCCTTTTGTTTCGGTTGGTAAATCATCCATATCTGTTAAAAAAAATCAAATAATCCTCTCCTACCCATTTCTTTTATCGCCGGAGTTATCCAGCCAGAAGTTGATAGTTCTATCGAGTTCCTCTTCCATTCTGGCCAAGTAGTTCTCAAGTTTGTCGCGAAAGACGCTCATGTTTGCCGCACTTCTAAAATGGACAAGCTCTGCAGAATTCAGATTTTTGAAATAAGTTAAATTCTTCAACAAAACAATTAACAGGTCCGCACTTTTAAACAACCTCAACGGCCGTGGGAACTTTTCACACAAGACTGTGTTGTTTTGAAAAAAACGGGCCAGACTTAAGATCAGTTCTCAGAGCTGTAGTCTCTTTAGTAACACATATATCTCTTATAGCCCGCAAATTAACTTACAATTGTCGGTTTCGCAGTAAATAACCACAAAATTGACTCTTATCCGGTCTAGCTGGGACTTCGTTTAATATTCCTTGTACTATGGTCGAGAATAAAACCATAAATGACCTTTTCAGAAAAAAAAAAAACAATAACACTTAGACGAGTGTACAAAAAATGTTTTATGCTGACCCCGAAAGAAACTAACATGTAATCACACGAACATTCAGTATATTCCACAGACAAATATATTATTCTAAAAGCGAGGAAAGCGATATTCGGTTAAGTAGTAACAGTATTGAAAAAATCAACCCTTCTAGAATAACGTAAGTAGCTGTTCAAAGAATGCGGTTGTTTACAATGGAAATTTGGACAAAAATCCAATCTTGAGGCGCGCGAAAGTACGTTCTTCACGCGATCTTTGTGGAATGTAAACTGTTTGTCCCGCACGCTGATCATGAGTGAATCCTGTATTAATATTTTCGGAGTTTTAACAATGACTTAAACGAACAAGAACCAAAATTGAAACATGTTAAAGAAATAAAATGCAATTTTGCCCTTCACTGAAAGCGCGCTATTTCACACAAGTTCACGAAAAGCGAATATTTGTAATCTTACGTAAAAGCAAGAACATTTGTGGAAACTATTTCTAAACGTGTACAAAGATAACACCAGATTACAATTTAACTCGATCTGTTACACGAGATCATAAGTGCAATATGTTTCCAATAATTGAATAGTTTTGGCTTAAATATTATATGAATGATTTTTTTTGTCAAAAGGTTAACTGCAGCTCTACAGCATCGAGAGACAGATTTGTAAATTACAAAGAATTGCATGGCTTTTGAAACATTTTGGGCTTAAAAGTAGAATTCCCTTCTGTTGAGGCAGCCTCCTGTACAAGAACTGCATCATTGAAGCCACTACTTTAGAACTTTTAGCAGAACTTTTTTGCCAACAAGCAACCTTTGCGCAAAACTTCTCTTTACATTTACAGCACCCACCGAACTATACGATTGTTTGCAAGCTTGAGTTTTAACTTACCTCTTAATTAATTTTCTGTTAACGCTTTAGTAAGAAAGGTAGCGAAGGCAGTAGAACGGAGTAGTTGGACGCGCCTTGAGACGTTAGCTACGAATTACAGTGACGAGGCGAGCGAATAAGATTAAAGACTGTGATATTGGGCTGTTATTACACGATGCGGTCAATACGGGTTTCTAATTTCATAGCATGTATGGTAATTATAGCACAACCGACTCATGCCCTTGAGCTGTTTTTAATGCGGGGCTCAAAACAATTGACCTGCCCGTTTGGTACTAAGTCAAGTGTAACCGTAAGTTGCGGAGAGTCGATGAAAAACTTATTTCACTTTCAAAGCGTGCTATAAGAGTTTGTACGAGAGTTTGCATAGATTTATAATTTAGCTGAAAATATCTCTTTTTTCCTTTGAAAAGCTGCAATAAAGTTTTAAGAGTCCATTTTTGGCCTTTCTAGAGCTTTTGAAAGCCATAGGCGCGATTTTCATTCCAACGGTCTCTTCACACAGTTTACTGAGCCCCTCCCAGGGGGGGGGGGGTGCATGTTCCCAAGATCCCTTAACCTTTTTGGATTTTATCCCTTGTTCCCCATTACTAAAACCCCTTGTTCCCAAAAATGATCCCAACAATCTAGTCAAGAGTTCCCCTGTTCCCTGAAAATAATTTGAAAATATCCCCTGTTCCCTGAAAATAAATACTACAGTTCCCGTGTTCCCTAAAACCCCTGGGAGGGGCTCTTTACTAAGAAGTGTTCAAACGAACTCTGTCGTACAGCATGAGCTCAAAATACAAAAGAAAGTTCCCTGGTTCACCGTGTTTTGAAATAACTTGATCAGTATTACCCGTAAAAGAAGCTAAGCACGTGCAGATGATTCTTGCTTTTTCAAGCCTTTCCACAGAAATTTAGTTCTACCTTCGCCATCGTTAGCCATCCTCACTTTCAAATTGACTCTTGTCATTTGTTAAATACTGTTTTACAAAACTCAGTTCGTTACTGTGGGATCTCCATAGTGAACTGCTAGCAAAGAGGTGTATGTTTACTAAAATGTTCATGCAGACCACGTTTCTAACGTTAGATAGCTTTTTCACTACTCCATAAAGCTTTTAAACCAACTAAAGATGTTTGGTTAAAGAGACTAAACCCACTTGTCAAGGGACTAAACTAACTTTGTTATAAAAGTTTCTCTTTGTTGCGAATTCTTCAATCAACTCATTTGAACCAATTCCTGGGATAAAGGTGCTCTCCTGTATAAAAATGCTTAAAATGAATTCATGAAAATATAATTAAAAAAGAGACAAAGGAACTATTGCAAGTAGCTTCCAAAAAGTTAAACTATACTTGCTGATGTTGTTGTTTTAAAGTTTGCAACTGTTTACAAGCCTTCTAGCATTTTAGAAGGCTTTGTAGTTTTGCGGATTTAGTATTCATTCCAGTGGGCTCGTTCTTTCTTGCACGCGGGGCAAACAGTAAAAAAGAAAACGCCCCGTAAAATGTGGCCTAAAATGTTTAGTTGTTTGGGTAGAAAAATATTGATACCCATCGATGTAAAACTATGGGCTGAAAGGATATCGGTTTTGATCTCGAGTTATGGCTGTTATTATAAGAGAAAAAAAATATAATTTAGACAAATAAGATAGGGCGAGGAGACCTCCTTTTATAATTAGAAATGATAGCGAAACAGGAGTGCGTTTAGATGTACAAATCCTTGAAGTGTTTACATCGTAGCACTGACTGAACTCAGTCTTCCCGTTAACATGTATGTCACAAGTAAGTAACTGATACTATAAAGTTCAGAAACCCAAGGAGCAATATGACCATGAGCGAAGGCTCTGCCCGTCCCGTCCTGTCCCATCCCGCCCCGTTTCCTTTTTGCAGAGTCCCGCTTTCCAAGCTTTGCTGCATGAACGTTATGCTGCCCAATATCTACGGTCCCTCATCTTCCCGCCCTCCCGGTGGGTCTGTCCCCTCTTGTCCGACGTTTATGGGGGCAGGTTGGCAAAGCTGCAAATAGCTTGTTTGCACCTTAACGCAATAACTAACCTTGTGCAGACTTTCGTGGCCTCAAATTGTAGAATTTCTTGCCTGATCGAGCCGTTGTGTGACTTAAAAGATTATCTTTTAACTGGTTTCGAGTTACACGTTTGCTTCGTACAGCACTGCCTTTCGTGATCTTATACGATTTCCACTTTCTTCCTTGCTCTCGTCCTTTCGGCCAATATTTAAAGGGAATAAAAGAATAAGATTGACGGTTATGAATATATACTTGACGGTATATCGTTGCCAAAAGGTGCAAAACGAGCAACCCCTGTATTTGAATTGTCTCGAGGAGGTAGACAGGCCAAACAGCTGGGAGAAAAACGGGCCACTTGGGTGTCAGTTTTTTATTGTTTCTTAACTGCCTGGGTAGCAAAGATTATAGAAAGGTAGCCTTCTTCAAATGCCGACACATAAACTTCAGGTTGAATAAACAAAGCATTTTGCTTTGGAGACGAAGAGTGTGGCGGGATGCGGGATATACGCTTTGGGGTCGCCCATACATATTAAAACTATTAAAAATATATTTCTACTGGAAAGAAAGCAATGGATGTGTACACAATACCTGGGACTATTGTAGGTGCCATCTTTAGCTGGTTTGATTGGCTTCAGGACAGTGGAGAACTCTTTCCCACTGAAGTCTTCACCTTCGTATTGCGTGATGTCTCACGTTTAATCTCGCGTGACTCCCGGCGGGGACTGCTAAAATACCGGGAAGGCTCCTCCCCGGGGTCAAAACAAACCTTATGTATTGCATTTGACAGAGAACAGGACCCTTTCACGTACGTTTGATAAAAAATGGAAAGACTTTCTCATACCTGCAGTGGGAGTGCTTCATCTAGTTTTGAATACCTCCCTAGCAAGCATGTATTAATTCGCTCTGTTCAAAATGTTTTGAAATGACTTTTAGATGCCTTCGAGGCAGTTGTCCCTGCACGTTTTATGTTCCAACAAAAGCCCTACCCTTTTATACTGATGTGTCACCCCGGGGTGTCCCTCGAGTCCAAGATTTCAAAAGTATTTATGTTCAACCACAACATTTTTAAAACAAACAAAATCCAAGCTTCATATATGACGTTTTATTGTTTGTTCACCCATGCATATTAAAAAATATAAAGACAATCTTTTTTCCTTTGGATTCTGTTATCTACAGTAACCGAATGTATAACTGGTTTATAAATTAACCCTTTATAACCATTTCAAGGAAATTACTTAATTGGCCATTTCACAAAAATTCAGATTGAAAAGATTACAAAACCCTTCTTATATACAACTAGAAAGGAAAACTGCAGCTTTTAAGCAATATTATACAAGTCTACGTACAGATGGATCAATTATGCCTTAGTTCAACTAAACATATTTAGACCTAACAATAGACTGATCATTTGTTCTTTGATTTTTATAAACGTTATTCATACAATGATTGTTCAAATACCTTAAGTTAATATAGAAACCACAGCTAAATTTTAAACCGACTTCTTTACACCATTGTACAGTGAATAAATAGATCTGTGTTTTCATATACAGTACGGACAGAATCCCGAATCTTTTTGGCTTTTTATACATTTTTTTACATTTTCAATATTTTAGGATTTTTCTTTGTCATTTATTTATCTTTACAACCCTTAATAAAGTCCTCAGGACAGCACCTGAATAGTTAAAATAGAAATATAGAAAAATGTCCGGGGTATATATTTTCGTGACGTTCTACTAAAAAAGTCAGATATTTCTATTTCTCAAAGCAATGCACCAGGCAAAATGCAAACACTTACAATATAAATAACTAGCGGGCAGAGAAAAATTTCCAGTTGCTTTAAATTGGCTCAATAATAAGAAGAGCAGTGCTTCGGTAGTTTGTCAAAACTCCTTCTGAATATCCTTCCAATTTAGCTGTTAGAGCTAGTGAAAGACTAAGCTGTCATCTCTGAAGAACTTAACCAAAGTTTCTCATGAAATAAGAGATATTATTTTAACATTATATTATTTGTTTTGTCAATTTTAGAACAAGCTAGTAGCTGTTAACCAATATATTTATTTTGTCCATTGCATGAGTTGGAGCTTCCACTTGAAGGGTCATATAAGATACCTGAAGATTCGTCAGGTCGTCCTTACGACCAATTGCAATCGGGTGGGAACAGGGGGCCAGTTTCAGCGGGGGAATATGAGGCGAACGCGTTCACCCCTCCCCCCAAACAATCCGACTGAAATTGGAACTGGTTTTCTCCGTTGATAGAAGTCGTTCGTTTCTTGCCATTTTTCACCGGTATGGTTGCATTGTCGTTCATGGCGTCGGCCAATGTTTCCACGAGTTGCTCCTCTTTGTCTTCGAACATCTCGTTGTTCGTGCCTAGCCACGGGTCTGTTAAACTTCCCGGGCCATTGTCAACGATAAGTGGCATGCTCCCCCCTAGATTAGGCGACGCGCACCCAGTGAACGCGAACCGACCTGGCGGGGTGGGAACTGGATCTGAGCGGACAGGCTGCAGCCTCAAGCTTTGCAAATCCAGTTCTTCGGAGTAAAAGTCCATTGGGTGACCGTCCCTATTGTGAGTTGCAATAGTGGCCCCGCTACCTGAGCCCACAGATCTGAAGTCCCCAAGGCTGTGGGTGGAGGAAGCTGACGAGGAGCCTGGTGGTTGGTAGGTCTTAAAGGAGAACTGTGGGCCCATCCAGAGTCTCCGGTGAGGGGCAGCGTGTGTTTCCATGTCTATGTTCGCTAGCCACTGATCGTCGGAGTTGCAGCCGTCGGAGTGTGCTTCCTCTTTGGGAGCGTAGGTGATGAGAGAATCACTTTCCATGCCAATTTTCTTTACTGAAGAAAGCAAACGGACACAAATTGTGGTCAGTTAGAAGACTAGAGATTTTAAATTTTGAAATGTACTTTTTGCTCCAGTTTTACCACGATCAAAATCTAACTGAAGAACATAGATAAGGCCAGAGCATATGATAAGTCGAGTACCATCATAAAATACCCTAGATCAGAGAACATTAAGAGAGGTCAACATTTAACTCACCTTGTTTATCAGTGCGGTTAGTAAGCTCACTCGGGACTGTCTTTGGGCGCCCAAGCAACAACGAAAGGTCTTTGACAACGGGACTCTTGCTTTCAGGCCAAGATGTGCCCCTGAAAAGAACAAACGCATCTGTAAGTACAAACGTGACAAACGTCACGCAAGTAGGTAAGCACTACATGTACAGAAAGCGGGAAATGACTACCGTAAGACCAGAACCATTAAAGACATCCGACCAATAACAACAGAGACAGTCGAGAGAACCAATCAGAACTCTAAGCGAAAACATGCAATGGATAGCAAGCGCGTTGCTTTGCTCGTGACTGGCTGATTAGATCTGTCACCTGTTTTACGTGTTCTTTTTAACTACTTACAACAAAAGTAATAATAATAATAATAAAGTCTGAGTCGAGCCTATCCCGGAGCTTATCCCTTTTTCCGTAGCATGAAGCGACTAGGAGTATTTCTATTCCCCCTGGATGGGATGCTAGTCCTGGGTGGGGAGAGGCACTGTGAGAGAAGTACACGGTGCCCCGGCCGAGGCTCGATTTCGGAGCGTCCGATCCGGAGTCCAGCGCACTAACCATTAGGCCATCGCGCCTCTCAAATTCTGTGATATGAAACTGTAGGTAAAACAATGTGGAGAATTCGGATGTTGGTGTCAACAGCTTGACTCAGTTGTACCTTGTCAGAGTCCACTGTGCTCTTGCTGTAGTGATAAGCTCCAAGGGAGTGTCATCACTCTGGGGTAAGGTTTTGACCGCCAGTGGTTCAAGCACGTACTCTGTTAAATTGCCATGAAGGTCCAGTACAAAGAGCGAGTCAGCAGCTGAAGTCCTACACGGTTCTATAGAAAAAATGGAATAAAACGCAGAGATATAGCATTACTAATGGGGCAGAGCTACACAAGGCCATTAAATTTGGCTGGTTGCACAACAGTTAAGGTTTCTCAAACTTGATAAAATTTCCTTTTGCGAAATGTTGAAAATCAAACAGTACTATGAGGGCACCGGTTTCATCTGGAGATTTAAAAACGTTGCTGACTTGCAAATTTCGTCAGTAGTGCAGATTATCATCGTCGTTACAAACGCAAACAAATTAAACCTTGGGCGTTTACGCTTGCTTTAAAAAAAATACCTAATTATCGCTATGACGTGTGCTATGACGCATGTCTAACCTGCTCTGGCGGCATTGGGGCTTCCTCCTAACCATCCCCTAGAGGGGGCGAACGCCATCGCCGCTCCCATTGAATACTCCAATCCCACTCGGCCATTACACTTGTTGGCGTGCTGGGCCGAGCCAGTGCAACAGGGCCCGCCGCATCGTGGGCCATCCGGGGTCCTTATCTGTGCAAAGGGGTGAACCAGGTAGGAGTGTGGAAGAGGAGGGAGGCGGGGATTTACTAATCCATTATTACTGGTTGTAGCAAATGTCAAAGATTCCCTGGTTGTTGGTGTTCCTGTGGAGCTAAGCGGGCTTCCATTAGGCGAGCAAGAAAGATTGGGTCCTGTGCCATTACACGGGCTATGCCTGCCTGATGATGTGGTGGCTTGGTCAAGGTCATCCAATCCAGCGCTGGTGTGGAAACGACTGCTTCGGTTGACCACGCGACGGGAGGAGTGAGTGCGTACTGTTATGGAACCTAAACGAAAAGACCCGAGGAAATAAACCCAAGGAAATACTACGTAGTAGACCGTATTCAAAATTTGCATTCTATGCCAATCACGTTGGAGATTGAGTCTGCGCGCGTTGAGTTAGTCTCCCAGGATACCGATTTTAGGGGAGTGAACCTCCGATCCCCTACAAACGGCTACATGGGAGGCTAGCGTCGGGTTTACTGCCTGTCTCCGAGGCTAACTGAGCTCGCGGTTTTCGTCAAACGATCGTGTTGCTAAATAAAAGTGATTTGTTGTTTCCTGATTGGATACCAAAATCGGAAAGGCTTCGGGTAGTTAAAAGAATTTGCTAAAGCGACCGCTACGTACTTGTTCCAAAATTCTTTTAATCACCAATTGAGTCACAGACGATAGTAACTGAAATATATTCGACAAAGCTAGTTTCTTATTTATGAACAACTTCGGGTGACATGAACAACTTCGGGCGACATGACTTCAGTATTTGGGCGACGTGACTTCAGTATTGGGGCGACATGACTTCAGTATTGGGGCGACATGACTTCAGTATTAGGGAGCTTACGAATCGACGACTTTCGTACGACGGCGCCGTTGGGTCACCTCATAGTCCCGCGTCGTCGTCCTGTACAAATTTGAATTTACGATTCGCAGTGAAGACGACGACGTTTGTGCGCGACCGGCAAATTTTCCCGCCGTTTCTGAAGTTTGTTTTTATGTTTTAACAAGGCGAGTTCTTTAAACCAAAATGCCTAACTTCAGAGAAACGAGAGCTTGTATCGCATACGCTTATCGAAACAACTTTATAAACGAACAAGAATTTGTACTTTTGTACGACTGTCACAAGTCAACAAATCCAGAGTTTCCGTACTGGAACTACGACAGGTTCGATTTAGACGAGAAATCAAACGACGAGTGCAAGGCCGAGTTTCGTTTCTACAGGGAGGACATATATAAACTTGCTGAACAACTACAGCTACCTGACGAGATAACTACTTACAATGGTTTAGTTGTTGCTTCGGTACCTGCATTATGCATGTATCTCAAGCGCTATGCCTATCCTTGTCGATATGGAGATTTAGTTTATCATTTCGCCAGACCGGTTCCTGAGATTTCCATCATAACAAACCACATAATGGACTTCATTTACGGTCGGTGGCATCATCTGCTTACAAGATACAATCACGATTTGCTCTCTCCTCCCAAGCTTCTCCAATATGCTGAGGCGATCGAACAGGCAGGAGCTGCCTTAAATAACTGTTGGGGATTCGTAGATGGGACTGTGCGTCCAGTTTGTAGGCCTAACGAAAACCAGCGAGCCATCTACAACGGCCATAAGCGTGTCCACTCCATCAAGTTTCAGGCTGTCGCTTTGCCTAATGGATTAGTGGGGAATCTATTTGGCCCAGTTGAGGGAAGACGCCATGACAGTTTCATGCTGGCTACCTCAGGATTCTTGCGAGAACTGCAGAGGTTTTCCAACTGTCCAGTAACTGGCCTCCCCCTTTGTGTGTACGGTGACCCCGCCTATCCGATACGAGCACACCTACAAAGGCCCTATAAGGGTGGTGTCCTGACCCCAGCTCAACAAGATTTTAACACCTCAATGAGCACAGTCCGCTCTTCTGTGGAGTGGATATTCGGGGACATTGTTAATTATTTTAAATTCTTAGATTTTAAAAAGAACCTTAAAATCGGATTGAGTGCTGTAGGAAAAATGTATGTAACATGTGCGTTAATGCAGAATGCGCATAGCATTTTATATGGTTCTGTTACCTCAGAGTATTTTGGTCTTAATCCGCCAACACTAGAGGAATACTTTATTTGATGTATTGTCCTTAAGATACACTTGCAATACTCTTGTTATACGACATAAACAATTTGGCCTCTTACAAGAATTCATGGCCAAAATAAGACACAACCTATCAGTAGTGTAAAACGCGTTATCATCAGAGTACAACAAAGTGATGGAAAGAAATCAAAAGCTCTGTTCAAATGCTAAGATGCACAAAAAAAATATGTCTTTTACTACAGCAATACTAGCTGCTCCAAAACTACTGTCCCTTTCTTAAAAGTTCAATAATTGCCTGAGATTGTGCTTGCTGGCTGTTAAGCATCATCTGCATCATCTGCATAAACTGTTGTTGTTGCTGTTGCTGTTGCTGTATCTGTAACTGTTGTTGATCTCGCAGCTGAGAAAGCAGTGCGTGCTGAGTAGCCATGGTAGCTTCTTCTTGCTTTCTCTTTATCTCTAGCTCATCTTGTCTTAACTGAGATTCCCTCTCTGCTGCCTCCCTGAGATAGTTGATTGTGTCATTGCTTTTTTGGCGTTTTTTTCGCGGTTCGTCTTTCCCATTTCGCTTCTTAGTCTGAGCTAGCCGCTCCATAGCCCTCTCCCTCATCTCCTCCCCTGTCGCTTTATCTTGATCCTCCTTGTTTCGATCCTCAGCTGATGCTTTTGTCTGTTTAGCCTCTTCCTCATCTCTTCTCTCTAGATAGTCTTCCATGATCTGATCTATTTCTCGATATTCCTGAGAAATTCCCGAGCCCCTCTCGGCCTCTCTCTTCCTGGCCTTGCAATCCCTTTCTAGGATTTTCAAGCGGTCTCTCAAACCCTTTGGCGAAACGCAAAATTGGGAATCTTTGATGTTATTCAGAATTTTGCATATTTCCTCCAAGCAGTTCCCCCGCTCTCTGGTACCTGAACGATACTTCCACAGCTCCCAACTAAGGAGTTCGCGACCAAATATGGTGTCATGTTTCAGTGACCATTTCATTTTAGACATTCTGTGAAAAAATGATAAAAAATATAACTGTTACTTAATAAATGTTTAAATATACCACCAACTAACTAACTAAGGCACCAAATAAATAAATATTAAAATGAAACTTAATTAGAGAGCTCTGTGCAGAGATCAATTGTTCAATTTAATACCAGCAGGAAAGTAGATGCATCAGTTATGCTTAATTTCTATAAACGTAACTGTTACCGTTTCAAAAATCTTGCTTGACAAAGTACATAATGAGGATATAATGCGCAGCCTTGCATTTTTTAGTTTACATTTACATTAGTTTGTCTCAGGAGCTCGAGAAAAAAATTCACAAGACAGACTAACAAAATGTGCTCGCATGGCAGAAAAGGAAGCGCAGCTGTAAGTCGAGAAAAATGTGTGTTCTAAAATATCAGGCTGGCTAAATAAAGACCACTCAAAACAACAGAGGAAAAATCGCTGAGCTCTGTAGTTGAGCTATCTCGTCCTTGTTTCTAACTGTCGACACGAATGTTAAAAGGCAACTTTTTAGTCCTTTCAAATTCATTGTACACTAGAAAATGTCATATTTCAGTGAAGCGTGATTAAAATGAAAGATTTTTCATACAGTAATTTACTTTTCATTCATACCGTGTCGTGCTTTGACCGATTTCAGTGTTGGTTGAACTCATAGCGTTCGCCATAGCACTGTAGAAGGTCGTTTCTTGAACGAAAACAGGCAAACAAATGAAAATCAAACGTCACGAACATGTCCCTAATGTGATACTTAAATTATCTGGCAAAAATACCCGAAGTATCGAGAGAAAACTTTGAAAACTAACCTCACGTCCTCCTGTTTCCAAGACGCCGGCAAATCGCTCTCACCAACGTCGTCGACTTTGGCGCGAAACTGGCAAGTGCTCAGAAAGGCATGCGCAGTAGGCATGTCACGCAATCTAACGGCGTCGTCGTGCAAAAGTCGTCGATTCGTAAGCTCCCTATTGGGGCGACATGACTTCAGAATTGGGGCGACATGACTTCAGTATTGGGGCGACATGACTTCAGTATTGGGGCGACATGACTTCAGTATTGGGGCGACGTGACTTGGGGCGACAGTGCAAAGGGGCGACATGACCTATATTCGATGTGTTTTACATACCTCCGTACGGAGTTATGGGAAATACATGTACCGTGCCACGAACAGTGGATACTGCCACCCATCGACTGTCGAACGAAAAAGTCATTCCATGCACCTGGCAATGAATAAATAAAAGGAACTCAGGTACAAGGTCGAAAAACAACTCAGTTTATTACGCGGTTGGTAACGTTTCCTCGATTAAAACAATTTTGGGAAACGATGTTTCCTCATTTGGACCCCAAAATACAATCTCTCTGGATTAGGTTAATACGTGCGAGTTCGTGAGATTACCTAGTGTAAACGCTGCCATCATGAAATTTCCCGGATCTTGGTAACACGTGTCACGTTGCGCGGGAATCGGCGGCAAGTTGCATAAACAACATGGCAACTTGCAGGAAAGAACGAAAACATGGCTAATTTAGCTAAAAGGTCTTGTACACTTACAGTGGCAGTAGTGTCGCCTCTGTGAAGGGTGTAAAGATGGTGAACAGCGCTCAATGACGGGCAGATAGGGTGTGGAAGGACGTGGTACACGTGAAAGTCGTTTCCAAGAATGTCGGCAGTCAACAGTAAAGAACCGCTGAAAATAGAATCGAAAGTAAGTAAGCTTATTAAAGCTGGGAAATACATACAAAATAACGACTCAAGAAAGCTTGCAAAGACCCTATCACAATAAGCCTTTTGAAGGATCGGAAAACAGATATTTTGCTACTGAATTTACATCCACACGAGTGCAGATATTTGATTACCTTTGGTAAAAAGTCCACAGCAATTTTAGAATACCGGACCACTTATTGAGTGCTTTATAGAACGAGGCTTAGAAACAAAACAGCAACCATTCAAATTCAAACAGATACATTACAAATAAGTGGCAATCTAGTCGATACACTTTTTCCAGGGTTCGTACCTTTTTTGGACTAAAAATTCAAGGACTTTTCAAGGACACATTTTCTATTTTTCAAGGACTACACACTGCAAAATCCAGCGTTAATCAGCTGCTCATAGTAGCGAGTGTGCCTACCAGACAGGTTGATTGAAATTACCTACAAATGTCAAGGACTTTCCAGTACTGACTGCAATAAGGCCTTGAATTTTTATTCTGAGATGCAAGGACTTTCAAGGCCTTTCAAATTAAGGTGCGTGCGAACCCTGTTTTTCCTTAAAGATAATTTAAAGAAATACTTCAAAATACGGTGAGTTAATTAAGAATCTATTATTTGAAATTATGGAGGGGGAGGGGAGTCTCAAGAACTGGTGTTATAAAAATTCCCATTTTTTAAACTATCAAATTGAAAGAATTATTGGACAAAATGTTGCATACCTGGGGTCAAAGGACATGCTAGATAGGGGCTGTCCAGCATGGGCAGGAAAATGAGCCACTATACCAGAGCCCTCGTGATCATCCTCCTGCACACAAAACTGCAATCAAACAGAACAAACGAATTTGAATCTTAAAGCCAGTCTGTTTTGAAAACACTGACTTTCATTTGCAAAGAAACAATAGCAGGAGTAACAAAAAACTCCACTCTACCCACAACAGGTAAAGGATTGAAATACTATACCTCCCCATTGCCGATTTTCAGTGTGTCAATAATAGTGACAACTCCAGGTCTAATCACAGACTTCTTCTGAGGACAAAATAATACAATTTTTATTTACTTGAGAACAAAAAAGTAACGAAAACACAACAGTTTAGTTGTAATTTTGGAGATGAAGTTTAAAATGTAGTTTTACGGGAACAATATTCTTACTAAAAAAACAATTTTTATCAAAATTTAGGTTATAGTGTATAAGCACTCACCTGGTTTCCATAATCATGTGTGGCTTCTGTTCCTGTCCAGCGCCCTACTGTCTCTCCTGCACACATTTAGAAGAAATAAATATCAAATTCTAAAAACATGGTATGTGCAATTACTATTTCATATCAGAGATAATCATGGCTATCCTATTTTTTATAAAGCAGATTTTAAACACTAAAGAGATAATAATTTCTCACCAAATATTGTCAGGCCTCTAGTCAGTGTCTGAAAATGAATTAAAAAAAAAACAATCAGTTCTTTTCAATCTTAGTGGTTTGGCTAGCATTGTGTTAACAAGTTTTTTTTTCACACTTCCTAACCAGTGTGTAGCTGTCATTTCTTGAGAATTATTCTGCACAATTAAACCATTATTATTACTGGGTGTCCTGTGTATATTTCACATTGCATACTTGTTTATTAAAATTCACAGCTTCTCAACAGATCGCAAATTACTTAGTACAGGTGTAACTTCTTTGCAACAAACATGCACATAATCATGTTTCACTTAAAGAGAAAGATCCCTTTACAATTATAATAATAACTGTTTTTCCGCACACCACTAACCACTACACATACCTTAGCAGCATTTATGACTGTAGCTGTGTACGACTGAGAATTGTCCCCACACACTCCCCCACAGGACTGATGGTTTGGTACCAGCTGACAATACAAGCAAATCATTTAACAATGTGAGTAACATACATCTCCTATTTACATTGTATTTTATTTAGCATCTACTCTAAGACTTGCAACATGCGGAATAACAGCAAATAGACAAATGAATGTCTAAGGTGTACCTTGCGATCTGCATATGCTAACCATCTGTTTCCCAGTGCCAGTGGGTTGAGGTTTGGGCTTGGGGCTGGGTAACAGCCTATGAAAATGTAACCAGTGTTACTGAACATTTATTTTATAAACAATTAATGTTTTAAAGATTACACACAATAACAGGGCTATAGTTATAGAAATAAATAAAGTGAAATATTAAATAACATCTCATACTTATTTTTACATGAGCCTCAACACTGTACACTCTTATCTTACAGACGTTGGGTATATACTTCATGGGTGAATGCCATAATTGCATTGAGTATATAATTAAATGTTTATTTATATATATTAATTACTAACTTGGCCCACTTTACTTCCTTGGGTTATTTCACTTAATTGGCTAAAATCGCTTACTTTACTTACTTGGCATACTTCATTTACCAGGGTTCTCCAGGAGCCCGGAGACCGGTGAAAATCTCACTCTACTCGACCCTAGCGTCCACGGGGTTATCAAACTCTCGTTTAGCAACAAGTTTTTCTCTGATGGATGGCTTCCATATGTCTTGATAAACATGATATCCACGATGGCATTCTATTACCTGAGTTGGCCCAGGCTTTCTATAACGACTTCGTGGTTACCAAGCAAACGTTTTGCATCGTTCTGCTACGCTTTATTTTCGTTGAAGTTCCACTGCTTTTATTTCAATTGTGGGGTTTAGCAATGAGGCCAACTGTTGTCAGTCACAGCGAATAGGGAAATCGATTAAAGAGAAGCTTTTAAAAAGTATTTTCAGGGTTGATTAACTTATTAATGTCGCTGTAAATGCACAACATTAGATTTCATCAAGATTGTTGTGAACATCTGCGAACAAACAACCAACTTTTTTAAAGAGTGCTTTTTTGGAGTTCTTATTTTTTTTCCAAAATAATGCTTGAAAGTTGGGGGTGCGGCTTATACACGAGTGCAGCATATGCATGAGCCTTTACGGTACATTCTTGGGGGTCGGCTCGGCAAGGAAAGCGATTTTCGCCGGTTACTTGAAATTTTTCACCATCTAATTTAAATTTTCGGGAGAACCCTGAATTACTTGGCTTACTTGGTGTACTTCACTTACTTGACTTAATTAGTACTTATGGCATTCACCCATGAAGTATATACCAACTTTTGTTAAGTCCCACAACAACATTTACAGGTCACATAGTGCCCTCGTGATACCAAGGTTAAAGCATTTTTTCAGTTACAAAGTACTCACTAGTGATGCAGAAACAGCTTTTAAAGGTACAAGCATCAAAAGCTGCTATCTTCTCTTGAAGGGCTACAACCATCAACCTAGCAGAAAATATCAAATGACCTTGGTCAGTTAATTATACAAGTGCAAGTAGTTAATGTTGTGTCTGAAGCAATTCGTTCTGTACCTATCCCTGTTGTAAGCTCTCTCCACTGCATAAATCAAACATGGGCACCACTTACTTGTTGGCAACTGTTTATTAAAGACTGGATACAGAACACTTTGGCCTGACATTATCTTATAACTGAAACAAACTTGACCATTTTATAAAATGCTTTAAATTAGGATTGAGGTTATAAAGGCTTAGAATACAGTAGGCTCAATTTCTGCTGCTCTCTTGAGTCCCATCTTGGGTCCTTGCCAAACAGTGGCTGGTACTTGAGCCTAGGTTTATGATCTAAATGAAAAATCCACTCACTGATTCATTGTGTTTGCACACTGTGTATAATATATGAAGCTACATTCTTTGGATCATATTTACCTTTGGTTACAAAGCACATCATAAACCTCAGACTTAAAACCGATGGAATGAACCTGTTCACCAGTGCTGAGTGACCAAAGGTTGACTGTGGAGAATGGCAGGGAGGGGCTGTGTAAACACAAGGACATACTTCAGATAACATATAAACTAATAGTTAATTAATACTGCACTCTAAATAGCCATTACTTAACTTCCAATTCACTGGCATGTTTACCACCATAATTGGCCAACACTGGTCAGTGGCCACTTTTAGTAGAGGGGGTAAGTTTCTAAAGAAACTGTGGTGCTGCGTCGGTGGGAAGTATAACAATATAATTTGCAATATAATATCGGGACCCAAGCGATCTATCATTGATCATTTCACCTGTGCCTCAGCCAATGCCATCTACTGTATCACTTGCACTCTTTGCAAAAAGTTATACATTGGCGAAACAGGGAGACGACTTGGCGACCGATTCCGAGAACACCTTCGCGACGTAGAGAAAGACGACAAAAATGCATTGAAACCGGTCGCGAGACACTTCAATCTCCCAAATCATTCTAAGCAACATATGGCAGTCTGCGGCCTTTCCCTTCACCAAGGAAACACGGAAAGCCGTAAAACTCTAGACCAAAAAATTATTTTTCAAATCGGCACTCTTAATCCTCACGGTATCAACGAACGCTTTTCATTCAACTAATTTATTCCGAAGTTTTCACGTTACCAGGCACCAGCCAATAGCGAAGCTCCATCTTTCTGTATATGAAAACACACGACGCACAATTCCTTGATTCGCTCCGACGAAGGGCTAACGCTCGAAACGTCAGCTCTTGAATCTCTTTACAGTGGCCAATTGCCACTTTTAGTACTTGACTTCATAGGCCTTTTGCAACAAATGGTTACATGGTACAAAATCGATGATGCTCGAGAGCAAGGTTGTTATTATTCCCACCCTAGGACCTTTCTTGGTTTTGGATGTCCCAGTATGGGAATAATAATAAGCTTGCCCTCCAGCATGGTGGATTTTGTACCATGTGATCGTTTGTTGCAAAAGGCTTATTGTTGATTATAATGCGGGTCACCAGTAGTATGCTATGAGATACATGACTAGTCAGTTAATATTATCGGCAAATTTAAACGTTTCACTGGTCATCTCAATGTTAATAATCTTGATCATGTTCTGTATACCTTGCAGCATCACAAACAGCGAAAAGGGGTCTTGCATCTGCAAACTCATCCTTTGACTTTGCAGCTAAATTTTAAGAGACAGAAACATATTAAATACTTAGTACATGGATAGGTATGCATACGATTTTAAATAGAACTGCCCTTCCTACTCTCAGCAAATTATAGCATGATCATTTATTAAATGATCCCTCTTGTTTTAATTATTCTTGGCCTGGGCAAAACATTTTACTCTGGCCCTCTCAACTAGCAAATTGTAGAGCAGCCCTAGCCTGCTGTGCAGCCGTTATCTTCACGATTGAGAGCTTGTGATCGGCCAGGTTTGGCCACCTTGTCAGCATCTTGGAGCAGCAGAGGGTTGGGGCATAGCGCAAGGGTTGGGGCAGCCTACTCCCCTGATAATTGTTTTGCTCACTCCAACCCACCACTCTACCTAATCGAAGATGGATTAAATTCAAACCATTGTAACGCAACACCTCCATAATGCCAGTCATGTTTCGCATATTGTGTTATTGCATTGAGAGCTTGGGCCACCTGTTCCTAGAGCAGCCCAAGACAAGAATCAATCAGTGCAAAAACCAGAAAATCTGCCCTTTCCATTAACAGCGTTTTATAGTATCACTAAATATCAAAATGAGTCCCATTCTTGGGCAAAATATTGAACTCTAACTGTTATTGTCTCTCCCAGCAAACTGTATTAGCAACCCTAAACAAGGAGCAATCAATGTAGTTAATTTATCTTCACACCAATTTACACAGCTTAATTTTTCCCACGACTTATTATTCATAGGCTGTCTAATGTACCTTCCAGTGGGGTCTTGAGCATGCGTACAAGCCTAACAGGCCCCTGACGAAGAGATAACACCTCCTGTGCTTCACCAGTTGACTGAAACAATATCAATAAATAATAATAATAATAATGAACATTTATATCGCGAAAATCCCATGTGAGTATGATCAAGTGTGCATGGGTTAACCTGAAATTTTAAAGTTAATCTTATTAAAATTACCACACGAAAAACAGCTTACAAATATGTGAGCTGTGTGGTACTGAAGATGTTATAAATTAGCCTAGTATGCCACTTTCTCTTTAATCTACCAGTTTATTGCTAAACGTTAATATGACTATTAACTTAATTGCTGGCTTAGGTCAGGTAATCTGTACTTACTGGAATGGTCCACACATGAAATCCATTCGTGTAACCAAGAATCAACAGTAATGGTAATGCCCCTCCAGATGAAACCTCATCTTGGTGAAGTGTGCTATCTGCATGGGTACAAAAATTAACAAACACATCTTAAAACTCCAAAACTGTATCTAGAGAAAACGTACATGACAAAAAAACATAACCCATGGTCATATATGTATTCGTAACACCCAAACCCTTTGAAAATTCCATTTTAGCCTTATTTTTCTTTTGAGGCCCACCCCCATCCCCCAACTCAGATTTTCCACACACTCTAAATGTCATTCTTTGAACAAAATTTTAATAAGTTGAGGTTGTGGATCATTATAATAATCACATTTTTGTTGAATTCTATTTACTCAAATCAACACACATATCAACCCTGCTTATAAACCTGCTTGTCTTACAGCACCCACAAATTTAAGAACAATATGTTATTATAAAATTAATCACTGATTATGAAAGAAAATAACTAAGAATCAAAATGTCCAACATCCCTCACCCCCATCCCATCCATTCCCACCCCCTCAGCTTGACTTGTGAGACCCTCAGTGTGTTTGAGACACCCTTTGACTGGGTTGGTACCCACGTTTCACAGACAAATTTCCAGGACTTTTCCAGGCCTTTTCCAGCAATCTTATCGAATTTTCCAGGACTCCAAAATTCACATTAAACCCTTTTTTTTCCAAGATCCCAATATAAATTCTCCAAACTGCAGGCCTTGCATTTCTTATAAAGTTAGTTAAGAAAAATTCATTCCTTGATTTTAACAGATTTCCAGAACCTGTAATCTTTTTCCAGGACTTTCCAGTCCTGGAAAATGTCATAATAAAATTCCAGGACTGCCCAGGTTTTCCAGGACCCATACAAACCCTGAATAATATCTTTGCAAAGTCATTTTTGACAAAGCATTTACACTTCTCTTACCATTGATGTCTGCTTCCTCAAACTTTACCCACAACACTCTCTCCTTGTCTTCCTGCTTCTGTCCTCCTGTTACAGCCTAAAAGTTAATAGAAATAAAATTCAAATGTTGTTTAAACAGCCAGTGAGTTTCAACAAGCACATACGGATAAAAAGTCTCACTGCCAGGTACTTAGCCAGGTGCTTAGAATTTCAACTACCTTTTCCCCCAAATTGAGAAAAAAATAAGGAAAGACAATTTCAAACAATCTGTTAATCTAATTAAACTAGTTGCCTACTTCAAATTTTTATTAAAATCCATGAATAACTAATAAATCAGCAAGAAAGCTATCACACTGTTACAGTTTGAGGCCAAGAACCTTACAAGAACAAAAAACAATGACCAAGATTTTTCAAGCCCCCAACTCCATGTAACCTGCTCACTTTCATAGAATATACCTTTATTTATAAAATCAGAAGCTTATCACCTAGAAGCGTGCAACTCTGTACATGAGTTTGGAACTATGCTGCCGATTATTCCTGACCAATCAGAATCGCTGAACCAGTTTTGCCCTTTTAAAGCATTCAAACTTTGCTTGTGATCCTTGCAAAATGGCGTCTGCTCGTCACAGTGTTTGGATGATTTCAAAGAGAAACATTTCTGATATTTCCATTTCTGTCTCTGAAAGGTCATTTACAGGTTTTTCAGCTGATTTTTTTACGAAGAAGAGTCTCAGTAAAATGTTTAGGAGGAATTGGCATCAACTGCATCCAAAGATAATGTTTGACTTTCATTACTGTTGAAATGCACGCGCAAAATGGTGTAAACAACTTAAAACCAACGCTTGTGCAAATAACAAGTTTTATTAGAAACGAATCACAGTTTGCTTGTGGTCTGGTCCACTCTGCAGGTTTGCTTTTGGTTAGTTCCACCTGAGTTTGCCTGAGGTTAGTTCAAGTCCGGTTTGCTTGCAGTAAGTTTTATTTGCTAGGGCAGCAGCCAGGACAGCACTATTTTCAAATAGAAAACTGACTCTCATAGTTAGTACTTGTCATTCTTACAATTCTGTATGCCATTTTGCGCGTGTGTTTACTCAGTCCCTAAAAAGTAACAAATAAGCTTTTAAGTTGTTAGTTTTCCAAGGACACGGGCAGAATTTTACTGATCTTTACACAGGATTCCTGTTTCAGTCTCCATCATCAAATTTGACCTAAACAAATTAAAGTTTTTCCCTCAATTCTCACATAATGCTCATGTGTATCTTGAAGCCCAGTTGAAGAAGCAAACCATAAAAAGTAGTTAATTTTGATTGGTCAGGAATAATCGGAGTTACCCGCTTCTAGGTCATAAGCTTCTGATAAAATACATGTAAATGTAAAGCCAAAAAAGACAAAAATAAACATGTATTACTCAGGATGGGAGGCACGGTGGCCTAATGGTTAGTGCGCTAGATTCTGAATCAGACGGTCTGGGGTCGAGCCCTGGCCGGGGCACTACGTTGTTTTCTTGGGCAAGACACTTTACTCCCACAATGCCTCTCGTCACCCATGTGTATAAATGGGTACCAGCTTGGGGGTAACCCTGCGATGGACTAGCATCCCATCCTGGGGGTAGTAGAAATACTCTCTGTTGCTTCATGCTTGGTAAACCAGGATAAACTCCAGCCTGATGGGCCACTAGGCTTGTATGCCAACTTTATTTACTCAGGGTAGTTTATTCAGGGAGCTTACAGAGCATCCTTGCTATCAACATGTACAGGAGCCCAGCTGATGGGTTACTTATATTCCCAATATGAGTTATTTATATGCAGACTAGGAATAGATTAATTCTACATGTGCTATGATTTGTTGAAAACATGTTTTCATCAGAGGTAATAAAATGTTCAAGGAGTTGCATGCAATATGATTGGTCAGCTCACTATACTCCATAAAGCAGGTGGCTTACATCACGAGCATGCATTAATGAGTTTTATAAATTGTTCAAGGAATTCTGTATGCTATAATTGATCAGTTCGAGGTCATTATAGTTCCATAAAGCATGTGGCTTATGTCATGCCACATGCACCTGGCTCATGTCATGCACTTGCTTTACAGAATTCTAAATGCACTAGGGAATTGTTTAGAACACTCGAGAAGTGCGAGAAGCACTCGGCTACACCTTATGCTTCTCTATAAACTTCTGCCATGTTTTTAAAAATTCCTGCATGCTTAAATAACTCAACAATGCACTCAGGCATGTTTTTTTTTATTATTTCTTTAATAATACATGCAGCATGCGGCTTACATCACAAGTTAGAGCGCACTCAAGTGCATTGTTGAGTTAGGTATATATTAATAACTTGGGAAGTGCAAGAAGCTAGAACTGGGCTGAGTCTCAGTGCCAATGATCAATTTGTTTTAACAGTTTGGTGCTCAAAATGTTACTGCTTCAAAATAAATGACCCTTCATCAAGAATATGATATATTATAAAGGCTTGTGTGCATGCTAAATATTTATTAATGGCAACTTTACTTCAATCTGCTTTCCAAGGACAAAAATTAATTATGTTGATTCACTGAAACCTTAACCAATTCAGAAGGTTGGTTCTAGCCTAATTAAATATTAATTATGTGACATGTCAAGATTAAAATCATGCAAGCACTTGTCTCCTACAGCTGACACTGTTTTAAGCCAATCAGACTTTCAAAGTCCAGTTGATTTGTTGACTTACACATTAGATAGGTTAAAACTGACTTAAAATATTTAAAGAAATCTTTATTTGACTAATACAAAAAAATTGTAAAACCAGGCAGATATATAAAAGGGTATCACTAAACAGTGATAAATTATGTGACAGTGGGAAATACTGTGCATATTTTGTCACGAAATTTTTTACTTATGCAAAATTGTTACAATGAAGAACTATCCTATCCAAATTTGCGTGGTTCAATGTTGAGATTACCGTGAATATTATCAATTATCACAAGGTCTAAAAAATCGATTTTTAATGTTGATGTCAAGAGGGAATTGCGAAATAAACGTTCCAGTTGTACTTGCATAATGTTTTTTATCATTCCAATTTTCACAAACATGGTGTCTAATAAGCTAAGTTATATTCCAGTAAAAACCCGGACATACTGAATGCTTGTTTCAATTAGTCCTTGTCAAACGCTTTCACCGCCAAATCAAAATATGAACTTTGCTTAAGGATGCCCAAGCAAAGGACAAACAGAGCAATTGTTATTTTTAAGGTCCATAAAAAAGAGAAATATACATCACAAATTATTATTCACCACACCTAACAATAGTCACGTACATTTTCAAGCTGAATTTTCGACTCGATCACTCAGATGAAGTTGTTTATAAAATTTCTCGAGTTGAAAGACTTCAAATAACCTAAAATACCATGGAAATTGAACATGAAACGGCAAAAAGGATAAAAATAGTTGGAAATCGCTGACATATACAAGATGACGTTATGGAAATACAAATTTTTCAGTTCGAACAAAAGGGCTTTACTTGCCTGCGGTACGACGTCGTGCAGAAAGCTCACCACACTCTCCACATAGGACTTGTCGCTACAAAATGACCAGATCAATAGCGTTAAAGCGCTGGAAGACACTTCAATCGACAAATCGAGCCAAAACATTGTGTTGAATGGTAAAAAACCTGATAGCTTGGGGTCGAACGACAAGTCCGCCACCGCGAGATACTCGTCTTGCAACGGAGTCGACAGACATCGTTTAGAGCTATGGAAAGCTCTTTGTGATCTTCAGAACTGAAGATGAGTAAGCTGGATAGCTTCTATGCTCAATTTTTCTCACGTTTCCATCGTCGTTTCTTCATACCGCTCCTTTGAACATCATTTCTGATGACCAAAACTCTGTTTTGGCGCTGCGTTACGTCAGAAAAAAACATTGTTTATCTGCCTCGTTATCATTGTTTTGGAGAGAGTCCTGGGTCGAAACTTTTAACATATGCCTTCTAGTCCAGACTGAGATCGTTATAATTTTTATTGTTCTTTACATCTTTAATTGTGGAAGGTTTTGCTAGTAAAGGTGGAAAATAAGGCATGCAATCAAAGTGAAGCCATTTCTGGACAGTTTTCAAAATGAACTAAGCTTATAAGTGTCATACCGTATTATCACCCAGGGTCACGAAAACGGTTATTAAGAGACAGCTTCATGCTTAGGATGCAAACCTCCAATAATTTAGCTTCCAATACAATGGTTTCAAAACTGACACAAGACTTTGATTATTTTTTTCGGTTTCGTAGTTCATGTGGGAATCCACAGGAGACCAAGGTTTTGTTGACGTCAAAGGGTGACGTCAGCGCTTTCTCAAATTAAACTGAGCCAGAAAAGTTGCGATGCCAGATCGAAACAGATTTGAGGATTTAGCCTGTATCGTCCAATTTTTGGGGTTGACAGTCAGTATCAGTCAGTCAAGCTTACTTGATCTTTTGCATAAATCATAAGTGGTTTGACTCGGTTGAGTAATAATAGGCGATCCTGTCGACGCGAGAATTTCAGTGTCAAACAATAAGTAAATTTAAAAAAAAATTGGTTCAGGAAAGGGGGGGTCCGGACCCCCCGACCCTCCCCCTGGATGGCTGGACTGGTCTAGACAGAGCAAACTACTTAATGATCTCAAATACGGTGGCTTTGTTTCAATCCAGTTTGACCAGTATAAGATTGTAAGACACTTTCAACTGAAAACACTGGAAATGCACAGGGGATACTACCCAAAGAAAGTGCCCTTTCTGTTGGCTTACTGAGCTTCTCGACCAATCACAAAGTTAGCACCCAAATGCTTCGAAATGCTTGTTTTGTCGAAAAATGAGAAACAAAGTGAAAGTGTTATTCACCGGTTAGACAGAGTCGTGTAAAGGTTCCGATGAAATAAAGTCGTGTCAGAGGGGGATAAATGAAATTCGAGGCGAGACAAAGTAAAAGGGTCATTTATTTCTGACACAGGACCGTTTGAGTCCAATAACAATGGCAAAGTGGGTGGCACCCACACATGTCAAACGTGAGGTCTCTCATGAATGGCTGGATATCCCGGAAAACAATAAAACAAAAACAGGAACAATTCCCCTAGCCCTCAAAACCATAGAAACTGCATGGTTCATACAGGACCTTTAAAGGACAAATCACATTTTTTCAAGGCCTTGGTTTCCGCTAAATTTGACATAAAGAAAAATTTCCCGTCCGTCCATACTGCGCTATCTCCGCTTGCAATGTTTGTAACTGACGGCTCACAAGGAACGCCAAATAACAGCAATGAACTATGCAGCAAACAACACGTGAACAAAACACTGTTCTGCGCGATGTTTCAAGCTAAAAAATTGTGTCCAAGTTTCAAAGTTTCCTTGTGTTATTTGTTAATGAAGTTTTATTTATTCAAGGGGCTTTCGATAAGATTCAAGGTCTACTGGGAAAAATTCAAGGACTTCTGTAAATTTTCCAATTTTCAAGGACTTTTCAAGGAGTTTATATTATTTCAAGGACTTTTCAAGACCTGTGCGAACAATGAACTGTTGAGCAGTAGAGAGCTGCTGCACTGCCGAAAAATGTCGCAAGTTGCACACCGTGAGGGCATCGAAATTTTTACTGAAAATAATCTAACGCTCCAAGTTGATAACTCACTTAAACACTATCTTGCATTCATAGCTATTGTAAAGTTCTTTATCAATGAACTGCTGGTTTTCTCTTTTACTTGATTTTTTAACTATTTATGACGCATGTCCGTACAAATTGGTGATGACGCTTTTTACAACTGCACGAATTAAGACCTTGCAAAATCTTACTTTGTAATTCCAGGGCGCTTAATTGCAGCTGGTCATGCAATCTTCTCTCCTCGCGTAATTCGTGGGTGAGGAAAGAGATACCAGGCCAAAGAACATCTGCGTTGTAGCCTAACAACTGCTACTACTAACCTTTCACTTTACTGGTTTGAAGTACCCATAATGAAACCAAATTGATCGGTAGCTTATTTTTAACCTTTCCAGTAAACGGTTGTCGTATTCATAATTTTCATTGACGCCTAACCGGGGTACTGTCCTGTTTTCTTGAGCAAGATACTTAATTCTAATAGCGCCGCTCTCCACCCACGTAAATAAATAAATGTTGTATTATCTAACGCATGATCGGATTGGATATATAATCGTTTTGCATGAGGGAATATAACACGGTTACCATCGTATGATCAAATTTTAGAAAAGAAATAGCAAACTGCAGCTTCTGATTTACTATCCCCGATAACAACACTGGAGAACGTTTGGGAGAAATCAGAAATATCAATGTGGACTTTCCAACTTTCTTCGTATTTGCATCAGGCAATACAAACGTGCTCGCTAAATCGACAGTGATAGTAGAGACCACGCCCATTTTCTATTGTTTTAAATTTAATAAGTTTTCAATATAATTTCTTGAAAATCTCAAGGAAACACTGTTGCAAGCATTGCCTTCCAGAGTCATTTCCTTGGTGCGCAAACCGGGAAACGTTCACTTTGTAAAAGTACTGTTCATGAAAACATCTTTTGCTTCTTGGAAACAAAATTTGCTTCAACAGCAAATGTTGATTGTGTGCGCAAAACGCTTCAGTTTCGCAACAATGTTAGCTATATTACTTCCAATGTTTATTTTCATTATTTGTATCCATGTTTGTAAAGTTACATCTGTTTGTTATTACTTTCTATAGCGATTATTACAACTATCAAAATAACCTAAATCCACAGGACCTAAGATTCCTAGCGATGTATAATAAATATCGAATACAATCCCTACACTGGTACAATATGCGCTTCTAATAAAAAAAATATAGTAAATCGTATTCAGTCAAACACCGTTATATCGATTGTGCCTAGCCTAGAAAGTGTCGCCCGTGTTTTCGCTGGCACTAGCCACGCGGTTCGCGCTGCATCGAGATTTTGTGGGTAAGAAGATTTTGGTACGAGGTCTAGGCTTGACACCTCCGACATTCGCGGTCAGATCTACCAGTACAATGTCCGTATGGCCTAAGAGTAATCCCTCATTTTTCTCAGAGTTAGTTGACTAGGCGAGCACACAGGCGCGCGGAAAATTATATACTTATTTACAATTATTTACGTTCCAGGAATCTAGATATATTTTTATTGATTGTTACCAAAATACTTCCACATATAAAACTATCTATTAGAAACCAATTATACAAAACCCTACCCTTAATTTGTAAAACGCTTTTTCTATTTATTTTAAACGCCTTTTTACGATAATCCATAGCATAAAGTTTTCATGAATTAATGGAGTGAGCGACAGCAATGCGCATATGCCGATTAATCAACCAATCAAAATGAATGCTAGAATCATACAGATTATTCTGTCGCCAAAATACCACTACATGTTATGGCTTAATTCGTTTGAGAAAGTTCCTTAACACTGGCTACAACTATGAAAGACCTTCCCCTAGCCGTTGCCCAGGATTCTTCATCCCTGGATTCTTAAACTAATGAACAAATGAACCAGGCACGTTAAACACAACAACAGGAGCCAATAACCTTGTCAACTAACAATGTAATACATAGTATAAAAACAAACGCTACCTTGACGACATAAACTGGAATATTTTCTAAGGTTTCTGCTAGAAGACACTCCGTTTACTGTAAGTGACTATTTTTTTTTTAAATTTCTAAATAATGTATGATTGAATTCCAATAAACTGGAAGTCTAAATATAGTTGAATGACTCCTGATAAAAGATTAATAAACAAATGGGTTCCAAACAGGTACCAGAAAGATACTATTGTGATCTAGAGTCTAACTTTAGTACACTCTACTTTAAGCTGGAGTAAAAATAAAACTTAGATGGGAGGAAGGAACATGCATCAGAAAGACCCACGTCCTCCTCCTTTGCCGTGATTGATTTTTGCACAAATTTCGTGCACAATTTTTGCACAAATTTCAAGGGAATTGGTTCCTAAAGAACTTGTTACGCGGTGCTCGAAAGTTCAAACGCTGAGTATGTAAATCTAAACGAACCGTTTTTCTTTAAAAGTGATAAACCTCTTCAGTTCATAAATTAAGAGCGGTTTCCATCGGCTCTATTTCCAATTTCCAATGAATTTGGAATAACGCAATCAGTCGATTCGAAACGGTAATTTTCGCTACTAGAAATCACATCAGTTCTGTTATGCAAATATGCAAGCACTGCAGAACACAGGGTTCTCAGTTTCTGGGCCATGTCGGAAGCTTTTGAACACCACTCCCACTGTGAAGTAAGGGATTGAAATATTGACTCAAGTGATTCTGGCTACGGAGGAATTCATAGGGTTACATTCGCAACTGGCACATAAAATAGAAACTTCTATGGCTTGATGAAACTACTAAACTAACGAAAAATGCGCAGATTCATTGGACAACAAGCAAAGGCTCCTAGTTCCAAGCAAAATCATAATTATCATGATAGTTATCATAATTATTTACTTGTAATATTGCTATTATTTTTTAAATCGTTAGTATTATTTTTGCCGTAATTAACGATATATAATTGATCTATCGATCAGTATAATCTTCACAAAATACCGGGCTGGCCTGATTTAGAGCCAGAGGTATAAAGAACTCCAGTGATTTGGTTTTGAGAAGATACCAAGCTATCATCTTCTCAAGACAATTAAGGCATGGCTCTCGATTAATTGGACCAAAAACTTATGGGGTGGTCTATCTTCTGAGGCTTTATCAAGGACAATCTTAGGGCCTGGTTATATGAACCAGGCTGGCCCGTTTAGCCGGGCTTGTTTCAGTTTGACGAGATCTCGGCATGTCTGTTAAACGCAACGAAAATCGGACCAGCCCGGTTAGCCGACAAAGCAAACCAGCCCGGCTAACCGGCCAGTCCGACTCGTGTAATCGGCCCTTTAACTTTAGCAGACTAGCAACTTTGCAAATGCTGTGAAATTAATGAGTGACATATGCAAATGAGGTTACGTGACTTGTTACGGTCACAAAATTCGAAAAAATCTTTGAAGAAAAATGGCACCAGTTTAAAACATCAGTCTTTCAACTTTTCTTCAACCAGACAAGTCCAGAGGTTAGTATATGTAATAGGACTACATGCTGTCCAATTTGAAAATAATTGGATGAGTTCGAGGAATTTTTTGAATCCAATTATTTCCAAACAGGAAAGGCAGGTAGTCCTGTTACCTGTTAATTATATAGCAGCCAAAAATATATGAACGTGGCAAATGTTTCGCCCTCCAAACTAGTTTTTCTTGACAATTGATTGTTTTATGGAAGGTATCCAGATTTTTCTTAAATTGGACAGTTTGAGCAAAAACTATCCAATTTATTTTAAATTTGGACAGTTGGCAAAAATAAATAAAAAATGCATTTGTTGACAATAATGGATTTTGGTGAAGCTATATAATTAAGAACGAAATACCCATGCACGGACTTTGTTAAATTTTCCATTAATTTCAAAAATAACCGGTATTTTTTACAAGTGCCCAGTCCTCCAGAAAAAGTTCATTCTCATTTTAAACTTTTTCAGAAAGTCCGGGCACAGAAATAAATTGCCTAATTAAGTTAAGCTTATGAAGCTAACAGCAGCATCCAGAACAATATAAAGTGGTATATAACAATATAAAGATTTGTAAGCTAAAAATAACCTTGACAGGTCATGCGACCTAATTTGCATACGTCATCCACATAAATTTAACAAGATTTGCAAACTTATTAGTTTGCCAAAGTTTTAGATTGCCCTGGTTAAAGCCTCAGAAGATAGACCACCCCCTATGTTTTGTGTCCAATTATTGGGAGACCTGGCATGCCTTAATTTTCTTGAGTTTGTGTATTGTCGTCTTTTACTTCTGTAGAATCATTGTCGGTGCTTATGGGTGAATACTGCCTTTTGTCGCGATCCATGCTACCAGTGCTGTTAAGACCACGTGATCGCTATTGATAAAACATAAAGATTGAATTAATTGGTTAATTAACAAATTAATATTTAATTAATCAAGTAAGTAGGTAAAACATCCACCGACATCAACTGCTGCTTGCTACAATCATGAATCGACCTTATATAAACATCTTTTTGGTTTGGCGCTCAATTGACGACAAGACCAATCAGGAAGAGAGAATGGTTAAAGATGTCTGAGAGAATTAAAATGGATTGAAATACAAGTTTTTTTATGTGTGGCTTGACTCAAAATGTATTTGTGATCAATACCTTAGAGGTATTTGAGGCTTGTTCCTTGCTAGTTATCTTCTGAGTTGCGCTCGAGGAGCTGCCATTCCCACGGAAACATATAATCAAAATATGATATTTGTTCATAAAATAACGTCCTTGATTCTCATATCCAAAGTGGTGTTTACTGGTATAAACACATAACATAGTGGCAGGTGGGTGGGGGTTGGGGGGGGGGGTGGGGGTACAGTTAAACAAATCTTGCCCATTGATGAGTATTCCACTCAATAGTAATGAATATCAATATTGATATTAATGAATGCAAAAACATGTATCTCTTTGAAAAAAATGTTTTGCTTTGAAAGGAAGGTGCAAATACCGTTTTGAGTGTCTTATTACATGAAATTTTCACAACACTTTAATTTCGCGATTTTTGCGATTTCAAAAATGTCGCAAAATTAAAGTGTCACAAAAAATAAGTGCCGCAAACAGAAGATTACACAAAAATTATTGCATCCAATACTATAAATTAATTAGTTCTTACCCAGATTTCAACCTTGGGTATATGTATACTATATTCTCAGACAGATTTTTTTAAAATTTTCGTTAGTTTTAGTCTCAATGTTATTAGCTTTGAACATGAACTGTTTTGTTGTTACTGTTGACATAATAAGCTTGTTTGTTTTTACTAGTATAGTGCTGATTACATGTTCCTGCATACTGAAAGTCGTTTTATCCAAATTCAAGAAATGTTTAACACATTATCAAGGAGTAGTAGTAGAGGAGTCAAACAAATAACACCTGATCACCACAGTTTCATTTTCCTGTAACTCCCAGGTGAAAGAAGCAAGCAAAAGCTCGCTTCTTTCACCTGGGAGTTACAGGAAAATGAAACTGTGGTGATCAGGTGTTATTTGTTTGACTCCTCTACTACTACTCAAGGCAATAGCCAAACATTTTACATTCGTACAAATCCCAAAATTCATGCGAGTTTGGATGCGCCATTTTAGCAAAATCGCAAAATTAAAGTGTTGTGAAAAAATTGCGAAATAAACGTGTCACAAAAATTGCATGTAATAAGGTGAACGCCTCTATAAAACAAACAACTGGTGCTGGTCCCTTTGCACCATTTTTTCAGTCATTTTACTGTATCTAAACTTTCCATATGCCGGACACCTCATGTCTTGACTGCAATTCAGTACATACTTGAACAGAAAATGTCAAAAAAACCTAACAATTTGTTTGGTTTCTGTGGAAACTCCAGGCAATAAGTGGGTTCAACATGCAAAGAGGTACTGTTTTCTCACAACAGATTGTCTGTTTTCTAAAAAGAAGATTACATAATTACCTGATTGCCTTCAGATTCATTGTCTGAATCTGAATCATCAACCAGTAGATACTTTTTCTCTCTGTAGAAATACTTTTTCTGAAGCACATACAACACTACAATGTCAGAAAGAACTGTAGCCTGCAAAAGATAGAAAATGCCTGTTGTACATGTGTTCCAAAATGTATCATGGTGAGGTGGAAATATGTCACAGATTACTTTAATTTACTCTGGTTGTAATTGAGAGTTGTTGTTCTGAAAAAAATACAAGAACTAAAAAAATGAATTAGAAGCAATTAACTTTACAAATTCACAAGCTAACAAGTTCACAACATATTTTGTCAAATGGAGAAAAGGCTAGCAAGCAAGATAATCTTGCAACACTGCAAATGGTGATGTAATATGAGTACTTACAATGCCAAGCAGGGCAAGACCAGAGCCCAAATTGAGAAACAGAGGAATCACACTAAACTTGCCTCCCTAAAAATTATGCAAAAAGGGCAATTGTTATTGATTGGAATTAACACTAAACAAATAATTTATTCAATAAAACTAAAAGATTAAAATATTACCTTATTTATTAGAATGTAATTATTAATAATAAAAGTAATTTTAATTACTAAAAAATATATTAAAATATTTGATTAACCTCGCCATAAACTATGACCATAAAGCGTATACCATAGGCCTTAATCAGAACTCTGTACAGTTTGTTGTCTTGAACATAGTAATTGGCATATCTGAAACCAAGTTGAAACAAGAAGTTAGACTGGATTTTCAATTTATGAGCAGGAATTATTAATTCTTAACACTTACTAACAAAATGTATACCATTAAATAACTTAAATATAATTCAGTGCTTTCAATAAGCACCAGCGGCTGAGGAAAAGCATCAGTTACGTTGCTTTAGTTAATAAAAATGTCAGCTACTTTTTTCCTGAAGAAATTAAAGATTATTAAGAAACAGTCGATTGCTCTACTCAAACCAGCTGTCTATTTCAAATTTTATTGAAACACCTGATACAGTCAAACCTCTCTAATGAGGACACCCATGGGACAGAAAGAAAGGTGTCCATGTGAAAGAGGTCAATTGACTCCGCTGACAGTTTGAAGTGTCCAGTAACTAAAGGCAATCAGAGTTATGCCTTTAATGTCTAATTGTTACTGAAGTTTTATAGTACTGTAGACAGTTTATTGAACTGGCTACTGTAACAGGGTTTTCTTTTGTAAAGCTTAGTTTTGCAAGTTACACTTTCCCTTTTCTTCTCTTTTCTCACATGTTATGGTATATTTATCTCTGAATAAAGCGTCAATGTTTGTGTAACAGCCAACAGAAAATTCAACATACACAATTACAAATTATCATTCCCTGATCACTGTATTGTACATAATAAAGAGGTTACGTTTATATGCATTTGCTCTCTGAGGCTGAGATTTAGTGGCCGTTCCATATTATAGAGGTCTCTTAAAAGAAAATATAAGAAAATTTTGTCTGGACATAGGAAACTGTCCATACAGGTGCATGTCGTGTGTAGTGAGAGGTTCGACTGTAATTACTGTAATTACACACTGCATCTGCCAACTCTCACTCTTTAGGCAGCGTTTTACGCCCACGGGACAAAAATCTTGCACCTCGTTGAAAAATTTGAGCTATATTTCATCTTTAAACAGAAAGCTTTTAAAAATATGTAAACTAGAAGCATTGAATGAAAAGAAAGCTACATCTAATTGTCATTACTTCCCTCAAATTCTCCCATTTTAGATGGAAAAAGTTCTTGCAACAAAGTTTGTTTCCAGAACATCCTAGGAAGACTTCAGTTATTGTCGGGTTGTCTTTGAAAACCCTGACAAAACGATTTCACAAATCTTTGTCTGGGAAAAAGTTGGCAGGCAAAACACACACCTGAAATTATAGCCTGGAGCAATCGGTGACTTAGAATCATCCAGTCTAAACAGAAAAAAATAACATGCACTTTACAATCACTGCTATGATCATTCATCACAATTTCATAATTGCAATTTTTTACAAGGATTTTCATTGATGCGAAAGAATAATCTTAGGAGCACTGTAACAAGGAAAGGGAAAGCTTTTAATTAGTAAATTTATTCAATAGGTACCAAATATAAAATTAAAGATATTGAATTGTACAATTACAGATCAGAAAGCAATTTATAAACACATTAAGAATCTGAAAACTTTTAGAATATGAACTGAACTACCGGTAACCATTCAAAATTAAAAGCTCTCAAGCAGATACAGATATAAATAATTATTATAACTATTAGCATTTTTATTACCTTCTGAATGAGTACCGAGGTTCGCAAAAATATGCCAGTGAGTCAAAGTTGCAGTTCCATGTTATGACTATGGCCATAACCCCACCCTTGAATGAAAAAAGTAAATAGCAGGGATTAAGTGTTAAACACGTAAAGTTTGAAGTTAAAAATATCTATTAACTAATGATACACTCTTTCAGTGCCGTAGCTAGCAAGAGGCAAGACAAGGCAGTTGCCTTGTCTAGATTTTACCACAAAATGAAATACGTTCAAATGGGAATATATTCCCCAGTTGAACAAAATTGATTGTTCTGACAAAATACCTCACGAAAAATGCTAAAAGCATTCAGTGTTCAGAGCCTCTAGATTTCAAAATTTTCTCAAGACAACCTCACCCCCAGGGAACTTTTCTGAAAGCACCCTAGCTAGCTGGGGATGGGACTGTTTTCAGGGGTGCAGGGGGATGCCATAGACCCCACAACTTTTGCCTCATCTACGTCAAAAGCTGGTTACAGCCCTGCTCTTTGCAATATCCACAAATCTCGTGAAAAGCGACAAAAAGATGGATTTCCCAATTACAACCCATGCATCCACAGCATGTCACCATGTGAACCTGGTTAAGTATAAACTTCTGTTTTCATAGAGATCTGCTATGGCTATGACAATTCAGGCATTAACTGAGCAGAACACACATGTCAAAGGTGCAGGAAAACATAGAGAAAAATAGAGATGAAACCCTCTGGGGGACACATGCTGGAGTATAAAGTTTATAGAAGGAAGTATCCCTCAGGGAATCCTCCTAAATAGGATGCATCATACCTTATATGCTATGTCATCAAAGTCAACATTTGCCAGTTCTACAATCTTTCCAAGGTTAAATATGGGGCATAGACGATTAGTGTCGGGGTCGTAATTACAGGTCTTTAAGTAGCTTGCATTGTCTGTTTTGATATTTCTCCTGCGTTAAAACATATTAAAACAAAAACAATTATTCAACATTTCTACCTATAATTTCCCACACAAAATTTTTGCTGGAATATATATCACCAAGATCACTGTAATCTCTGCAAGACTGGTGACATCTCAGTGATGCTAGTGAGGTTTAAATATAAGTATTAAATATTATTATTATTATTATTATTATTATTAATAATAATTATTAATGAGATCTGGATGAGAATGCCAAAATCTTTTCGAGATCTCACCAAGATCGCGGTGTCGGTGAATGCCCAAATCTCACCAAAGTCTCGCCCAATGCCAAAATTTGCGACAGGTACAAAACACAGGTCACAGGCCATAAGTCAGAGGCAGGAAAAAAGGAAAACTTGACCAACAATTATAGATTACACACCCCTGTAACAAGCACCAGGGTCCTTTCATTATGCATCGCATAATTTATGCGATTGTTGAGTTGTTTTTTCCTACCTCTGACTTGTGATCTGTGTTTTGTATGCAAAATTTGTATGGGTTATTATTTCAACACTAAAAGTAGAAATTTCGATAACACTGATATTTGAATTGAGTATATCAGATGATTACTTACAGTGCTTCCCCAAACTTGGGAAACTGTACATTGTTTTTAATAAGCAGTGTAAAATCTTTTGCACCATCAAGAAGTGGAACATTTCTCCTGCAAAAGTAACCAAATAGTACAGAAGCTCAACCTTGCACACCATGCAACATTTGTGTATAACGATATTAATATTATAAGAAGAACAATGACTGACAACATAATAATGCTAATGATAATGATAATAAGAATTTCATTTTTAAAAGTGTATTTCAACAAAATAGGAGTCATTGTTGTAGCAAGAACAAAGAAAGTGACTGAGAATATTATTAGTATAATTTGGTTTTATCAACTGGGTTGATAATGCCAATTGGCCACCGTAAAGAGATTCAAGAGCGAATCGCTCCGACGAAGGGCTAACGCTCGAAACGTCAGCTCTTGAATCTCTTTACGGTGGCCAATTGACATTATCAACCCAGTTGATAAAACCAAATTATATTGTTATACTTCCCACCGACGCAGCACCACAGTTTCTTTAGAAACTTACCCCCTCTGAGAATATTATTAGGTGTGAAGGATTTTTGGGGGTTTTAAATTAGGAATTACTGACAGACTGTACCTATTTGGGCAAATATAAATTGATTAATAGTGTATTATCTTGTGAGGTGGAGGGCAATGGACCATTCTTTAAGAGATATTTTACATCTAAGGATTTTAGCCAGGATGCAGTAACAGTACACTGGTTTGTACCAAATTATACTGCAAGCTAGATAATTTGGTTTTATCAACTGGGTTGATAATGTGAATTGGCCACCATAAAGAGATTCGAAAGCTGACGTTTCAAGCGTTAGCCATTCGTCGGAGCATCACAGTTTCTTTAGAAACTTACCCCCTCTATACTACAAGCTAGTTTTCTTGCCAAAGAACATAACACAGTGGTTCTGGCCAGATCACAAACTAGAAATCTAAGTCCAGAAACCAATGCACTGATCAGTTAACAAACACACCTCCCATAAGTGTTAGTTCACGTACCTCAAATTGTAGCCAGGCATGGGAAGTTCATCTATCTCCACTGGACACCAAGAGTAGATTTCACAAACATTATCAAATGGTTCTCTGTCAGCTTTCACACATTTTCCAGTCTTGAGTCCTTTAAAAGGAATTTAATTAATTTATTTAACATATTCTTTTAATACAATATGACATAATTGTATTAACAATAAGAGATTGAAAAGCAACAACCTACCACATTGATAAATTAATTAAATTTGGCAAAAAAAAAAGTGGATTCCTAAAAGTACTGTGACCGTGAGCAAACAAGGTAACATAGAGTACCATAGAAATTTCAGGACTGGAGACCACTGCCAAAACCTAAATTCACCTTCAGTTTTTGTTAAAGGGCCCAAGTCAGCCTCCGCAATTTTCGATGCCATGAAAATTATCAATGGAATTTTTTTGATGAAGCGAAATCTGGCTTATAATTTGCATTCCTGTAAGTTATGTTACCGGAAATGTTAAAATGAATTATCTTTAGCAAGTTTCTCAGTGATCTAAATTAATTTCGATACGCTCTGTGTAAAATATAATACTGAAACTCTCGCATATAAACAAAAACAAATGTGTTGCTTATTATGGCCCTACTGCTCTATTCATGAAATAAAATTTGATTTTTCCAGTTTGTCCATCAAAATTCTTGGTAGCTATTAGATACTCCTGTGTGACCTACCATGACCATTTTTGACAGGTTCTAATCGTTGACAGTCACTGTCCTGTTTGCACTTAACATCCTGAAAGCTTGGGTCCTCAGGACACGTGGACTGGGTTTGATTAGGTGAAATTATCATGTTTGTCATTACAAAAACGGCATTATCTTCCTGTTGGTAAATGTAGTAGAAGGAATAATAGTTTGTACTAACAGTAGGTAAAGTCTGCATACGAGCCTAGTGGCCCATCAGGCCAGAGCTTAACCCAGTTTCTGCAGCATGAAGCGACAAAGAGCATTTCTACTACCCCCTGGATGGGATGCTAGTCCAGCGCAGGGTTACCACCCAGCAGTAAATTCGCCGGTACCCATTTATACACCTGGGTGAAGAGAGGCACTGTGAGCGTAATCAAGGCAATGCGTTTTTGCAAATCAAAGGTAAACAGGACTTTGCAAAAAAGAAAAGAAATAATTTCCCCAGTTTTGGCTGCCTTCTTTGCTGACGTTGCCATCACTGTTTGTTGTTGTTGTTATCACTTTTCAGGTCCAAAAAAAATGAATTATTGACAGTCATTTCCCATGCTTTATTTTCCACTATGACATCTTGTTGCTTTGGTCTGAAAACAAGCTGGTAATACCATGGAGTTCTGACGATTACTTGATTAGATGTCATCCATTGCTCTGATGAGATGTCACTGATCATAACATGTCATCATAACAATCAGCTCATGACAGTAACATTTAACAGGTCACAAGTTCAAAGTTGCTAATGTCACTTCCATTTAGAGTTAAGCTACTAGGACACAAGCTTTTGGCCTGAAAGAAAAGTCTGATCCAGCACTGGTTTTCCTGCTGGGGGATAAGTTTGGCTTTTGTTCATGCAGTGGAAGTTCACCTGTCATGCCGACTGTGGAGCGGTGTTTTTGCATGTGATTGTTGAGGGATTCATGTGACATTAGGGAGCTTAAGCAAACCACAACGGCAACGTCAACGAAAATGTCGCTAAACAAAAGATTTAATGAGCAGTACAATAGCTCTGCACATGTGTTATAATTTTTTGTACATTTCTTTACCCTCCTCTGCAAAACAACAACGTGAAATGACCAATTTCTGAGTACTTTTGAGAACGTGAACCTCGACGGCTAAATTTTCGGTTTTCTGTTTGCAAAATAAACGCCGTCCTCATATTTTCTACAAGAGCTATGTTTGAAAGCGAAAGATGCACCAAATACATCAAGACAATTGCGAAATTCGTGCGTAAAATATAAATTCATTTTTAAGCAGGCGTCTTCCTAGCCGTCACCGTTGTCATTGCTTAAGCTCCCTATTAACAGGCCACAGGGACCTGCTGTTCAAAGCTTCAAAACATTTGCAAAGGCAATGAACCTTCAGGGTAGACTTCCCCTCCCAAAGTTAGTGAGCATCTTTTTTCAGTGCTAATACTTCTATAACTACACAAATTAATGCAACTTATACTTCAACATTGTATGAATACCTCTGGGGGTATAACAAAATCAGATGAGTCCCAGACATGTACACCTCCATAGAGCGGTAGTTCGTGGCTGCTGTTTGTCAGGTTTGTGAGTGATAGTCCCTTCACTTTTGTCGTTACAGAACTGTAGGGTTTCTGAAACTCCTGGTAGCCCTTCTTATAAATAATCACATACCTGAGAATTTAAGAGGAGTGAAAATTTGTTTGTTCAAAACCACCTTTCCTTACTGAAAGAGAAACTTCTTTCAGATGGCATTTGTTGTAAACACAGTGTAAAGCATTGTTAGCCCATTGGGTAATGACATTTTGGAGCTAAATCAAACCATGAAGGCAATGCCAAAAAGAACATCTGTTCACCAACAAAAGATTTAATAAACAGATCAACAATTGTTCTGAATGTGGGACATTTATTAAGCATTGTCCACGAAGTGATCATTCAGTCTGAATTTTACATATTTTGAAGAACATGAATCATGACAGCTAATCTTTTGTATTTCTATTTGGGGTTGAATACTCTTTTTGCATATTCAGCTGGGCCTAGTTCTTTTCAAAACCAATAGATATAGAGGATATTACATGGCCGCATGGAGACATGGAATTTCTCTTCGAGTGTTGGAAGGTATTTCACGAGTGCCAATTTGGCAGTCCTCGGAATTTTTCTCATCCAATTATTTTCAAATTGGACAGCATGTAGTCCTATTACATATACTAATTTCCATATTATTGTGCCAAATGCCACCAAATACACAAACAAATCTGATAAAAAGATTCTACAGAACAAGATAGAACAGGTATTTTGGGGGATTAGGAAGCAAGGATGGAAATGGATTGCAATTCATCAAAATTGATTTCTGGACAGGATGTCCAGAAATCAAAGCTGAAATGCTGGTGAAATTTTGAATCTTTTAATAGTTATTTTTTCTTCTTAGTTGACATTTCTTTGGTTTCACCACTTTTAGCATTTTTCTCCGTCTGTTGCAACACAATAAAGCATGATCTCAGCAAGCTACAGGCCATACTTATTAAAGTATGATATACCAGACAGTGTCCCTTTAAGCTCCCTGATATCTGATTATTATGCCAGTAACTGATCAGAAGCTTCTATCCAGAGTTAGCTACAGTTTATTACACCATTAACTATTCCATTATTTTAATGTAACCTGATTGCCCAGAATCTAGATGCAAAATACCACATTTTTTGCAGGCTTCTTTATTTCCAATTGCTTAAACTGGAAATTTATAATGGTGATCATTTCTCACTTTCACCTATATGAGTTCATATGTGAATTATTTCGTATGCATCACATCACGATATTTCTCATTATGTACCAGTCAAATCAAAGCTTCAACATCCCCTTCCCAGGTATTTGAATTTTTGGAAAATTTGTGTTCAAATTCCCCCCTCCTTTGGCCAAAAAGCTGTTCAAATGCCCCTACCCACAGTGACCAGATTACTGTTTCAACTTTTTAGTAGCTTCTATTATGCTTCTGAAGTCAAGATCAAACGCAGTAATTAAACTGTCACAAAACCCTAGCATCTGTTGGTGCAGTTTTTGCTCCGAGAACGCGATAATATCTCAACCACTCAAATAGCTAAAGGGAGCCTAAAGCCTTAGTTCTTTGCTTTTTAACCAAGCCACCAAGAAGCTGCAACCTTTCCTTTAAAATCCTCAAAACTCGCCATGTTGGCCTCCGCCATGATTTATCAACTCATGTGGAATCTCCAGGACACGTAACATGAAATTGAGGCTAACGTCCAAATTCCCCACCCTATATGAGTGAGGATCAAATTCCCCACTCCCGGGAAAGGCAAGGGCGTTAAATGCCCAGGAAGGTGGGGGGGGGGGGGGATATGTTGAAGCTTTGATTTGACTGATACATTATTTATGACTGATACATTACATTTATAATTATCAATCCTATATTTGGTGGAGGGAGGGGAGAAGCATCGTTATTGCCTGGTATTCGCAACAGTTGGGCTTCTAGGGAGTTTAGTTTAGCATACAGTGTCTCTCAATACAGAATTGGATCAAAAACCAACACTTCCAAATTCCAATTCGATCTGGAATACACGGCCGCACAAGCTTGTAGGTTGTCTAAACAAAAGTATTTTTTTATTTATGCTATGTCCTCTTTTCATTGTATTTGAATAATAAGCTAAATAAACACGTTTCTCGCCGCACCTGCTGCATGTATGTGTTTATACAAAACGTACATGTATAGCGTGAAATAAGTACTAACTTACCCTATAATGTACACAATAATTGCTAGCTGTATCAACCGATTGATAAGTCCAACTTTCTTGCTTTTTATGTGCACTATCTTGGCTGTATCGTATTCAAAGAATGCCGTGAGTACGACATCACAAATCTGCCTGCAAGAGACCATTTTGGTATTAAATTGCTAGTTTGTTCTTCATGTATGGCAACACCAAATATCCTCTCACTTCGAACAAAATGGCGGCAAGTTTTTGGTCTCGTTTCTTGTAGTGTCTGTTGAGTTGGCCACCCAGAAGACGTTTTTTTTGTACATACACCTTTCCGTCGTTAAAACTGCCGGCTACTGAAAAGTGTAGAAGAACAAAGTGAAGAAAAAAAGTGTAGATTGACATCGTTCTCATCTGAACCATCCCGTGATATAACGAAGATTCTGGAAACCATAATATGCAACTCCGTCAGATGAATAAGCGGATCTGCAGGTATTCATCTCTAACTTAGTGTCATTATTTGTCGATACAGAAACAAGAAACTGACCCTGTTTTGTGAAAGCAAATTTAGTGATTGTGTGTATTAAACATTCTGCATGATCTCTGAACTTGGATTTATATCAGATATATGCAAGCTTCTTGTTTACAGCAAGGGACATCTTCAATATGCCTATTAAAGACCTTGGAAATTATTTGCACCAGGATTGGCACTTAATTTCCACGAGCAACGTTGACCAAGTAAAGACCTGTCAACATTTCCAGGTGTGAAGAAGAACCAGAGAATATATAGGATCTACAGAAAACCGTCAAAACAGATGCAAACAATAGCTTTTGATCCAACAGTCATTTGATTTGTCATCTATAGTTGTGTAATCAGGAGAGCCATTTCTTATTATGGACGAACAGTATCCACCAAATGAAAGACAGTCTAGTTGTGATATGGACAGTCAAATGGATACAAGTACACCTTCAAGTATAGGGACTTTTGGTGATCAGACATTGTCATTTGCAGCCATTCTAAATGAATCTTTTGACATAACAAAGGAAGCCATAAATGAAAGACCACCTTCCACTGGTGTGACTATCGAAACACCCAGGGAAGATCGACCAGAAAAGCCAGTTCACACAGTGGATTCATTCAGTAAAATACAATCTTCTAGTGTGAACACAAAATCATATCTATGGTCGGAAAAAGCTTTTAGTACTCTAGAGCATGTTTCAGCTTCAGAGGAGGATAAATCTAGTCAAAATCAAGGCTCCTTGGATAACAGTGAGAAAACTAGGGATGTTTCTATGGCTGGTCTGGAAGATCTAGTGGTTTCATATATACGTTTGTCAGACAAAAAAGCTTCAATATTTAAGGATAATGCTTTCACAACAGTGGCAGACTCTGGACATCCAACTTGCAATGTGGATATAAACCACTCCACAATAGATGAAACAATATCCATGTTAATAAATGTTTCAGGGTCAAGTCATTGTGTCTCCAGTCTTGACAGGAAAAACAAAGCTTCCCATCATTCTACTGAGCTAATCAAACAACCACCAGCAAAAAAGGTAAAACTCAGTAAAGATGTGAAAATACCACTGAGGGATTTGTTCAGTGGATTGCATACCAGACTATGTAAAACTGATTGTACAATGAAACACAATCCTCTTGTTCTGGCCATCTGTGCTCCGGATGATTGCAAGCTAAAGAACTATCTGGATAATCAATTTATGCTCGCCATAAAAGGTGGCTGGCTTCAGGATAATCCCAAATTACATTATATGGTTCATTTGGCATTGTTGTTTGGAAAATACAATTTGTTGAAATGTTTATTAAAAGTGTCTGTTGGTCGCTCAGAGTCTTATGTAGATTCCACTCAGAATTCACCCCTTCACACAGTCATGGCCTGCATGCAGCAATATATGCCATCTTCCTCCCATCATGAGAAAGTATCGACATTTCAGCGCATGTTGCAACTTTTTGCGAGATACAACTGTAAAATACTTCTGGCAAGAGACCAGGCTAATGAAGACACAATTCTTCATGTGTGTGCCAAACAAATCAAGAATTTAACCGATCAGATCAAGTGTGGTGAATCCCTTGGTCATGACAAGTCAACATTTCAAAGATTGCATGACCAGAGACAGTTGCTGGAAGAAATTTTCAGAGAAATGATCTACACATTTAAGAGGCTTTGTGTCAATTGGTCTTTGCCTTACAGCCAGGTGATTGAGTTGTTTAACTGTGAAAATAAAGCAGGAGAAACGATGTCTCAGATACTTGAGGAAGATGAATTGGTAAGAAAGAGCAGTAGAGTTATTGCCAGTAGGGTAGCAACAACAATTCCAGAAGAAGGAAATGCAGAATGGGTGAAGCAACAAATCTGTGTTGATGAAGAGCACTACGAAGATGTGATGACAGAGGAAAACACAGCACAGTTAAGCACTGCTTCTAAGGCATCGGCTACTGTCCAAAATACTGATGTGTTGACACAAGTGGCAAATCCCTTTGACACTGTAACTTGCCACACTGAATGTTCATTTATTCAAGCAACCATGTCTGTCTCAATGAGGTCAGCACAAACTGTAGTGTCCACTCAAGCAGTAAATTCCACTAAAACCCTCACCATGCCAACTGACTGCCCATCTGCCCTAGCACCCAAAGGATGCCAAAATCAATCCACATCAAAAATTGTATCTGCCTTGGAGAGGATACCTCAAGCTGTAGGACGAGCTGTAGCAACTCAAACTGGAAAAATTGCCTTACCAACTAACAGTCCATCTGTCCAAACAGCAAATGGATGGCCAAATCAATCTGCCTCAACCAGTGCATCTTCCTCATTGTGGCCACCACAAACTGTGGCAACAACTCAAGTAAAAAATTCCACAGGAGCCATCACCTCACCAACTAACTGTTTATCTGCCCTAGCACCCAATGGATGCCAAAATCACAGTGTATCAACCAGTGTCTCTAATTCATTGTGGACACCTCAAGCAAGAAATTCCACAGGGACCATTGCCTTGCCCACTACTTGTCCATCTGTCTTGGCACCCAGTGGTTGTCAAAATCAATCTACACTGGTCCCTGTATCTGTATCTGAGAGGATACCTGTACCTGTAGTAGCAACTAAAACCGGAACTTCCACAGAGACAATCACCTTATCAAGTAACTATGCATCTACCCTAGCGTTAAATACACCTAATGGATGGCCAAATCAATCAGCATCAACTACTGTCTCAGCCTCACTGTGGACATCACAAACTGTTGTGACCACTCAAGCAGGTAATTCCACAAGCACCATCTCCTTATCGACAAACTATCCATCTGTCCCAACACCGATTGGATGGCCAAATCATTCTGCATTGGCCACTGTCTTTGACTTACTGTGGACATCACAAACTGCTGTGCCACCTCAAGCAGGAAATTCCACAGGGATCATTGCCTTACCAATAAACTGTCCATCTATCCTAGCACCAAATTCAGCAAATGGATGGCCAAATCAATCAGCATTAACCACTCTCTCTACCTCATTGTGGGTACCACAAACTGTAGCTTCAACACAAATGGCACATCCTGTCCATCTGACTGTCCCAGCACCCAATAGATTTCAAAATCACTTTGCATCAACCACTGTCTCAGCTTCATTGTGGGCACCACAAGCTGCCATGCCAACTAAAGCAGGAAATTCCACAGGGAGCATTGGCTTATCAACTAATCATCCATCTGTCCAAACACCGTATGGATGGCCATATCAATCTGCAATGACCTGTGCATCTCCATCATTGGGGGCACCACTAACTGTTGTGTCAACTCAAGGAGGAAATTATATAGGGGCCACCTTGCTATCAATTAACCGTCCATCTGTCCAAGCACCATTTGGATGGTCATATTGGTCTGCAACAACTTATGCATCTCCCTCATTAGGGGCACCACAAACTGTTGTGCCAACTCAAGGAGGAAATTCAATAGGAAGCATCATCTCATCAACTAACTATCCACCTGTCCAAGCACCGAATGGATGGCCATATCAATCTGCCATGACCTTTGCATCTCCCTCATTGGGGACACCACAAACTGCTGTGCCAACTCGAGCAGTAAATTCTGCAGGGACCATCGCCTCATCAACTAACTATCCATCTGTTCAAGCACCAAATGGATGGCCAAATAAATCTTCATCAACTACTGTCTCTACTTCATTGTCGGCACCACAAGCTGCCATGCCATCTCAAGCAGGAAATTCCACAGGGACCACCACTTCATCAGCTAACTACCCATCTGTCCAAGCACCAAATGGATGGCCAAATAAATCTGCATCAACTACTGTCTCTACTTCATTGGGGGCACCACCAGCTGTTGTGCCAACTAAAGCAGGAAATTCCGCAGGGACTACTGCCTTATCAACTGATCACCCATCTATCCAAACACCATATGAATGGCCATATCAGTCTGCCACAACCTGTGCATCTTCCTCATTGGGGGCACCACAAACTGTTGTGCCAACTCAAGGAGGAAATTCCATAGGGAGCATGATCTCATCAACTAACTTTCCACCTGTCCAAGCACTGAATGGATGGCCATGCCAATCTGCACCAACCTGTACTCCTCCCTTGTTGGGGGCACCACATGCAGGAAATTCCACAGTGACCATTACCTCATCAACTAACTGTCCATCTGCCCTAGCACCCAAAGGTTCCACAAGGACCATTGACTTATCAGCTGACTGTCTAACTGTCCTAGCACCCAGTGGAAGGCCAAATCAATCTACATCGACCCCTGTATCTGTCTCATTGTGGCCCTCTCAAAATGTGTCATCCCAAGTAGCAAATTACTGTGGAACTCCAACCTCTTTGACTAACTGTTCACCTACCACAACATCCAATGGATTTTCAAATCAATCTACATCAGCTGCTGTGCCTGTTTCAGTACCTCCTCAAACTGTACTTACAGGAGATCCAGGAACATTAACTTCAGTGACAAATGAAAATTGTACGCCAACCACACAAGAGAATACAGGGAGACAACAATCAGGTATAGGTATCAGTTATAAATATTTTGATTTTATATTTGGTTGTGATGCATTGTAACAGCCCTGAGTTGTAAGCTGTAATGTCCTACCAAACCTGTTGGGTGGATTTATAACTGGGGAAGCTCCCCTTCAGGGGACTTATTATTGGCAAAAAATTGTTTTGGCAATTAGCCCATGGAAAAAGGTTTGGGCAAGACACTTTACTCTCACAGTGCCTCACTTCACCCCAGGTGAAAAATGGGTACTGGCCAAGTTACTGCTGGGGGTAACCCTGTGATGGACTAGCATCCCATCCGGGTGGGGAGTATAAATACTCTCTGTCACTTCAAGCTAAGGCAACCAGGGTAAGCTCTGGCCTCATGGGTGGATCCTCATCAATCCAAGTCTGACCTCTATCAATATTACCAGTTAACAATTATTATAAGAGATTAAAATGAGAGGAGCCAACAAGTGACTGGAAATAGCCACATTGAGTCTGTTTTATTGTAGCATGTTTGGATTCTTAATTTTTCAGAGAAACACACATTTCTGTGCAGCCATGACTGTAGTTTAAAGCATCACAAGTTGGTAGAGCTCCTGTGTGCTACACCTGACCACCTTGGCACTGATATAGCAACAGTGGAAATCGAGTCATGTGTAAACCTCAGGGAATTCTTGAGGAAAAGCCATTGGGACATCCCCAGTGTTGTTCGTGATACCAAGCCAAGCTTGTGTCTCCCCATTGTTCATCTTGTGTGTCTTCTTGGGAAGCACAAGGCGCTAGAGGTGCTTTTAGAATTTGGTTTCCATCCTCTCGTTCACACTGACAAAACTGAGGAAACGCCATTACATATGATAATGCAGTTATTGCATCGCCAGACCTCTAACAGCATCTTTTTGTCTGAAGTTGTTGTGAGCATTGTGAAGACTCTTAATCAGCATAGCCATGCCATATCACTGTTCTCGGCAAAGGATAAGAGTGGGGATTCTGTTCTTCATGCATTGGCTAAATTGATGTCATCGAATGTGCCTGAATCATCTGCAGTCCTATATGTGTACTTGTTCAGAGTTTTTGTCCATTTCCTGTTAAAGGGACAGCAGAATATCCCCAAGTCTGAGTCTCTTCAGATTCTGTCAAGTTGTTTGAAAGAATGCAATAAATTTGGACAAGACGTTGAGTCACTACTACAGAAAAGTCCTCCTGGTCAACAGTTGTTGGAGTACCTCAGAGGCCTGATGCAGAATTGCATGCAGGCCACATCTGTTGGAAACCAAGGTAAGATAATACTTCAACTTTCAGTTTTGAAGTGACTATATTAGTTGACACTTTTGACACTTGCCTGTGAGCACTTACAAATGTTCCAATTTTTTGAAGGGCATTGCCCTTGAATTTGAATAAACACTAATAATAATAATAGTAATAATAATAATAATAATGATAATGATTACTTAATTTATTGACCACTCCCCATTGGAGCTTTACAGGGCCAATGTAAACCAACAAGCAAATATTGTTAACAAACATAACAAGGGTTAAGAATCCCAACTGGCAGGAGGCAGACCACTTGGCTATTTAGAAGCGTAGCCAAGGAGGAACTGAACTCGTGGCAACTGAGAACAGCACCAGCTAGTGGTCAGAATCGGGCTTGAACCCGCAACAAATGGATTTCAAGTCCGATACACTAACCACTTGGCCACACTGATGATGATGATGATGATGACTATTATTATTATTATTATTATTATTATTATTATTATTATTATTATTATTATTATTATTATTATTATTATTATTATTATTATTAAGCCCCCAATGTGGTCTATGATAGATTTGTACTCTGCTGTCCACAGTATTATAATAATTAGTTGCACTCACTGACTATGTGGCAGGGCAAGAACAAGAAATCATTTTCACCTGTTTCAACTTGGTTGTACAAACATTCTGGAATTTTTGTCAGAACCTATAGCTGTAAAAACGTATGCCTACACCCTGCATTCTCACACTATTTATTGCTTTCCTGAGAACTCCTCTACTGTGTGTCTACAAATCTGAAGAGAGACAGAAAATTTTTATTTCTTTTCTTAAATTATTCAATGATCTAAACCTTTGAGCAGGCTCATGTTTGGTGTGACAATGGCCAAGAGAAAACTTTGTAAGCAGTTCTGTAGCAGACTCTCTGCCGGATCACTTAACTTCACCACTTGCAATGCTTGCATAGCCTGTTTGCAGGCTAGGATACCTTTCTACAAACCAGCTGGCATCAACCTATCTAGTCATACAAATTTTGCTGTTGAACAGTTAGAATTACTATTGTTAATTGTATTTTTGTCTTTAATAGAGGGAGCTATGGAAGAGAACTCTGAAAGACCAGCAGGCCAGTATGTTATGTCCACTCCTCAGGAACATGCTGGACCTGGAACAAAAATGGGTGTGCACTCAATGAGTGAGGACCCTGAAAGTCTTGTTGATTTTATTTTGTCGACAGATTGTAAAATCAGCACTGCTTCCAAGAAAAGGATTGTGGACGGTTACATTGCAGAATATCACAACAGACTGCAACTGATCAGAGCCAGGGTGGCATCAGTAAAAGGGGAAGTGGTCACAGCAATTGGATTGCAATTACAGAATGTTATGGCACATGAAGAATTGAACACAATTAACTCAGAGCTTAACTGGGGAGGTGAGTTGAAGCAAAAGCAACAGGAGCAGTTGAAGCAAAAACAAAATGAGCAGGCAATTCTTCACAAAAGACTTCAGCTCATCAGCAGACTACAACACAAATGACATATCCCATAGAATTAGTGGTTTTCTTTTTCTCTTCTCTGTTTTTAAGCAAAATAGATTAATTTTTAAAAAATAATAATCTTATTCATCATCATTTTATTCAGAGGCCTTGGTGTGGTTTTATCAAGCAAATAACTGCAATATCGCACTTTCTAATGTGTAAATAGCCTTTAATGACATTATCCTGTACTACTTCCCCAAAATACCTGTTCTATCTTGTTCTGTGGAATCTTTTTATCAAATTTATTCATGTATTTGGTGCCATTTGGCACAATAATATGGTAATTAGAACATGAAAATTTCTATAATCAGGCGTGACAGTGTTCCTTTTAAAGAAATCATATTGTTGCATGACCAAAAAACAACTATGCCTCTATGGAATTGCAAACTATGAGTTGCCATTATTCTGGAGAGGACGACTCTATAGTTCACTCATTTCAAGGTTGTCAGATTGCGGTCGACTCTTCAGGTAGTTCTATGGTAGTTTAACCAAAAGGAAAACTCTACAGTATGTTACAGTATGTTGCCCTATTTCCGGACACTTTTTGCATAAACTGTAATATCTTATCTCAAAACAACGCAAACAAGCTGAAATTCAGCCACAAGTTAGCTTCCATTTCTGGTACGTAGGTCGTAAAGTTTCATCGCCTGAAGCTCTTTCGATTCTTTGTAATTTTGGAACGAGTTCGTCGAGTTGGATGCCCTATTTCCGGACAGGTTGCCCTATTTCCAAGTAACTAGTATCTTTTTTCCAAATAATTATTTCAGGTGAGTTGAAATTTCGAAAGGCAGTGATAACGACGCTTGTCTTTCAAGAACTCTTCGATAAGATTGCGTTTAAAACAGAAACTAGTTTGCTATCATTAGGTGTCCGGAAATAGGAACACCTCACCAAAAATACAAATAAACTCTTTTGTGTTCAAGTTCAAAGATTCGAAACTGAAAACAAAAAATTCTTATATGCTAACAAACCTAGTCCTTTAAGCTTTACTTATGTCCAAAAAAAAGTTTAATCTGTTTCGCATTTTGCGAAAACAGACCGCTTAACTGTAAATAGGTAATTCAACGCGCGCTAAAAATCACATTTAAGAAGAAACAAATTTTACCCAGCATGACTGAAAACTTTAATGTTCTCGCCTAAACGGAGTGTGGCTTAGTAACGTCAGTATCGTCGAATAAGAAACTTGAAGAATTAAATTTTTGTTTCCTGAATGCTAAATTCTACTTTTGGACAATCTAATTACAGTTAGTTAAGGTATGACTTTTTTGTATATACAACTCTTTTTTTCTTAAGAAACTAAATTTAATGTTTAAATTAGGTTTTTATCAATTTAATTAAGTTACTTTTATTTAGTTCAGCGGCAGTTTTAAATATAATTTTGGGGAAAGAACCTTTCTTTTTACTGGCGCAAAAATGTTTAATGAACTCCCTTTAAACATCGTGAACAGTGATAACATTCAGACGTTCTCCCGCCAAGCAAGACTTGATTTTATTATATTTTAGGCTTTAAATGCAATTCTGCATTGTATTTTTAGGGCTTTTTAAATGTTTCTTAAATTCTGTTATCGCATTTTTAGGCTTTTAAGTGTTATATTTTATATAAATTCTTAAGGGCCCTAGTCAGCCACACTTTTGTTATTGTTTACATGCGGAAGTTTCACTATTACATTTTTCACTGAGCATGTCGAAACGAAAGAAATCACTGAAAAACTTACAAAAAGTGATTTATACACTTTCAGTAACATAAATTACAGCAATCCAACAAGATTTCATTTCACCATACAATTTTCATAATTTTGATTTCATCGAAAATAATTTGTAAGGTACAGGGTCCCTGTGGAGACCTGCCTTTGAGCTGGATGGGTACCCTGTTTAAATAAAGTTTTACTTACTTATTTCCATGTGGGAGGCGCAGTGGCCTAGTGCGCTGGACTCCGGATCGGATGGTCCGGGTTCGAGCCCCTGGCCGGGGCACTGCGTTGTGTTCTTCCTGGGCAAGACACTTTACTCTCACAGTGCCTCTCTTCAGCCAGGTGCTGGGGGGTAACCCTGCGATGGACTAGCATCCCATCCAGGTTTGGAGTAGAAATACTCTTTGTCGCTTCATGCTACAGAAACCGGAATAAGCTCCGGCCTGATGGGCCACTACACCCGAATGTACTTATTTCCATAATCTTGACATGCATGTATAGATAAATACATATCCCTTGTAACTCAAATAAATGGGTTAAAAAACGTACATTCCTTTAGTTTTAAAACGGAGTGTTAAAGGGGGCTGTTTTATGTGAAGTTCGAGTGAATTCCAATTCTTTTTTATAAAGCACTGCCATTGTTTGGAATATCTGCTGTCCCCGGGATCCCCAGTTCTTAAACAAAATTGGGAGATGGCGGTCACTGCGTCAGCGAGTATCGACAGAGTAAAAGGTTCATGAATCAAGAAAGAGAAATTCCTAAACTTTTACTCATAAATCTCCATTCTGTTGTGATACAACTTTTGACCACTTTTGGCTGAAATGTGCTTAAAGGGAATTGTTGGATGCATGGTTGGTTCCCATTTTTGATGGTCTTTTATATTTGTAGGTCGATGTTTGATAGTGAACAGGCTCCGGGGGTGGGTAGGGGACACCCCCGTCTAGCCGGAGCCTGCCCGCAGGCTAATAGTGAATCTGGATAAAGGAAAGACTAAGAGGTCTCCCAAGGAGTCGTGTACCCAAGAGGTCTCCCAAGGAGTCGTGGCCATTTACAATTGTTTTTCATGTCTGTCAGTGAGGCTTCTCCAGTTGAGGGCACGGAGAATCTGGGCAGATCTGAGATCCCAATCAGAGCCTGTTATTATACATGCCGTCCTATTTTGTAGTTTCTCGAGTTTATTACTAAGGCCAGTATGCCTCCTCCTCAGGCTTCTCCAGGCGATAAAATCGGAACGCCCACAAAAACCCAAGCGCGGTCGCTATCAGCATGAGCTGGGAACGAACCCGGGGAGCCCACTTGTCGCGGGTTAATTTTTAATTCTTTTTATTTCGGTTTTAGCCTTCTTAGCCAGAAAGTACTCTATCAACTGCATTGCGTTTTGAGCGCTGAACATTTCTATCTGAACACTTGGTTTGATTATGTCAAATCCATTTCCTGGTATCTGAGTAACTGAAATCTTTCTCAGAGGAGGGGCCACGCCACCGGACCAAACAAAGCCTAATCTGGAAACCCCGGTCCCGGCCATATATTTAACAATTATTCCATGAGCGCGCGTTGGATATGAGATGGTAGATAGCCAACGAGGCGCCGAGTTGGCTGTAACCATCTCATATCCAACAAGCGCGAGAAAATATTGTACAAACATTACGAAAAATGCATTCTTTTACGCGTACCCCTACCATATTTGTAGGTCAATGGTATATGGGCTCATATACCACTGCCTCTAAACCAATCAGAACTCAGGAAATGCAATATTCCATAGCTAGTTTTTAATAAAAGTTAATAACTCACGCTTACCCCTCCACTCATACTCTTGCTGTGGGGGCCCTGACGTCTTATATCTTTTTCAAATTGTTTCACCATCGATTTTGAATCGCTGCCTAGCCTGAAACGCTTAAATAGTAAGTACATGCTACAACGTGCACACATTACCCGAGCCACGTTGTTCGACTGTTTTGTTGTCAGCGTTTTCAAAAAGTTCCGTTTCGCCGATCATACTAAGACACCTAGCCATCGTTTAGTCTGAACGGAAGGCCAATCGCAATACCGGAAAAAAAGTTGCGTTTTCAAATTTCAATTTCAATTTGAACCCGGCAATATGTTGTTTGTGGCAAACTGTCGCTTCCCACATATTCATATATATTATAAAAGAGAAATAAAAAAAGAAGCAACTAGGATGGCCAAAAAGTCCAGAAAGGACCAAAAATACTCTTGTGTATAGTCTTGCAATGTTTATGACAGATCTCAAGACAAACGTGATAAGAAACACGATAGGTCATTATCGGCACATCATGTCCCAACAATGCTTTGTTTTGGAGCCCCCGCAGAGACCGTTGAGAAGTGCTTTGCGGTCAAGCGAAACGACGGGAAAGGGTGGTGTGCTGACTATAAAGACTTTTCTTGATGCCGGTTTACTGAATTGAGGACGGAAAAGGTTTTTTAATTGGAGAGCTTTCAAACGCTCTTTTGGTCATGTCTTTGTGCGAAGAATCGTCCACGGAAGGTTAGTTTAATCTTACGTTTATTAAATTTCGAGGCCATTTGAGGCTGTTCACTGGAGCAGACAAGAACCGACTCCGGACTACGTGTTTTTTGAGTCGCAGTCAATCATCTAAAGTGAATTTGAAAAAGGCTTATGAGCTGATACCGCTTAAAAATACATTTGACACCCTCTAGTTACTTAATATCTTCAAATTATTCACCGAACAGACGTAAACAATAGGATTTTCCACTTCAAATAAAATCAAATCTACTCTTTATGCACATGGATTTCCCGCGCGCGAGCATACAAAGCGAGCCAACCCGTGATTCCTTGCGTGCCGGTAGCGAAGATTTGGCGTCCAATGTGAGAAGAAGCAAATAACGGAAAGATCGACTATCCGTGTTGAATTTATCGGGTATTTCGCTTTCTCGATAGCTGTAGATTTTATTTTATCAACTCTGGTGTCATACAATTTTCCTATATGTCCAGTTTTCGTGAACACATGTGAATGTAGCAGCGACCCAACAAAATAGATGTGCGGTCGAGAAATCTAGCTTCTTCAGTCGAAAAGAACGGCTTTCGATTTGAACTCACAATGTTCCACACGCCATTGTGCCCAAAAGACTGTGAAATCGGGCACCACTATGTTACCACGTCACTGCAAGCTCTTGCCCCTCGTTTCAGCTCATCGGTGAATGCGACGATCTTCAGCCCTTCTCGTGTCACGCGTGGCAACAACAAGGATGACTTTAAAAAACAGGTTCATAAACTCCTTTCCACCGGCTGGAAAAAGAACAAAAATGTCCCAGAAAGTAGCAAACAATTCCAGTTACCCCTGCTTCACTTGGCGAGCATGTTTGGAAAATACGAAGCGGTCGATTGGTTGATAAACGAAGAAGGATTCGAAGCTGCTCAACGATCTTCCTCTTCGAACGAAACTGCACTGCATTTGGTTGCTCGCCACCTTTACAAGGGCTTGCTGCCGGAATCTGCTAGGCTAGAAAACATGAGCATCAGTGCAAAGGTTGCTAATTTCGAGAAAGTAGTTTCGTTGCTGATCACAAAAGAGGTGAGTCTTTTCTGGGCAAAAGATGGCTTAAACAGGGAAACACCTTTTCACATTCTCGCCAATCACCTTGTTCTCGCCAATTCGACAGACGCTAACTCAAAAATAGAAGATCACTGCTTGGCATTCCACTCAAAGAGTTTTGATGTGATCTTGAAACTTCTTCTTGCCGAAGAGGATGCAAGACTATGTAAAAAGGATATCATGCAAGCTTTGAGTGTTAGGAACTGTAATGGAGATACCGCATTGCACATTCTGGCCAGGGCAACCAAACATGGATACCAATTGCTCAAGTACCTGGTGAAATCTCTGGGATCTTCTGAGCTGCTGAAACTCAAGAATGGGAAAAACCTCTCAGTGTTGGACATTGTGAACGAAGTCTATCCTGGCCATGAAAAAGATTTGCTTATCGAGGAAGAAGGTAAAAATGGATTGATACCATTTGTAATTTGTTAAAAATACCAATTATAAGCCCCTCCCCCCATTATAGCAGGAATCAGAATCCTTGATTTTTGTCGGCACCCTTAAAAAAGGAAATCTGAAGGGTTGATTTTTTTGTCGTCGCCTTTGAAAAAACATTTGAAAGGGCAAAATTTTGTTGGCTTCTTTAATTTATTCATCACACCTCTGAGAATTTTTTTGGGCTGGTGGAAATGACCTCCGGGCTTGTGCATCCTGGCTTCAGCTTGCCCGAAGGGCAAGTTGGAAAATCAAACTTCCTTGTACCCTGTTTGAAGAAAGAAACCAACCCTCCTTTTCAAAAATTTGTCATCCTTTGCAGGGGGTTGGGGTTTGGATAAAAAAATGCCTGGCACAATTAATTGAGCAAAATTTCAATGGAATGCAATTGTTCAATTAAGTGTGATTGTGTTCGGTAATAAAATAGAACAATGAACTTTTTGTGAGTTGGATTATCAAACTAATCAAACATAATAGGGTGGAACTGTTTGTCTGTATCCGGAAATGGAACGTATACGACAAGAACCCATTGAGTTAGAATGTCTTAGAATGGGTGTTATTATTCAGCAAATTGTCACATTGCCTATATATCATTATGGACATTATGCTCTCAATATCCGTCAACTGCAGCTGACAGATATTCTGTGGTACATGTAAAGTAACAATATTCAGTAGAAGTCTCACAAAGCGCCGCATAAAGGCAACTTTTCTAGCTATAAAATGCTCTTCATTGACAGTTCGTTGAATAATAAAACAATTATCCTGCTCAATCTTGCGGAAAATCAGCCTACGACCTCGTCGGCTAAGTTTCAGGTGATATTCCGTGCGATTTTGCAGGATAATTCTTCAATGCGTGTAGCGGATACAAAACACTTGTTTATACTGCTAACGGAACTAAAATAAGATGAAGGTACTACTATACTCTCTTTACTTGCTACTGATATCTTTTCAAGATGAACTGTTCTTGGTAGCCTTTCACCACAGCATCAATGACTAACGTCTAAATAGTCCACTTTCAAGTTAGTCAAGACCACTGAACAAAAAGACTAAATACTCAGTTGCACAGGGTTAGCCTCAATCCGATGAAAAATATTCACAAATACCAGCAGAAAAGCACTGAAGCGTAAGACGAAACAATGCACAAAGTTGTTAATATTTCCTGTTCTCACTGGTATTTGCGAATATTTTACTTCAGGTCGAGACTAACCCTGTATAGACGCGTCTTTAGTCGTTTTATTCAGCGGTCTTGGTTAACTCGAAACTGGACTATTGTGAACCAGCCAGCTTACTACTGCATGCTGAACCAGCTTAAAAAGTGCTGTTTATTGGCTACCCTAGTTGGCGGAGGCTTTTCGTGTGTGTTTCCTTCTTTCAGTTTGTTTCTGTCAAGTCTTTGTGGCAGGCTGGGAAAAGTTGTGTTGACAAAGACTCTGAGCGATCCTGTTTGAGCTAGCACATTAATGAAGAGTTGGAAAATACCGTAGAACGTTGAATTCTGTTCAATTGGCATTTTTTCACTCCCACTAGGGGTATAACAATTCATGCACTGTCAATGTCATATCTGGTCTCAAATACAATCACACAATCACATACAGTTTCCTGCTCTAAACAGTCCACAGTTCAGAAATAATGACACAAAGTGGCTTATTTAAAAAAAATGTTCAGCTTTTGACATGTGGCGACCGGCTGCAAAAGGGTGAGCGCCAATTTTTTTGTCAAGCTGGGCATTCTACAACGTGTGCAGATTTTGCAAAAGCAATTCATTTGAATTTACTTAAAACTGCTAAATGAGTTGGGGGGGGGGGGGTAGTTAAAGGCCCATTTACATGGCAGAAAATATTTTGTAACATTAGCTTAACAATATTCACTTTATTCAAGACTTGGGTTTCATTTCAAGAAGTCTCCAGAAAATTACTCTTTCGATGCAAATAGCAAGTGTCCTTGCTTTGCGGTCTGAATATATCTCCCATGGGAATACACTGTTGCCTCGTTCAAACCAGTTCCTGGCCTGTGAGAAAGCTCTCTCAATGGGAGTTACAGGGAAAGCAGAAAGACAAAGCTTTGCATCTTCAACACAAATGTCAAATCAGTGCTCTTGTATGGCTCTGAAACCTGGAGAACAACTAAAGCCACCTCGAGAAAGATCTAGACCTTTGTAAATAAGTTTCTCAGAACAATTCTGCAAATTTATTGGCCAGATACCATCTCAAACAAAGACCTATGGCAACCAAAAACAGCAGGACAAGAAAATTGAATTGCAGATCAAGAGAAGATGCTGGGATTGGCTGGGTCACGCTCTGCAAACTAAAATACCAACACCACCAAGCATCCCTTAATTTTGTATTGGGTGTCCTGTGTATTTACAGGCAAAGTGATACAAAAGTTTTTGTTTCTCCATTATGGACACACATTTGCCTTGAGTTCGTTACTGGCCTCAGTTTGATATGCTAACTCACACAATGCCCCTGCTTCGTACAACAAAGCTTGTATCCCTTGCAAATATCTTAGAGCATCGCAAGTGAAGTTTAAACATGATTATTATACATTCAATTCTCTAACTCTTTTCTGATTGGCCAAAAGCCTACAGCGAATTTTCAAAATCAGTGCCCATGACATAACTGCAGATTATACAATTATAATAATGTCAAGGACATTCAAGGTGATGGGTAATCATGTCATGTATTCCCGCGGTGCATGATTTGTAAGGGTAATCATGTCAAGGTCACGTGCTTTGTGCTGCTTGCCATCAGTGAAGAAGCAAAATGACTTCTAGGTTTGCTTCGTTGACTGAGCAAGAGACATCGAAAAAAATTGAAGACAAGGACTCACAAAACACAAAAAGGTTGACAAAGGTGGCAAAGAAGCTGTTTGCTGATTACGTGAAAGAGAAAAAACTGAGAGAACCTGAGGAAAAGAAAGAGTTGGCAAAAACTTTGAAAACATTTTATGTCGAAGTGAGAAAGAAAGATGGTTCGTCTTACTCCATGTTTTATGTCTAATAAAACAATTATTAGATTCAGTTTTTGTGATATCCAGAATAATCAAGGTCCAGGTAAGGGTTATCAGCCAAAGTCATTGCAGTGATTTTCCAATTTAACCAATTGGAATAAAGAAGCTTTAAAATTTTTCTGGCTTCAATGGAGATTCGTACCCGTGACCTTTGTGATACTTCAGGATTCTTAATTCCAATTTCTTAAAATTGGAAATTCACTGCAATAATCATTTCTCACTTTAAATTTTCATTACTTGGACAGTTGTTTTGGCACGGCTATGAAGCACTTATGCTTAAATTATTTGTGAGGTATTTTATTATTTAATATCCTTGAGAACAGCTAAACTTCATGGGCTGTTCCACTCGAGTTGACTTCATTTATTTTGTTTTGCTAACTGTTGAGTTGCTAACCATTTGAGTTGTGGTGAGTGATTTTTGTTTTGTTAACTGTTGAGTTGCTAACCATTTGAGTTGTGGTGAGTGATTTTTGTTTTGCTAACTGTTGAGTTGCTAACCATTTGAGTTGTGGTGAGTGATTTTTGTTTTGCTAACTGTTGAGTTGCTAACCATTTGAGTTGTGGTGAGTGATTTTTGTTTTGCTAACTGTTGAGTTGCTAACCATTTGAGTTGTGGTGAGTGATTTTTGTTTTGCTAACTGTTGAGTTGCTAACCATTTGAGTTGTGGTGAGTGATTTTTGTTTTGCTAACTTTCAACCTGCAAAGACAAATACTTATTCAGGCTGCATCCAGCCATGGTTAAAATTATTTGGGATGGACAGAAAACAGTTATTAACAACTCAAAATTAAGAACTGAGAGGTAACAAAACTGTGTATTTATTGCTGTTGAAACATGAATCTGTTAACTCAACGCTCAAGTCTCTGTATTAATTCTGGGGTCACATTAGACAGCGGAACCTGGGTACCATTACAAGAGTCAGTACCCACCTGCTTGCAAATTGAACATGAGAAAATTCACTTCAGTGCGTTCTTTTCTGCCTGCCTATTGCAAGTCATCTACTCACACTTGAAAACTAAATGAAAACCCTGTAGTGTTAATAAATGTGGATTTTTTGTCTGAAGTCTGCATTCAAGCCTATGTGGTTCATCAGGCCAGCGCTTTTCTCCAGTTTCTGTAGCATTTAGCGACTAGGAGTTTTTCTTCTCCCCCTGGATGGGATGCTAGTCCATTGCAAGGTTACCCCCAGCATTAAATTTGCCAGTACCCATTTATACATCTGGGTAGAGAGAAAGTGTCTTGCTCAGGAACACAACACATTGTCCCTGGCCAGGGCTTGAACCCTGGTGTCTATTAGCAGGGTTCTACTGTACTATGGAATGGAATGTTAGCCCATTGCAGAGTAACCACCAGCATTTGTAGATGATAATGTTGTTTTAGTGGTCTATGCGCTTAGCTACAGTATACCAAGCTGGTTATCAGGCATGCCACTCAAACTCAAACAAAACAAATATTACAAATAATTATAACAAGCTTAAAAATCCCAACTGGTGATAGGCAGACCAGTTGGCTATTTACAAGCATAGTGGAGGAGCTGGACTAGCGTGTGTCACGAAATGACTCCATTTAGTGGTTAGAGCGTGACTTGAACCCGGGATCATCAGATTTCAAAACCAGACCCTAACAACTTGGCGCACTGCCTCCTGTGCAGCATTTCATCAGTGCTCATCTTATACACCTGGGTGTCGAGGCATTGTGAAAGTAAAGTGTCTTGTTCAAGAACACAGTGCAGTGTACCAGCCAGGGCTCGAATCCAAGCAGCTTAATCTGGAGTCTGGCATACTAACCATTAGTCTACTGCACCTCTCACAAGATTTCGTAACTCAGCTGTGCTAATGTCTTGTCTATTCTCCTAACTGTAGGTTCAAAGAACCCCAGAGCTTCCAGCTCAGGTAATCATGACAAAGGAATTTTGGATCTGGTACAGTTCCTGAATCGCAGTGCTTCAAATGCCATGAGGCTGGGTCATCCTGAGCCAGGTCTAGAGCATGATACAGGGAGACGTGATGAAAGATGTGCAATTCACACAAAGTACTTTCCAGGTTTGTGTTCTTCAGATTGCGTTGATGCAATGGGTGCGGTCAGCACCATTTTAGGCACCCATACACCTCTCTGTAAACCTGACTGTGATCTTCAGCATCACTTATTGACAAGTGCTGTTTTCAGCTCATCTGTCATGTTCCGTGCTGCTAGTTTGGATGGCATTCCCTTGACGTTCAAGCTGTGTCTTCAAACCTGCTTCACAGCAGGCTGGGATCGGCACATGAGTGTTCCAGATCCTCATGATAGTCTGCGGTATCCATTGCTACACTTGGTCTGCATGAGTGGAAATCTTCTTGCTGCGACAAAACTTATTCAAGAAATGAAGTTTACTGTAAATGTCCCCACAAAAACTAAAGAAACTCCTCTTCATTTAACTGCTCGGTACTTTCCTATCACCCATGCAGAGAGGAAGGTTCTCAACTTCCAGGCTATTTTGAACTTTCTTATTGCTGAAGATCAAGAGATTCTATTCAAGGCGGATCTAAAGGGAGATACAGTGTTGCACATTTTGGCCATGTGTTTCAATGGAATTGCAAGAAAATTGGCAAAACCAGGCGATGCACCACACAATAAGAGCTTTTTGGTTAAGCAAAAGAACTGTTATGTTAAAGCATTGAAAGTTTGCCTGCATAAACTTTCAGATCTCCAATTGGGTAGCAAACTTTGTAAAAAACAAATTTGCAAGCTGGTGCATGACAGGAACAATGCTGATAAAACACTGTTGGACATTCTTCAAGCTGGTCCAGACAGAGTCATGGCGATGATACTTAATATGTATGCCAAGGAGATGTTGCCATATTGTTTTGATGATGAAAGACATGATCTGGTTAGCAGTGTATGCCCTTCATCCTGCCCTTGCAGTGGTAAAGCAGCAAGACTAGAGGACCCAGCTAATGGAACAACACAGGCTTGCATGAGTGAAGGTAATGACTTGTGGAATTTGTGATGTTTTTGTTGATCACAGCCAGTCAACACACCCCTGCCTTCTAATTTACTTTTATCAGCTGGGTGCATGTGCAAGCATAGCTTTTACTCTGCAGCTACTTTATTTGTATTTTTTTCATTTTGTTGGTGACCCCTCCTTAGCCACTGATTAAAAGTTAACACTAATTAACATTAATCAAAGTATAAAATAATGAAAGTGGCAAATTATATCCAATGACTTCTAATTTAATATGCAGAGTTACACCCAGATTTCGTAAGATGCGGGAAATAAATATTCCAGCTATGCTGTGCTTTTTATTTGATCCTTTATTATACAAGTATTAGAAAGAGAAAAAACATCTTTTCATTCAAAAACCTGCAAAGTACTGTATGAACAAAACACCACTTGGCCTTATGATTCCCGGCTGAGTATTGTATATTGGATTTCAGACCCTGTCACGCTTCAGTATAACACAACAACTGGAAATACTAGGCACATCTGTGAAGCCATTGCTATTATTTTGTTTGATTTGATCCGTTTATTATATATATATGAATATCAGATAGAGAACAGACATCTCTGCCATCAAAGTGGTGTATAAACAAGCGTCTGGCATATAACTCTTTGAAAGAACACAACAACTGGAAGCAATATTACCAGGCCCATCTACAAAGCCATGGGAACTTAAATGTATAGTTAAATTTTCATCACGCTGCTTTAAGATCTCAAGTGATCTTCTTGTCAATATTGTGGTGTTTGCCAATATCAAAGCAATGTAATTTTGCTCTAGGTTACTGTTTCGTGGTTCAAGTCTGAGAAGAACTACACCCGAGTAAAATGTGGCTGCTTTTTAATGGAAAAGCACATGGAAAGTGAAATTTGATAAAGGGGAGCACGTGATCTGGTCACCTGTACAAATACCAAATAGAATGTGTGATGGTGTTGTTACAGTTACAAGGTTGCAAAGGATTTTTTTTCTGTTCGAAATGAGATGTCTGACTATTTCACCATTTTGATCGGCCATGATATTATTTTGCACTATACTCTTTTCTTCCCTTCTCTATAACAGACAGTTTGCTTGGTATCAACACGTTTTTGGATCAGCTGAAAATTAACAAACAAAAACTGTATTCAAGCCTTGTGACCCATCAGGCTGGGTTTCCTTAGCACGAAGCAACTTGGATTAAACTCATTGTCAATGGATGAGCATGGGGAAGGTCCTGTGGAAGGGTCCTGAAGCAGGGCATGCAGGTATCCATGACAACCCTGGGAGTGGTAACCACCACCAGGCACCATCACACTGAACAAATCAGTGAATATAATTACCAACCTGCATACTTGCCCTTTCACCAACAAGGGAGAGAGGGTGTGGTAGCAAAAACTGCAGCAAACAAGCATGCTTCAATAAAAGGTTCAAAACAACTGCACAATCTCACACATGTGCCCTGTAGAACCCCGCATGTTGCTGCACCTCGCAGTCCGAAGATTACCGCTGACCAGTATTGGCTCAATTTTAACTAAACCTAAATTGGGAGGCTAGTCCATGGCAGGTTTATCCCATTCATACACCTGGGTGAAGGGAGGCAATATGAGAGTGTCTTGCCCAAGAACACAGTGCAGGGACTCTTCAACCATTAGGCCACACATCTACTTCTTCAACCATTAGGCCACACATCTACTTCTTCATCTGAAATAGACTTGAGAAAATCAGGTTTTGGTGCAATACAGGGTAAGGGTTTTAGGAAGTGCACTGCAAACCCCCTCTCCCCACAGAGATCCCTACCAAGCTCTGTACCTAGGCAGGGCTGCAAATAACATACACACAGCTTCCTATTTAAAATAAACCTATAACAGAACATATTGTTAGACAACCATAAAGATGTGCATCTTTTGCTCGTGTCTGTTTGGTCCAGCTGCTCAGTGCATTTGTCAGGGTTCGGACAGGTCCTGGAAAACCTGGAAAGTCCTGGAATTACAGGTCCTGGAAAGTCCCGGAAATATGTTAAACTCAATAAATGAATTTTTCTGAGCAAACTTTATAAGAAACGTGAGGCTTACAGCTGGAATAATTTATATTGGGATCTTGGACGAAAAAAGAGTTTATAGTGAATTTTGGAGTCCTTGAAAATTGGATATGAGTCCTAGAAAAGGCCTGGAAATTTGTCTGTGAAAAGGGGTATGGTTTGTTTATTTCACACATGTGTTGCTGTCTGTTTTTCGGTTCATTTGATGGGCATTTTTATGCAGTCTGTATCCTTTGCCTTGTTAAACAAAAATATCAGAATGATGTAGTCCAAGAGTAAAAGTACATAATATCAACCCATGTAAATAGGATTAACCCTTCCCCAAAGCAGCTAGTGCTGTGGGTCATGGAACTCAAACCAATAATATCAATATAAGTGAATTTTTCTAGCTAAGTGATTGAGATCAAACATTCCGTTTTGACTTTTCTTAATTTCTAAACATTAGTAGGCAAACTTGTATGAAAGACTCTCCAACAGCAAGACCAGTCGTCAGTTGTCCAGGATGCCAGTGTTGCAGACTAGTTTTACCCTCTACAGACTTCAATAATAATAATTAACCATTTAAAGTAAAGCCTATAGTCACAATCATAAGAATTACACTCTACACCCTCAGCTTTTGTTTGCTTGGTTTGGCTGTTCAGACAATTAATTTCAGGGGGTTCATTAAGGGCCGGGCACCAGTCAAATTAGACTTCTCTGTACTTACTTTATTTTATAAGAAAAACTAAAAATGCCTGTCTGAAATACCCTACTGACCTCCTGCACAAAAACGTGATGAAACTCCTTTAATTTTGATGTTCAGCCTGCTGTTCATTCTGGTTGTTGGTGTTATTTGCATCCTGCACATTATAAATCATATAAAAACCAAAATGTTAAAACCTGAGTGTAAAGTTCTGAAACGTTATGGTTTTAATAATTATACAAAATGGTGCCCACGGTGTTGGAAGTAGTCCATCACTTATCAGTCAAGCAAAGAACAGTCAGGCATGAGACAGTGCCCGACCAAAATTTGCCAATGTCTGCTGCAATCCCAACTGTGGTCGGACAATGTCCAGACATTTTTTTGTTCCAGTACAAATGCAATACTTTGTGTTGGCAACATGTTACTATAATGTGATGTACAATGTCACTTCAATTTTGTCTTATGAAAGTGTTGACTTCATCAGACATGTGTCCTTTCATGGGAGAAAAATAATTTGCAGCTCTGTTAGGAGTATAATTTGGTTTTATCACCTGGGTTGATAATGTGAATTGGCCACCGTAAAGAGATTCAAGAGCTGACGTTTGGAGCGTTAGCCCTTCGCTCCGACGAAGGGCTAACGCTTGAAACGTCAGCTCTTGAATCTCTTTACAGTGGCCAATTCACATTATCAACCCAGTTGATAAAACTAAATTATTATACTTCCCACCGACGCAGCACCACAGTTTCTTTAGAAACTTACCCCCTCTATTCATCTGTTAGGAGTAGTAGTGAGGCACGAAATGGTTAGTGTGCTGGACTCTAGATTGGGTGGTCCAGGTTTGAGCCCTGGCCGGGGCACTGTGTTGTGTTCTTGGGCAAGACACCTTACTCTCACAGTGCCTCTCTCCACCCAGGTGTTTAAATGGATACCGGCGAAATAATGCTGGGGATAACCCTGTAATGGAGTAGCATCCCATCCAGGGGGAGTAGAAATATTCATAGCCGCTTAATGCTACAGAAGCCGGGATAAGCTCTGGCAATATGTGCCACTAGACACAAGGCTTTACCTTTTTTAAGAGTAAAATGGGCAATGGCAAAACATTCAGACATGCTATGTACTTGGGAGGATAACTGCAATGGCTTTGAATGCCATCAAGAAGGAGTAGCAAGCAATACAGCTAATGGCTTTGTGCTACAAAACTCAAATTAAGTGCATTGAGCCACTTAGCTCTAAAAAGACAGTAATCTCATCAAACGATCTACCTGGAATTCATCTGTAGCAAATTGTCGGTTTTCAGAAAATGAAAGTGAAGGTACCAAAAATTTGAATTTTAAGCCCTATTTATCCTTGCAGCCAAAATAGTAAGGTGCCACTCTTCACCCTTGCCTCTCTGGCAAATCAGGCTTAAGTTCATCCTTGCCAAAATTAAAAAATTACCCTTGCCAATATCTTATTGTATTGATAGGGTTCTAATCTTAATTATTTTATGCAGGTGAAAGCTCTGCTCAAGAACCGGTGTCATCTTCACAAAGTCCTGCTGCTAATGATAGCCACAGTACCACTGAAGTCTCTGAGCCACAGCCAACTGCTGGCCTTTCTCCACACGTTCAAGTGGTACCAGCATCTTCGGCACCTAAAAGACCCCAAGCACAAGTGCATAGCATTCAGGTTATAGGGCAAGCAACAACAGGCAACCCATCTCCCCAGGAAAACACCACTGCACAACCAGTGCAGCATATTCCAGTGGTCTTCATCAAACAGGAACCATATTTTGACGAGGACCTTTTTGAAAACCCTGATCCTCCTCCGTCAAACCCACCATCACCGTCACTTGGACAAGGTTCTCAGGCAGTGACGAATGCATCTTCAAGTAGCAATCGACCACCAACTGCTGGTACCCAAACCACCGGCATGCCTCAACAACATGCACAAGCAACAAGGACACCAAGTGTCAGCCAGCCAGGAGGGGCAACAACAATCGCACCCAGTGCCAGCCTGACAGCGCAGTGTCAAACAAGAGCCCCTGTGGATCTATCAGGAAGAGAGGTGTTGCCAAGATCAAAAGAAGTACATAGTAAGCGAAAATCAGATGAATCAATCCAGGAAGTGGCTTTACAAACACTAAGCCGATATACTACAGACTACAGGATAGGTAGGACCTTTAGTATTAGCTTCATATAATATATGATATTTTTGGTCAAAAAAATTTATTAACATTGCAAGTAATCCCACCTTCAGCCGGGTTACTGAGACAGTTTTTTTTTTAATTTTGTCCAATCCACCCAACCCAGACAAATTTTATTTAGGTCACCCTGGAAGGCACAATGGCCTGATGGTCAGGACGCAGAGCTGGAGATGTAATAGTCTGCGTTCGACTCCTCATGGTGGTAGACTAGTGCATTGTGTTCTTAGGCAAGACACTTTATCTCAAAGTGCCTCTCTCCGCCCAGGTGTATAGCTAGTGGCAAATGCTAGGGGTAAACCTACAATAGACTAAAGTCCCATTCAGTGGGAGTACAAATAATTGTAGTTATTTAATCCTGCAGAAACTGGGATAAGCTCTGGTAGTATGGGTTGGCAAGTGGAGGTTACTATTTAATCATGTGGGGTGCTTATGTTCAGATTTTACTGTATTATTAAACAAGGGTGTAGTTTCTTGAAATTACAAGCAAAAATGATTGTTGTTAAAATATCTTTTCCTTTTCAGAATTTCTGCACACGCCTCTTTGTGATCAAAATTGCAGCATTGACCATCACCCCTTAATCCTGACGTTGCTGAGAACCTCAAATAGACTTATTTGTCGAGGTCCAGTGAATAGTTTCACACAACTTCTAGAAACCTCCAAAGCCAATTTCCTTAAATGCCTCAAGAAGAACCTTGATGATGGTTTTGCTAAAGATGTTGACGTGACTGATGGCTTGGATGTTTTACAGTACCCGCTAATTCATCTGGCAGGAATTTTCTTCAAGTACACTGTAGTAGACATGTTGGTGCATCTTGGTTTTGAGAGAAATCCTCGTTCACCAAGAACAGGGGAGCTACCATTGCACTCAACATTTTGCCACTGCTACAACACTGGCTTGAAACTGTACAAGTCTTTTGCCCTTAACCGAAATTTTGAGAAACTGTTTTCCAAGGTCTTCCAGTCATTTACCAGGGGAACCAATATGATGGAGCTTCTGTCGCAGCAAGATCGAAATGGAGACACACCTTTGCATGTAGCAGCCAAAAAAATGATTGAGCAGCCAGCTCCAGTCATAAGGCCATTAGAAATTGTTGCAACAGCAGTTCCTGATTCAACTCAGGAAAGGGGGTCAAGCAGTTCCAAAAGAGGAGCACCTGATAATGATTCTGTGGTTTCCAAGCTTCCCACTGAACAGGATCGGTATCGAATAGAATTTTACATACAGTGCTTAGGGCATATTCTCAAAAGGCTCCAGGAAGTTGCAACAAAGAGTCGCAAAGTGGACGTCAACCTTGTAAAACCTGTGTTGTTAGTGAAAAATAATGATGGAGAAACTTTTCTGGAGATTATGTGCAAGAAGCACCACTTAACTCAAGTTGCCATAAATGCAGTTGTCACCAAATTTCCCTGTCCAGCTTTGTTTGACTGTGTTAAGCAGTGCATTCCCCAGTCCTGCTGGCCAGCTGTCTGTCTGCAGCCTGTTGTTGAAGAAGAGAGTGCGACAAGCGGTGTCAATCAAAGTGAAACTGTGTCCTCTCACATGGAGTTGCCTAAACCCTCTGACATACATTCAGGTAAGTTTTTGTCTGTTTTCGGGTGGAGGGGGGGGGGGGGGCAGGGAGTGGCTGCAGTTATGTGAACCTCCCTCTGTTTTTCTCTTGGCTCCATTCTTTTTAGCCACATCCCCGTAAGTGATTATAATATTTAGCAAGAACCTTAAAGGCCCATGTTTATCCAGGTGGCTTTGTGTGCTTGTCCTTTGTTTTTGGAGTGGATCATTTCTTGAATCTCCCGAGGAGAATACTGGCAAGTGAAAATTTTCAGCTATGTGAAATTCCGGCAATGTATTCAGGGTGACAATGGGCCTTTAAAATTTGGCGTAAAATTAACTACAGTTTTCTCTCTTGAAATACACAATATCATTGAAAGTCTTGAAAAAAACATCTTGCATAGGGTTGTCAAAATAAGCCGGCTACCGGCGCATTTCACCTGCTATTCCGAATACTACGCCGGCTACTCTGAATGTTAGTAGGTCAGTTCTGAGTGTGATATTGGAGAAATAAAATGGAAATAGCCGCCTAATTTTTGGATGGAACCTGCTACTCAAAAACCTACTGACAACCCTGCTTGCAACCAACACAAATGTCTGAGGCTTAAATTACTCACGGATCATGGTTGCGGCATGCATGTGATATTCTGATTTGATCATAGGTTTCTTGGCAATCTGTTTTTGGTTGTGTTAGGGGGAGCTTGGAAAGCTCAGTTCATGCCCCTACCACTGATGTAAGGGCCTAAGATTTGTTGCACATTTATTTATAACAGATGCACATACTTCAAAACCAGAGTCGCCAAAGCCATCTTCAGATGTCGGTATGACACAAGTAACACCAACTCTGTCCAGCACAGCTCAACAGTCCAGTGCCACACCCTTGGCAGCTACACCCACACCTACTCAGAGAGTAGCAGCTGTAGTTTCACCCACACCAGGTTCCAACACAAGTGATCTCCTAGATTCTGTGCTAACACCTGTCATGGCAAACCCCGGGCATGCTACGTTGAGACCTAACACCAAACGCAAGATCATTGAGGCCTTGAGAGAGGACTACACCGAGAGACTGGAATTGGCTGTGAAGGGGAGACGTGAAGTGGAGGAAGACATTCTCAAACACAAGTCAAAGACAGAGGAACTTGCACTGGGGGTGGCAAAGAAAAGGGAAGAAATGGAAAAGTTAGAAAAAGAGCTTCAAGAGTTACAGAAAGAAATGTGGCACAAGAATCAAGCTATCCAAGCTCTGGAAAACAGCCTTGTTCAATTTACAAAAGAGGAAGAAGAACTCACAAAGAACCTGATGGTTCTCCAGGATGCAGATCCAGAACCTCCAGCCAAAAAGAGCAAAAGCCAGGGAAATGATAACTCTGAATGAGATAAAGCGTTAGGAGGATTCAAGAACATTGAAGCAGGCTGCATAAACCACATCTCACTCTAAATTCAGCGATACGCCACTCCTGCTAGCAGTTGGTGATAAGCTTCCGTCAGTCAAAACTTAATGACCTTGTCTGTTCAATCAAACCCTTCAAAGGTGTTTTTAAACAAACTCTTCCAGGTCTGATGGAAGCCTGTCTCCAACTGCTTGCAGGAGTTTAGATTCCATGGGTTGCATATCACTGAACTTGATGGTAAGCTCTGTTGCTGGACTGTTCTGCAATGTTCAGAAATCCTATGTGAAGTGAACAGTCCAACTTTTCTATTCTAACAGTATACAAAATGCATACATACCAGAAAGGAGTACTCTTATTTTGATTTCATAAGAGCAGTAGAGTAAATCTTTTACTATGCAACAATCTGTGACATGGCAAAACATCATTATTGGATTTTATTATGATAGTGATTTCATTTATTTTTAAACTTTCCATAGTATTAAAGTTGCACATATTGTTATCACACCTCCATGTAAGATAAGATGGTTTTGAGCCCAAAGTTATATACGAAATTGAATCTGTAATGAAAAATTATTTTATCACTTGGTTTTTAGATAAACAACTGTGGCTATTGTTTTTCTCTGATGTTAACACTTAGGAAACCACAGGCCTTGTAGGTTTTAGTTTGGGACTGTAGTTATACAATAAGTCAATAATCATTGAATTTAACATCTGCACACCTTCCAAGAAGAGTTGGGTTTAATCCAAACTGCAATTCCTGTTATGCTGCAGGTATACCATAGTGGTGTAAGATAACTTTGTTCTGATCTCGGGGCTGTGACACATTACAAATTAATTTTGTTAATGTGAACCCCCACTGCTCTGGGAAATGGAGTCCCAAGCAAACAGCACTGCTCTGTTTCTAATCAGCTCATATCAGAAAAATATACACCAGTATACTAAAATGCAACAGGTATCTCAAGGACACTGAAGATTCTTGATAAAGTTATGGTCATATATTGACAGCAATCATCCTAAACTTATTAATATCCCTGTTCTGGTTAGATGGAAACAAGTACCTAGTTTGGTTGGAAGCTGACATTGCTGCTTAGGTTGCCGTGCAAATGAAACACGTTCAGTAGTTTTATCAAAATAATTAAAACTCTCAGTCTGAAGACTCCCAAGTTGGTGTTTGTTTCTGCAATGTTAAGCCATGTTTTTACCACGTTTGAACATAACTTTAGATGTTACTGAAAGATTTTAGTTGAAGAGTAAAAGGTTTTAGAAAATAGAGGATTATTTATTCACAGTATTTCACTCCAATCTCTAACAAGTAATGTCATTATTGAGACAGAAAGACAGACCTTCAACTTGAATAATTCCTTTTGTAATTGGTAGGTTTGAAGGTAGAAATCATGCTAAGTAGTTTTTAGCTGTTTAAATTAAATAGGCATGAAAAGATAAAGGTTTTTTAACAGCCAAGTGAGATGTAAGAATATATTATTTCTTATGTACAAATTTATTAACTCTTTCAACCCAAAGTGGTAAAATTCTAATTTTTCTTTACAAAACAGCACAAAGTCGAGAAATTAAATAAAGCAATTGGTCATTAAGTGGACTATTTTGATCAACAAATGATTCTCGTATCAAGTTGTATATCACACTATACAAACCTGTTTGGAGAACTTGTATGTTTGGGCTTGAAGGGTTCATAGATTGATTAAAATCTCATATTGTAGTAACCTATTGTTCATTAGGTTTTAAAAAAGTTATTTTTCTTTATTTAAATGTCCATCTCATTATCTGTAGCTAGCTAATTCATTCACTGTAATTCCTTGTGAAACTTGATGCTATTAAAATCAAATTCTAGTAATTTTGTCACATTGCTGTCAGAACTGCATAGGTGGTGGGGCAGGGGGGCTGCAGCCCCCCTCCCACCCCAACAAAAATTTGGGGGGTGTAGCCCCCCACGTTTCAGTAACTGACTCTTACCCAGTTGGAAAGGATAATTCTTCGTGTCTTGCCATTTTCTCATAGGAGATGACTGGGGACGAGTCAGTTTCAGTACCCAAATTATTGCTGTCACAATATAGAACTGATTTGGCAGAATCTTACTTGCCAGTCTGCAGTTAGCCTGTTCTATCTAAAGCCTTCATTTGTCAAGGTATAATATCTAGAAGGAACGAAAAGTTGAAATCATCAGCAACAATTTTCAATTAAAACTACAATTATTAGGTCTGTCGACATCACAATCAAACTGATTCAGTTCCTCAGTGTGGTGCATGCAGTAAGCTATCGTTAGGTAATAATGATGTATTGAATGCCAATTTTGAAAACGGGGTCAGAATTTGGAGATATGGGTGGCACATACCCACAAAAACCTCCTTGAAGCTCCTTGAGCCCCAAACTTGGCTTGGTGTACAATGAGCCTGCAGGTTTTACAAGTCCCAAGTCAAGGAGGCACAGCCAAGTGGACTATGGTTTGTGAATTTTGGAAAAATTAGCTTAAATTTTTCAAACTCTTCATTTGTAATCCATTTCAATCTTCACCATCCTTGTTCCTTTTTGGTTTAGTATCACCTATTTGATGTTTTTCTACCTTAGCAACTATTATTTTAAGGTTTCCTGTGTTTCAAGTGACTTAAAATATTGTGCTGTAGCTCCAAGCCAAAAGAAAAATGCTTGTGTAGGTATACACTATCAAAGATAAGCATACTACAGTGACTGTATACTAGGTAAACTCAATCTGACTGGCTAACACAAGCACCTACTATTCAACAATTAGATTATGAGCTCAAGATTTCTATCGCACTATAGCTGATGAGCGCAAAGCCTTAATCAACTACTGGTATCACAAGGTTGAAATCAAGAGCGAATAATCTAATTGTTTTAGTATAAATCAACTGGATGTCCAAAACTTGACAAGATTATCAAAATCTTTTTCCTTTGAAAAGCTGTAATAATGTTTGACATTTTACTTGGTGTCCAGGTAAGATAGATGGTCTAAGTGAAAATCATGTATGGTTTTCAAAGGTGGTCGATCAGCAGTATTACCCAACATGACATTTAATCGTAAAAGGAAACATATAGTGACCAAGTTGGCAGTAAATATATTGTAAAAAGTCTCACCAGCTAATGTTTGTGTATTGCCAAGAAGGGTAAATTAAGACTGGCGCATGCGCAGTGCATTCAAAAACTTGAGCGGATCATTATGCAAACAAACTGAATTTTCTCGAAACCCAGGCATTAGAAATTGGTGAATTTTTGCATGCTTCCAGACTATATTATGACTCAAGACCTGAAGCAGAAAAATACAAATCTGACAATAGCTGGAGTACCTACCCCTCTCTGCTTAGAAGGCCTGATACCCGGGCTAATCTGACTCAGCAATATGCTTAGAATTTAGTTGAACACAATTTTTGTGAATAAATAAAAAGCTGATATCACAGTCTCATTAACATATGAACAATTTTTACGGTAAATAAAAATCTGGATGAATGAAAACTCTATAATTTAACGTGTCTGTGTATTTAAAAAGTTATAAGAAAATGTTGAAGTTGATAAGTACCAGTAGTATTTTTCTTCAAAATGGAAAAAAAATTTTTTTTAATTGCCTTTGATCTCTTCCTTTGCCATGGAAATGGCCTACTTATTAAAAAAAAAACAACTTCACAAATAGACTTCAGTACGTTCATGATGAATAAAGCCATCTTTGGGAATATATAAAATAGCCTTCAAATGAAAGGAAACTTTAAACCAATAGCTAACTGAAAAAAAAGTGAAAATTTGAATTTCTAAGACTTTCATTCACAAAACTAGAATTAATTTCTTTTTATCAAACTTTCTGTAGAAAAGGGGCATTTTCTGTTACTTCAAGAAAGCACCTCAATTTGGCACACAATGCAGACCAGCACTGGAATACCCTCGGGGAACACGTATGTCATTCATTTGTACTTGAGCGTTTATCATTGTCGAAAACAACGACTTTGACTTAATTGAACTCGTTGGCTTTTATTTGTGTCATGAACGACGAAACAAAGTGTCATACGCCTTTTTGCCGTAAAGACTGTGCCCTCGTTCACCATGATTTGATCAAAGCTCTGTGCATTGAGAGGAACAGAAAAGAAACCTCAACACGCTATTCTTCGAAATCACACGTTCTATTGAGGCAGTGCATTCAGTTGTATGAACAAAATGGATGGGATCGTAATAGCGCTGTTCCGGACTGTTCGCCAGATCTAAGACATCCTCTGCTATATCTAACGTGTGCATTTGGAAAGCACCGAGTTCTGGAAACTTTAGTCAAATTGGATTTCGACCCATCTGTAGTAACAAAAGATGGAGCGAACGGTCTTCATGCAGTTGTCGATCACTTTTACCGAGTGGGTAATATGAAACAGTGTGGTGGATTCATGGCGATCGACAAGAGACTAGAAGTATTTGAAAACGTAGTGAACACTCTTTGCTCCCGAGATCCGAATATATTCTCTGCAAAGGAGAAAATAAACGGACGTACTCCTTTGCAAATCGCTGCCGAAAGTGTGGTAAATACGAGTCGACATGCTCGGGTCGATGGTCGCTGTGATCCGATGAAAAGAACGAGATATTTTCAACGTTGTTTGGAGGTTATGTTGGGCCATCTTATTGAACTCAAAAGCAGCTCTGTGCTTTCTCATACTCAAGTGATGGAAACCGTAGCATCTCAAGATAACGAAGGGAACACCATTTTACATATACTCGCAAGAAGTCCCACGCTGCCTGGCTGGGAATCCATTCAAAATGTTTTGAAAAATTTTGTGGACAGTGAGTTTCCATTGAAAAGGAACAAGCAGTCGAAAACCGCGTTTGAAATACTCTCAACCATCAACGCGTTTATGGCGAAGAAGCTATTTTATCCGAGTGATGCTGATGGCAATTTGAATGTGGTGGATAAAGTAAGAGGTAATTGGGCGAGCATAATTAAAAAGCAATATTGTTCTTTGTTTTGATTGATTTCCCCTTGTCAAAGAAACTGTACCCGTTCTAATATTTAAGCGGGCCAATTTCAGTTTTCCCATCCACCAACGTCTGCAATGTGGTTGCGAAAAGAGGTTGCTGAAGACTTGTCAATCTGTCAGCGAGAATAGGCCTTTTGCAACAAACGGTCACATGGTACAAAATCCGCCATGCTGGAGGGCAAGCTTATTATTATTATTATATTATTCACTGGGACAGCCAAAACAAAGAAAAGTCAAGCTTGACTGGCTGAGGTCGCTTCGTTTGGCCGTCCCAGTACAGGAATAATATTAAGCTTGCCCTCCAGCATGGCAGATTTTGTACCATGTGACCGTTTGATGCAAAAGGCCTATTGTTTGAACTTACTGTTTGCAAAAAAAAAAAACAGAAAGAGCCCATAATTTTCCCTGTTGAGATGTTCCATTTTTTAATCTGAACTGGTTAAATTATTCTACTTCATATCATATGCTTCTAAAGTGCGGTTTATGAGGTTTAACTGTACATCTAAAAGAAGTCTCTTTTCAGATACTTTTGGTAACTGTCCACCACTGAACTGTAGCCTTCCTCAAAACCTTGAAGCCTCAGTTTCTGCTGTAATTCCCAGATCAGCCATTGTTGCCAAAGATGACCACAGCACGGACATTGCTGTTGAGGCTGTGTGGAGTCAAGCTGGGCAAGTTGACGGATCGTCTCCATCAAAGGGAACACAACATGGCGCATCTATCAAGTCTCTGGAGTCTGTTGTTCTCGCACTGCATAACACGGCGAAGTGCGCACCTTCTACTTCTGAACAGACTAGCACAGGGGGCCCAGGTTCATCCATCCACCACAATGGGTTACCTGGGCTGTCGCCAGATGCCTTGTTGCTAAATGGCAAGTTGCAAGATTCTGCAAGTGTAGAATTAATATCAGAATGCAGAGATGGAAATTCTTCTAGTTACCCTCAGAGAGCATCTGTCTGTGTGTCAGCAGTTGAGCTGCCCACAGAAACCACTGGTGTTCCAGACTTTCCACCAGGCAGCTTGTCAAATGAGGATCCTTACCCTGTTTTCTTGCCTAATTTTCCAACTTTGAGGTCAGAAACAAAGTGCAGTGAATCAGTGCCACCTGAGGAAGCAAAGCAAGAGGTTGAAGTAACATTTTCCCCTTGCTGTGTCTCTCCATTATCAGAAAGCAATTCGGAAATGGAGAATGCTGCTGGTGCATCACCGTCAACTCCTTGGATGTCTGGGCACGAGGGAGAAGAAGTCACTGCTTCTTGTGTCCCTTCACAGCTTGCTACCAACAGGCAGTCGCCATCACAGGAAGATCTGGACTCTACAATGTCAGATGAGACACGGAATGATCATGGGGCAGTTGACATCACAGAAGAAGAACATGCAGTGCAGGAGAACACAACAACATCTTCATCTGGGAATAGTGCTTTTTTCGATTTTCTCTTGACCCAAGGAAGCGAATTCAACCCCACAATGAAATTTCAAATTGTGGAGCTGATTAAGAGTGAGTTTGGTAAGAAAATGACAGCTTTTGACACAGAAATGTGTCAGACTGAAACAGAAAAGAGGAATTTGGAGGCAGAAATTAGAAACTCTAAACTTGCACTACATCAGAAGGAAGAGGAAAAACTCCGATTGTTTGCAGATATTGATCAACTCCAGAAAAACATTGTGCAAGCAACAGAGAAACATAAAATGCTGTCACAACAGTGTGTGAAGCTAAAAGAAGAATCTGAAGCAGTGAAGCAGAAAATTTCATCTTGTGAAGAGGTAGAGAAAGAACTTTTAGGTAGCCCTGCTAAAATGAAAAAATTGATAGATAGGTAAAGCTATAAATTTATGTTTTAAAAGGGTTTTACAAAATGCATACAAAGAAAGATTTCTTCAACATGCCGGAAAGTACATATAAAAAAGTCTACCCAGGTCACTTATTAAAAAATAGAGTTCCCTTCATTTTTTGTTATCCATGTAAGCTGTCATGTGCATAGAGTGTTGAAACCATGCTCAAATTCGCCCCGCCGTGAACAAGAAAACACCAACAAGCTAGGAAAACGGTCCAGCCAAACCTTTTTTTAATCTGACGGAATTACAAAAAGCTGACGAGGGACTTGCTACTCAACCGACAAAAAACTGGTTGAAACTGGTACAGTGAAACTTCTGGAAGATTCTAGATAGTTCTTGAATGTATAAAATCAGTAGTTCAAAAAGTCTAACACTAAATTAAAAGTCAACATATAAAATTTAAAACGAAAGTCAGCATTTTGCAAGAGTGCACTTTTCCAACATAGAGTTCTAGTGATGCGGAGAGTTTAATTGTTACTTTACATCAAGTAAATGGTTGTATTATTTGTCACACCAAATTTTAAAAACTAAAAGTGTCTTAACATGTTCAAGAGAGTACACAACACTCGCCACGCCCTCCAACTAAATGCAGAATTTCAAAGTATTCAGTTGCACATATGTATGATAATTATGTTTGATTAGTTTGTACTGCAAACATTGAAATATCTTGAGTACTATTGCATATTTATCTCTTACCTCTAAAATGTGATTTTGTATAAATTATATTAAAAGTGTACCTAACCCAAAAATATTATTTTTGCTAAAATAAACCTTTGTACCTGTTTGAAATGACACTGTGCAAAAATTTGTTCCACAACCTAGTTAGAAGGGACATACATGGGTCTATTCCGTGTTTGACGTTACAAACTGATTTGCCTCGCATTAAGTATTTGTAAACATGCATGCAAATTAGTTTGTGACGCCAAATAGGGAATAGACCCACGCCCCTTATGACTCGGTCGTGGAATAAATGATGCACAGTTTTTCATAACTTTTGAATGCTATAAATAGTCAGAATTTTGTGAAAAGGAGAAACAAAAGGTGCAATGTGTTTTGAACTGGTGCAAAGACTTATTTTAGGGAAAATATATTTTGGGGTTAGGTGCACTTTAAAGGGACACTGTCAAGTCAAAGTAATGTATACAAATTTTAACAAGTATGGCCTGCAGCTTGCTGTAATCATGCTTTATTGTCTTGCAATGGAAGGAGAAAAAAGTGGTGAGAGCAAAGAAATTTCAACTAAGATATAAAATAACTATTAAAAGTTCAAAATTTCACCAGAATTTCAGCTTTGATTTTTGGACATCCTGTCCAGAAATTAATTTTGATGTATTGCAATCGACTTCCATCCTTGTAATCTTGCACTACTTCCCCAGAATACCTGTTCTATGTTGTTCTGTCGAATCTTTTTTATCAAATTTTGTTTGTGTATTTGGTGGCATTTGGCACCATAATAATTATGGAAATTAGAACATGAAAATTTGTGTAATCAGGTGTTACAGTGACCCTTTAATCTCGTAGATTTTGAATTGGAACACAATTATATTTATAATAACAATCAAAGGTATTATTATATTCTAAGTTTATCTATTTATAAAAATAGTGTTTGCATTTCTATATAAAAAAGTGAAACATGTACTCAAGCAGGTTCTGTGCCTGTGCAGTTAACAAGTCAATAAGTTATGTTATGTCAAAGCAACACATTGAAAAATATAATTGTATTAAGTGCATACCCCTGTTTGTATATTTTTATGATAACAAATGTGAATATTGTTTGCTGAAAGAGAGCCATTGTATGCATTTGGTTTGTTTTTTATATGCTTGTTCATAGTTGTACGGGATTAGGGGGGGGTGCTCTGGGGGCTGCAGCCTCCCCAAATTTTGGGCAACTCAGATTTTTTGGGCAGCAAGAGAAATTTGGGCAAGGCAACTGGATGAAGCACTGTGTTGCGTTCTTGGGCAAGAGACATAAATGGATGCCGGCAAAATAATGCTGGGGGGTTAACCCTGTGATAGACTGGCATCCCATCCAGGGGGGAGTAGCAATACTCTCTGTCCCTTCATGCTAAGGAAACCGGGATAAGCTCCGGCCTGATGGGCCACTAGGCTAGTATGCAGACTTTACCTTCTACCTTATCTTACTAACCAAGTGTGAAGGTTGTAGCGGCAACATTGCCATGAGGTCATGGCAGTACGGCCCGTTTTGCAGAAACAATCTATGGCCAATATTCTCTAGTATGGCTCAAGCAGGCTAGGTTACTAAGTAGCTTATTATTAATATGGTACTTGCAACTTTTGAATTTGCTGGCTTAGATCTTAATTACATGGCTTATGACTGTTTTCATGGAAATGGTTCATATGGCAAAATCCTGACCAAGAAAGAACCAACCCCAACACTCAGATTTATGTCAAGACTACCTTGCCATTTAATAAGCTGTTTTTATTTAGTCCCAAACTAAAAATATGGAATCTCCTTACTAATGGCCATAATTGCTCTTAGTGTTTGATTTGCTGCACATGTTGTGGAGAGCAGGGATGCCACGGTTACAAGAGCGCTCTCCTCTCTCCAAATGTGGCCCGAGTTTGATTCCTGGACGCAGTACCATACGTGTGTGTTGGTTCTTGTCCTTACTCTCAGGGTTTTTCTCCAGCTCCTCCAGTTCTCATTTCACAAAAACCAACACTTCCAAATTCCAATTTGATCTGGAATAATTAAACATCACCTTGTCTAAGTAAACGTAATTGATTTTTATATTCAAAGGGGACAGACCACAATCTTAACCCCTGACCCAGTTGATCAATTGATGGCTTCTTTTGTCATAAATTTGAGCAATCCGTCCACATCAAGATCGAAAATACCAAGATTGTTTCAAAAGAAGGATTTTTGACTTTTATGTTAACCTATTGACTCCTAAGCCGGCCGTGACAGACGTTGACCTTTGTTCCGCTTCTGACGTCATTTCATCTCGAAATATTGATTTGTGTGCATGCCCGAGCTAACATGTCATTAAATGCGATGCTAGTGAAACCACTGGCATGTTTTTATTTCCCAAATGCATTTTGGAGAGATTTGAAGCAGATTTAGCCTCGAAAATGTTCAAAATGTCTAAAAAACGCGTTTTTTGCAAAAATCTCCACGAGTCAGTGGATTAAGGTTGGCTCCTGTAAAAATATCTAATTGCCATAACTGTTCATCAGTAGGATTCCTGAAATGCTTGTAATTCCACAATTGGTTTGGTCTCCATTAAACGCCAATTGCAAAACATATTGGGTGGAGCCACCCAGGATGTGAGCACACCCTCGTACCCAGGGTCGGTCGGGAAACGAGCGACCCTGGAAAGATCCGATTTGAAGTCCGAAAATATCGGATTTCCGGTTGAAATGCGCATGCCGACATTTCAAAAGCTTGAGCTAAAGAACTATATGGTATTTTACTTCCGGTCATTTTTATTGTCTTCAAAACCAACCAAAATCGATCTCGTAACGGAACTTTCGAGAGTCGCTCGTTTCGTCAAGCCTGCGCTGAGGTACGAAATTGGATGTGAGCACAGTTACTGACAAGAAAAAGTATAATAAGGAAAACAATTATTTTTTAGAAGATAAAGGGGTTAACTAATATACATTGCTTTTCAAAAAGTTACATAAACGTTAAATTCCCAAAGTTGTGTTCTGGACTGCCACTGCACGGTTAAAGGCTTGATGTAACATTGAATAGGGTAGACCCTCCAGGGGGCAGGAGAGGGGAAGGAGGAAGGGGACTAGGGGGGGGGGGGTGCTCGCCAAGATTGCGTGGAAACAACAAACAACCCACACTTTTAATTTAACAACAGTTGGAAAATGCGTGTCGTTTTTTCTGAGAATTTTGTGAAAAACATTAGCAATTTAAGTTAGAACCCCGGTCAACTTTTAGTCCTAATCGGTTTTCGAACATCCGAGCCCTGATGTTTTAAAATCAGACTTCTCAAGGTTCAAGTGGGGGATGACCCTCAGAGCCGGGTAACCAAAGTGGAAGGTGACTGGTGAATGGTTGTTGTTGATTGATGGTTCCCAGTCTCCTGGCAGGAGGTTCGCGAACACAACAGACAACGTAAATGATGACAAGACAATCCTTTAATTAAAAAAAATGCGAAAAATGAATCAGAGAATACATCTTTTACAGTATTTTTTTGAATTTTTGTTTGCTTTTTCAGAAGTAATCGGAAAGACAAAAAAGTTTAAGAAATAATGAAGATCCGTTATGTAAACTGGTACAGATGAACGACAGACATAAAAACTGTTACGAACTCAACCAAATAATTTTCAGGGCTGCAGTCCACGCAAAAAAGAAAGAAAACAGAATGTTTATTCCAATCTAGCCTTTTTAGCACGACCAAGAAGATGCGTCATTGTTCCTTCACAGCGGACAACTTTCCTCTTCAGAGCCTTTCTCTGCTTGCTCAATCCCTGTTGTTCGTTTATATAGCCCTGCAGCAAATTCTCGTTTTTCACAATTTCATCCTTCACGAATTCCAACTCGTGTTGAAGCTGCTGGACCCTCTCTTTCTGTTGACCAATAGTTGTTTCAGTGACCGTGATCTGTGCAGCCAGTTTTGGTATAGTGTTTTCCACGCGGCTTAGCTTGTTACTGTACTGAGTCAGAACCACGTCCACCACTCCCTGTTTACTACGCGCGTCCAACTCGAGGCCCTCAGTTATTAGGAACTCTAAGAAAGAGTTGTCTGTGATACACTTCAATATAGTGCTCCTCTCGTCTGAGACTCCTGGATTAACGTCCAGAGATTCGAAGCACTCGGAATGGATGGTTTCGGTGCTGGCGGAGGTAAGGGACGTTATGGAGGTAGTCTCGTGTGCTGGTGCGTCATTGTGAGCCATCTTCGGTTGGTGTCGTGAGCTCAGCGATGGCGTGTCCGGCATACCACAAGTGTAGAGCTGGGTGCATTCAGCTGATACTGGGATTTGTTTCCTTTGAGGATCAAATAAATCCCGCATTATTGATCCACAGACCGTTTCTGTGCGGAACAAATCAACAGCTTTGCCTCCGTTGACTTGCTGATTAAACGCAATGTCATCGGAACAACCTTCATCACTGGCGGGAACTTGCGTCTTGTGAGCATCGAGTGGTACTTGGGCATCGCATGACTCAGCCGTTTCATTTACAGAAGTGGAAAATGTCCCTGTCTGCGTTACATGAGCTTCGAATCTTTGAGATGCCTCGGTTCCAGAGTTCTGTTCTTGGCAAGTGTCACCGTTGTCATCAGATTCAGTGACGGCGTGTTCTGGTTTACTAGCATCGAAAGAGACACCGCCTTCGGCGCTCGTAGCCACCCGTTCCTCACCGGGAGCTGCCCCACTCGAGTCCTTACTACTGGCGCCGTTGACTTTGGAATCGCTGGAAGAGAGCGTGATGTTGAAAGGAGCCTTAGGGTCTGACGGATAATTAGGAGTATTGGACACCTCAAGGCGTTTGAAGACGCTGTCCAGCTTTTCTCCAGTTTCGGATGCGTTGCGCACGGTAGTAACAGTTTCAGTCGCATACATCACCTCTGCATTAATTGGCGCGCTCGTGAGACTGTCAAACGGGGTGGACTTTTGGGAGAGGCTGAGAAATGAAGGAACTTCCATCTGTGATGGTTTGCCCAGGTTACTGTCGATGGAAACTGTTAACATATCATGTTGTCCAGGGTTTGTTGGCAGTGGAGCTGTGTCTGTTTGGCCGCGTTCAGCAAAGCAACTTAATGTTTCCTTGGAAACAACGATGACTTCATTGGAACTGTTGTCCTCTTCCTCGATCGAGTGGGATACCTGTGTCACACATTCAGTGTCAGAGATGACTATTATTGGTGGTTCTGTGGAGCTGGAGTCGGGTTGTTGATCTACTTTAGTTGCAAATTCCTCGGGGTCTCTAGAGGTACTGGGAGTTGGCGAGTCACCTTCTGATATTTCTGATTCTGAGGTGTCTGAGGTTCTGGTTTCGCGGCGACCTTCAAATGGAACATAACGATGATTAGTTCAATGCAGTTTACGAGCCTTTGCATAATGAACATTGCAAAATCCAATAGACCAATTCGGCTAACGTGTTTACATCCTTGTTGCCACCCAATTCAGGTCGTGTGATGATTCATTGGAAGGTTACAATTGTGCAATTTGTCATACACAACTGATTGCATGCAAGTATGTACGAACAAAACAATTGTAACCTCCCAAATGAATCATCACATGATCTGAATTGGGTAGGAACAAGGAGGTAAACACGTTAGCCGAATAGGTCTATGCAAGTTTCACATCTGCCAACCATGTGAAACGCAACTTATCTAATTAACCAATCAGAAGTCGAAGAAGAATCTTACACCTAACACAAGCGCGAGAAAACGCGCCCAAACCACGTCATTGCTCGTTTTGGTTAGCTCCTGATTGGTTGAACAAACAGCATGCTTGCTATGATTGGCTAAGCTCTGCATCTTTTCCCGCCTTTTGCTTCGTACAGACGTCATGTATCTAGTTTGAGTTTTGATCTGTTCACTCTGGCCAGTCACAAAGAACACGTGCCATCCAATTTACCAATCAAAACTCACAGCAAATACATGTAGCGCGGGAAACAACACGTGCGAACAAATTACGGTTTGTTTTGGCTGAGCTTCTGATTGGTCGAAAAAGTGGCGCGATCGCTAAGCCTATTAATGCAAACCCAAACTTACTTTGCTCTAGGAATTTCGGAAAAGCCAGGATCGCTTTCTTACGATTACGTTCCAACGCTATGCTTGCCACGGTCTGATTCTCTTTGTTAACTATGGAAGGTACTTGATCGGGGAAAAACTTCTTCAAAATTTGTTTCATGGTCTTGAAACCAAAGGCATAATCCCGCGCCAAGATGTGGAAAATCGTATCGCCATCGTTGTTCTGAGTGTTCAATGCCTCGAGAAATTCCACCCTGGTTACTTCTCCGGTGTCTTCCAGCTCCAAAACCCGATTTAACATGCTGTTCATACAGAACTGAAAAAAAGTCGCGCTCTTTCCTTGTCGGTCACTTTCTCGATCGTTCCAAATGTTCTCGGCCGCGGCATGGAAAGCTGTATTTCCGTCGTTGTCTTGGACAAAAATTATCTTTGGATCAACATCAGTTAGGGCGACCAGAATTCTCTCGAATGCTCTCTTTCTGTTTTTGATAGGCCCCAAAGTGGACGCGACTTTTAAGCCCCGTGCCATCACGGAACCCGTCAGGTAAATGTATTGGACCGCCCCGTGTAGTGCGGTTTCGCCATTGGATGTTATCGCGCGCGCTTCGAAGTTATCTTGCAGGAGCGCTTTCACCAGCCCCGCTTTTCCAAACGCGGAGGCGAGGTAGAGTAGGGGACACCTCAGATCTTCAAGGGGATCAGGAACTTCGCTGTTGCGGTCCCAATTCCTGTACGACTCGATGCATTCCTTCAACAAATCGGGAATCTCGTCCGATTTTTGCGAGCTGTCCAAGCAAAGGACGGTAACCAGGTCATGGTGCTCGATCTTACAGTTCTTGGAACAGAACGGAGTGTGGTACTTCTGAGAAACCATCTGGTAGTTTTTTTTGTAGTAAAATAGAACGTCTTGCACGCGCAAGAACGACAACAGTAAAAGCAAATCACTCTTTACTAATTGATTAATGACGTGAAATCAGCTCTTTTGACGTCACATTATTATCTTACAATTAACTTAATTGCGAATAAGAGCTTTAATTAGTAATGGTAATAGGACTGAGTGGAGTCCAATTCGGTCTGTAATCATACGGACGACCCCGTAGCGGGAGTCCGATTTGATTAATCACGAGTATTATTACATACGCATGTGCAGCACGCAAAAACCTTGTGATTGAAAGTTTTGGACACTTAATCTGCGCACGCTCCAATTTGGTCAAAAATAGGGTGTGCTAAGAAACAATCAGATTCGAGAATTTTGTTATAGTAGAAGGGAAACAATTCCTTACTCCTGGAAATGGGTTACTGAAAGAAGCTCTTGTGATAGACATCGCTATTTTTTGTTAAGCCTTTGGCTTCTTCCTTATTGCGAAAAAGGAAACGTTAGAATTTCAAGGACCAATTTTGAATTATGGGCTCACAGAACAACGTTATTCCGCACTTAACGATCACAATCTAGAAACCCAAACTCAGAATGAACCCCACATAAGCTTAGGATAAAATCGATCGTCACGTGATTCTAATCAAATTTAACCCTGCAAAACAGGCCCACATGTTACCGAAAAAAAACTACTGCAAAGTACGTCATTATTTGAAAATGTCGTATCCAAAATCATTTATTTCGCGATCTTACCAACGTTACAAGTTTGGGCATTTGCCTTGATAATCGCGGTGATTTTAAGCAAAAAACACCACAATTCCTTATTTCAAGAGGCGCGTATGTTTTCTACGAGGAGATTAGAGCAATGGAAAGAACGGAATCTTTTAAGAGAATCGTTTAAAACTTTCTTTATAAACATCTTATTGGTGAAAGATTTATCTTTTCTTAAATTATTGACATAATGGCAGCCGCTTCATTTTCATGTCATCTTACGTTTACGACAATTATTTCTCGTCTCGAAAATTTCGGGTCAAGTAGCACCTCTTTGAAGCGGCAATACCATTGGGCGTGGAAACAATAGAGAACAATCCTAAACAAAGCCTCTAGCCCTGATAACAATGAAATCTATTGTCAAGGAGAACGAATGAAAAAATAGGTTTATAAATATGAGGTGCTGGACTACCCAAAATTTCATGCAATAAGATATTGACCAGCAAACTGTTCACGAAACATGGGCTCGACTAAAGACAAATTAAGTTATTTTAAACGAGCCTTTTTACTCTCGTGTTCATTTTTTAGCGTCTCGCAATGAACAACTTTGTTCTTTAAATTTGATTTATCTTTATACAATAGGTCTTCCTTCTTTTGGAGCTCTTCGAGGTGCCTCCTTTTTGCAGAGATTTCCTTCCTAAGCACAGCCAGTTCCTTTTTTAAAAGTTTCTTTTTCGCATCCTTCAGATTCAAAGTCGTTTCAGCCTCTCCTTTTTCCCGTTTTATCTTTTCAATACTGTCCTCGACGTGTCTTAGCTTTTGCTGATAGTTTGTAAGCACAACTCCAAATAAAGTCTCCTCGCCTAGTGGATCTACAAAATCATTTGTAAGTTCCGCTAACGGATCGTAAACGCTAGCTCCTTTACCGCATTTATGACGTGAGTCAGCCTCTTCTTCGATAATTTCAACCTCACTGGACGAGTCAGAACTTTCTAGACCACAAGATTCGAACCAGCTCAAACCCTTGGGATTAGCAACATCCCACGTTTCTACGTCCACAACTTCAGTGTCACTTGAAGTCGCGCTAGAGTCTTCCTCGTCAGTAGTTTCATCATCGCCGTTATCTAAAGACGGTTCTGTCGCTTTCGAAAATGCCGCTTCAAAAGAGTCAGCTTTGGGATCGAACGAGGTGACAATAACTTTAGGCATTGGGTCGCCTGTGGCGGTGGCACAGGCCCCTTCAGAAACGCTTGACTGATTGCCGTCCGTTTCCATTATATCAATATTGATCACTATTTGGCTTTGGTTCTTGGCATCATTTAAGGTTGAAGTTTCTCCTGACTGTGCAGCTGCAGAGGAATTCGTTGCTGTAAAAGATTAAAATGGCAGTGATATTACATAAAGACAAGAGACTCTTTCAAGTACTATTGCGTTAATGAGGTTAAATTCACAGCTAACTTCCTTTAATATTCCCAATCGTTCCAGTTTTCAGCCTGGTTTGTGCTTGTGGGGTAATAGGAAACAGCGTGTGCATTACTTTTCACTGCAAGTTGTAGATTTGGGACATAATCTGATTATCAGTGGGGAGGGGTCAGGGCTTCTCACTTCCCATACTCCTCTCTTCCATTTCTCACACTTTTCCATGCTGTCTGCAATACGTGTAAAGGAAAGGTTTGCGAGGAGTAAGAGAGCCCAAGCATGTGCCTCATGCAAATCCTATCTCCCCTCTTCCAGAAATCAATTAAACAAAACGGGTCTTAACAAAGTGTGAGCCAGTGACAGTCACACTAGCTTTTCTGGTTAACCTAAATAACAAACTGGTTGGCCCGGTTGGGGGGAGGGGGTACTCCCTTATATGGTCTAGACAGGGACGTGCCGCTGGATATATAATTCAAGGGAGTCTGTCCTAAACAGGGCATGGATATTAAGGAGTCATTCTGTACATGATATGACTTCAGACATTTGTCGAGTTTTAAGCATATCCGGAATCAGAAACGTTCATTAGTATTTACTTAGCCGGTCATCAGTCAACATTAGATCATTTTCAGGACAAGATATTAGTGCTATTGTATAAAAAAAAGTTTCCCTTGGTCCTAAACAGGGTACCGGTATATGTTTGAGGTTATTTTGTTCCTAAACAGGGTCAGTGTTTCAGACCTCCAGCAGCACCCCACACCCACCCCCAGGCGGGCTGGTAAGCCTAAAAAGTGCTCTGTTTACCCTACAGTGAACGTAGGTAGCTTGTAGTTTGTCTTGCTATTGGAATTAGGGATTTCTGGTTTGCATGATTTGCTTGCAGGCTTGCCTAAATAGCAGTCTGGCTAGGTCAGAAATAGCTTTCATTTGGAGATAAGGTTGATACTATACGCCATGAATTTCAGGCACCTCCTCTGGGACTGGGAACCACAAACAACATAAGAAATGGACTAGAATCTGAGCCAAAAAGAATCGGGACTGGGAATAGCCCCTGGCTCCTGTTAGGACCCCCTACAAATACATTAAGCATTCAGGGGTTCATCAAGGGCAGGGCACCGGGCAAATTGACTGGCTGTGAACGACACTTAGCCATGACTTTGTCTGGCTTTTTCTGTCTTCTCTACTTACATTCTTTTATAAGAAAAACTAAAAATGCCCGCCTGAAAAACCATACTGACCTCCTATACAAAAACTTACTGAAACCCCTACTCTGCAGTGTTCCACATATACTAGACATTCAGTTGTGCATAACTGTTTGTCATTGACAACTAAATGTTACCAACAACTAAAAAACATAGTGCAGAGACATGTTGTTGACAACTAAATGCTAAATATTTACTAGTGAACAATTATAGGCAATGCCCCTTTTTAAAAAGGGAAGCTAAAACGAAGGTTGTAGACAACAATTTAGATGTTGAGAACTATGTATTTGACCATTTTTACTATGTGTGGAAATGATTGGATTAGTTGTCAACAACTGTCGTAACTGTTAATTTGCCAGTGATCAGTTTTTTCTGCCATTTTGAAAATGTACGATGTTATATTCATGTGAAGTGAACGTTACTTCTCAAATTCATATACAATTCATCATATTAAAAAATTCGTCAAAAATACTCCGCGGCATGTCGTATTTTCAACTCTCTTCTCATTGTTTGGAAATGTGATGAAACACTGTCTCTCATGTTTGATGTATTACTTCACAAGCTCTCAATGACCTGACGTAGTTATTGACAAATAAGTTGAGATTACGTTCCAAATATGTGGAATGATTGCATCAGACACAATTCGTTGTCAATAACATTTAGTGATGTTATAATTTGACAACTAATTGTGTCTAATGTAATTAGTTGTTGATAACAAATAGCTGACAACAGCTAAGTTGTCTATCCTATGGAGGAACTAAGTCCTCCACACACATTTTTGTCCTGTCTGAATCTTTCCTTTTAATTGATGACCTCAAAATTATTCAACAAAATTTTGAACTGGCATCTGATTTCTGCATAAATCATTAAACTTACCACCTGAACAAGATGTATCAGATGCCTCCGGGGCTCTAAAAATATGAAGAAGAAAATAAGGAAATGCTACCAGTGTAGGGCATATAGAAATGGTTCAGAAACTAAACAGAAATGCGATATATAATCTATGTTACACTATTGAACCAGGGGTAAAATTGGAATACATAAACAGCAATCTTAACGGTCTGTTTGAACTGAACAATCCATGACAGGAACAAAATAATGTTGACCCATTCATACATTTCCAAGTTTTCATTTTTTCCTTGTATAGGGTTTCATTTTTCAAATTCTTTGTCCTTTATCCTTAAATAGGGTCAGGGTTTAAGAATCTTTGTGGCACATACCTATCCAAAATTTAAGGTAGTAACCCCCCACCCTCCCCAGTATTGAACTCACCTCACAGCTTTTCTGTTTATAGCTGCATGCAATAGGACTTCAGCAAATTCATTGTCTGTGCTACTTTTAAAGCCTGTAGACTTTTTAATTTCCCTCCATTTCTTATGAACTGACTCCCTTACTCTTATGTTCTTCACTTTGCCCGGAATCCTGGGCCGTCCTCTAGGGTTACCAGTGGCCATTCCACGCATAAAATCAAAATGGCTTAGACTTCTAATGTACGCCAGGATCGATAGAATAAAACACTAACAACACAAAAAAGGACAGACAACTATTTCTCAAGTTTCTAGAGAAAGGATGGAACAAGATAATCGTCTTTTCTAGCCTTCGACAATAACAGCCCATTTTCTGTGTGCGATAAATGTTCTTCGGCGCGCTGTGCATGCAGGACAAAAATATTGGCTGAGTGACCAAGCCACATAGCACGATCACGCGGTGATATCTCACGCGATTTGGTTTTTCCTGAACCATTCTCTCAGGCGTAGAAATTTGACCGTGTTCATTCTTTTTGTCAGGTAATTTGCAGAAAATAATGATAAGTCTTATTTTAATTTCAGCTCCCAAGCCTAAAACCTACAAAAGGAAGCCCTTTTTTAATATGATTTCGCCCGGATTTTGGTACTCACTACTCGACAGTTTTCACGATGGCTAAGACCTTATTCATGGTATAAAATATGACGGCAAGTTCAAGCTCTATACCCCACAGAATCGAGAAACTATGGGCTGTGTTCCATTCAACGAAGCGATTGCTTTCGACCTGGCTGCGTTGGTCTTATGTTGTGCGTAATATCTATCGACGATCGGATTGAAGTCGTCTCGACTGAAAAGCCCTTATACGATATCAGCTTTTCCAAATGCACAAGCCAGGAGGAAGCAGCGAATTTACCCCTTTTTTGCGTGACGACCCTAATAACGGCTGCGAAGGAGACCAGAGAGACCCGGAACGTTGTGGTTTTGAACCCAACGAAATGATACAACGATTGCGTGACAAAGTGCCAATTGCGTGACTTCTTTCCTTTGGAGCTTCCATGATCCAACTTCCAGATAAGAAACTCAACTTCACCTGGCAGAGAACACCGATAGACACCTTTAATATTTGTTTCATACACTCGTAGACTCGAGACTGTTCACTTCGGTCAGAGGGACCATACATTCTATAAACGGTCATTAATTAATTCTAGACACCTTATTAGTTCTTGTTCGAAATCCGTTCACCATTGGTTTTGAATTAATTAGTATAAATATAATTAAATTCCAGCTCTGGAGGTCTCTAGCCCTGGAACGTCGAAATTTCAGTTATCAACAAAAACGTCTGGAATGTAAATATCTTCTTACTTGGGAAACTTTTTTAATCCTCGCGAGCTAAAAACTTCCTGTTCTATTCGATTCATAATCGCCCCTTTGTAGAAGAGCTTATCAACTGATTTTGGATTTCCTCGCAATGCACCACGCGCCTCTTTAAAATACACTTAACTCAATTTTCATTCATTAACTCAATTTTCTGTCGCAGCTCATTTCTGGATTTATTTTTCTCGGCAATCTCCTTTTTCAACAAATCCGCTTCCGTTTTTAATTAGTTCAGTCTTAAGGTCTTTTAAACCATACTCGTTTCGCTTTGCATTAGCATTTGTCTTCCAGCTCACGAAGTTTCTCTTCGGCTGAGTCAGCACAACTGACACGATGCCCCGCTTGGTGGGCGCATCAAATGATATCCCCTCCGTTAACACCAACTCAAGGAAAAAGCTCTCACTGTCAGAGTTGCTAGCTCCGTCACTTTGTAGCCATGGTAATTGGCCCGCATCCGAGCAGCCATCTAACTCCCATGATTCCACAATTTCGACGTCACTTGATGACGTCGTAAAACTCAATTCTACAAATGGGTGTCCTGGAAACAGTGGCATTTTTGGAGTTGTGGTAAACCTGTGCCGTGCTGGTGTCATCAACCCTTGGTTCCCAGTCTCCCGTAGTATTCTTGGTTTTCACGTGACGTCAGAGAAAACTAAAATTAAAACTTTTGAGTTTTCAACTTCATCAGGTAAAAGTCATTTTTAAACGTATATCTGCTGGCCTGTTTTCAGCTCGGTAGACGGCTTTGTTTTGAAAATAGAACATTTTGAATTTCAGATTTTTCACAATGCGTGACATCGGCATTGTTTCTGTACGTGAGCGAAAATATCGATTCGCCTTACGTTTTCGAGTTCTAAGTAGCCAATATGTTGAGGGAAGTGTTTATGCGAATGTTTTTAAGTTTAACAACGAGAGGAAACGTTTTGAGAGAGTCAAAGTAAGCTCCAGATGTTTCCACTGGTTTCCGGCCGCCATGTTGGAGTCCCTCAGAGGGGCTCCAACATGGCGTCTCCATACTAAACACTATAATTTTCAGTGATACACTTTGCCGAATAACTCGAGTTCGGAATATCGTACATCCCCGAAACTTTGGCAGGTTGTTTATTTATTACTCTTCTACGATATTTCAATTTCTTGACTCAATTTATTGAATGGTAAGCGATTTTATTTCTTGCGTGCGTGAAATTTGCGTGATACTTGCGTGACGTGAAAACCACCAATAGCCTGCGTGCATCCGTCTCCTATTTCCTAAAGCGGAATAGTGACGTCTGCGAAACGGCTTCGCTAATCGTGTTCCAGAATCCTACTGTTCGAGATTAAATTTAGCATAAATTATAGCTTTAATTCAAGAATTTCGCTCAATCAAATAGAATCAATTTAGAGAGCTTAAGCAATAGAAATAAAACAGAAAAACAGTACTAGCAAAGACAGCTCATGATCTGCCAAGTGCCCGGAAAAAATTCACAGGGTTAAAGACCTGTGGAATCAGCTAAATATTTGCTAAATTACTGAGTCGGACGGGACTGTTTGAGTTGAAGTTCCCCCTAATTATACAGAATATAACAAGCATTCAAAAAAACACAAAGCGAAATAGCTCGAAAACGAGTTTAATCTGAGACAAATGTCAGGAACCGCAAGAGTTATATACGGCTGCCTGTCAACTCCTTTAGTAACTTTTAACACACGATCACGAAAGCGATTCATCCAAAACTACTCGCTCTTCGAGGATTCCACTCTGTTTATTCCAAGTGTTTGGAACTCCTTATTCACTAGCAGCTCAGCCTTGAAAGATTTATAACCGCTTTCATGTAAGATTTCGTCTTCGATCTTTCATAATAATCCCGCGGGTCACTTCCGTACGTAGCTTTCCAACGCGTCGATTGCTTGATACACAGGGATCTTGAGTATACAGCAAACTGTACAGTTTTCCTCTACCTTGAACCAGACTTCTGTAGTTGTGATTCACAACAAGCGAAATGAACTGCACAAAATCACACGTGAGTTACGGTTAATGTTTTCCCCTTACATGTTAATGAAAACACAACGCATAATTATGTTGAGTATTTTACGATGACAGCCAGTCAGCGTTGAGTCTAACAATGCCTACTGTCAAGGCAACCAATGAGAGAGCGGTCCCCAGATTCTGGAGAAACAGCAGGATACTGGAACACGATTAACGACGCCGTTTCGCAGACGTCACTTTTCCGCTTTAGGAAATAGGAGACGGCTGCACGCAGGCTAGGTGATTAAAGTATCTGTGCGATACTTATGAAGACAAATCTCTGTAAGGTCAGGAGCTCATGGGCACCTGAGCATCTTCGAGACTTCCAAGTTTGCACGTGAAGATGAATACAACTACCATGATTCCCTGTGCGTAAGTCTCATAGAGGGAATCGGCCATCATGTTGAAAACCGTCTCGTTTTCTAGTTTTGTTGAAAGATTGAACTGAACATTACACCGTCAAGTTACCCTTTACGGAGGGGGGAGGGAAGGGTTTCTTCGTCGTCTCACAAAGGGGTGTAAATTCGTAATTTTTGTCTCCCTTAAGCCTGGCTTTCTTTACTGACGGAGTTGCAGTCGTAAAAACGCTTTCTTCCTAGTGAAAATCGGAGTCATGAACATGAAGGAATCGGAGTACTAGAATCAGAACATTCCCATTTCCTTCCGATTCCGCTTGACTCCGTCGTTTAGGACCTAGTGAAAACTAGATTGTCGGAATCGCAAGCAGAAGAATAAACCAATCACAACAGTTTCAGGCACTCCGAGTACTGCTTGCGACTCCAATCTAGTTTTCACTAGAACGAGTCATAAGCGGAATCTTAACTGGATCTGCTTACGACTCCGTTGATTTGGCTTTCTGCTTGCGACTCTTAAAACGACTACTTAAAACCAGGCTTTAGTGTGTTCAGAACATCACTGTCTTGTTAAAAAGTGCACATTAAGAAATAAAAATCACCGTCAACAAACTGATCAGGTACGTAAAATGGTCAATTTTAGTGGTCAAACATCACCAGCCATCACCAGTTCAACCTGACTCACCGTCCCGTCAATGTGGAAGTCCCACCTTGTGACTGAAGTCTTCGTCAATAGTTTCCGTAGCATGAAGCGATTAGGAATATTACTACCCCCCTAAACGATATCTGTCACGTTACCCTGGCAGTTTAACAGGAGCCATTTATACAGCTGGGTTGAGAGGCACTGTCAGTTTAGCGTCTTCTCCAAAAACACACCACATGCAACGATAGCACTCAGTGCTCAAAGCTAAACACTATCTACAGTCAAAAGAATATTCTCTAGCTACAGTACAACATTGTACTAAACAATTACTGAGAGACTTGATACGAATTTAGCAAACTCAAATTTATTTGCCATAAAAAACAGTCATGCAGCAGAAACAGTCTGAGCAAATAAACCTAACATACTGGTAATTACTGTTTATACGGGACAAGGCCTTTTAGCCATAAGCAGGTCTCTTATAAGGTGCTTTTACAAAGCCTTTTGCATCAAACGGTCATATGGTGCAAAATCTGCCATGCTGGAGGGCAAGCTTGTTATTAATCCTGCACTGGGACAGCCAAACAAGGCAACTTTATCTAGTCAAGCTTGATATTTCTTTGTTTTTGATGTCCCAATGCGGCAATAATAAGCTTGCCTTTCAGCATGGCGGATTTTGCACCATGTGAACGTTTTTTTGCAAAAGGCCTATTAACACAGCTAGTGCTACCAGTATTAATGGAACATGAAAGTACTTAACAAGTGATTTAATAACTTACAAGTTATTGCTTGAATTCTTATAGCAAAAAGTCAGGAAGTACAAATAACAGGCCCAGTAACTATATAATATTATTTCTCTCTTAGACGTATAAACTGGAACATTCTATTACAAATATATTATTTGTAAAAATAGGGAAGAATCTTGCTTCAAGTTACTGTATGTATCACAACTCCACAAGTAATTTTGCAGAAATCCATGGAATTTTCTACAGCTTTGGAGTATACTTAGTGTTGTCCTTCTCTTTTTTGTGTTTCAGAACTAAGATGATAACAAGTGAGCCAACTTTCATCAGTAACATGCATTTTCTTTTTTACTGATATTTTAAGAACAAAACATGGTTCAGTAACTTAACATGGTAGGTGGCGCTCAACCTTTTGATATCCTTCTGTAAGGGCTGTGTTGTTAGTTTGCGTGAAGGTTCCATTTTGTAATTTTCATTCTGATCGGCTCTTTTTTGAATTTCCTTCCAGCTGATGTTGTGTGGCATGACAGTGAGCAACCTTTCGCTTAAGCTTCTTTTTTTCTTCACACAGCAGTTCATTATTCTGTCTCAGCTCTTCAAGGGACCTCTCCTTTGCTATGATTTCCTTCTGCAACAAGGCCAGTTCGTCTTTCTTTTGGCTGAGAGCCATTTCTTCTTCACTCATTAGTTGCCCCAACTTTGGAAGCCTCTCCTCTACTCGGTCAAGTTTGTCCATATACTGTTTCAATACCATGCCTACAATGTTCTGCTTTACGGCAACATCCAGGGCAACGCCTTCAGTGATGACAAATTCTAGAAATGAGTTGTCAGCATCTGAGCAAGGTTTCACTTTGGTGCAGTTGGTAACACTGATATCTGTACAAGACTCTTCGATTTCAACCTTGCCTGGCATGAACAGGTGTTTTGGCTTGTTGTTAGCATCACAAGTCTGTCCAGTACACTGTGAACAATCGTCACTTGACAATGAAAATGCCTTGGTTATGCAGGGTACACCGACATCTGAATGTGTCACAGCACGAAAGTCTTCTTCAGGTCCTTGATTAAACAGTGGTACAGTCAACTTTAAAAATGGGCTCCCTGTGGCAATGTCGGCACTTTCATCCAGATCACTGCAATGGCTTTCTTGAGCTATTGCTCGATCTTCTGCTGGTACTTCTCCTACAGTACTGTTCAAGGTTTCCTCCAACTGCGGCACATTGGGAGTTAAACCCTCTGCAATTAAATATTAAAAGCATCACTATAATACATAATTCACAAATAATTATTTGCTCAAACTTAGACATGTAATTAGATAAGTTCTTTAATTATGGAATATTATTGTGTTACAAGAAGAAAGCCAATCAGGTGTGAGAAAACCAAACTGCAAACAGCAACAGTAATTTGTTTGAGGTTTGTTTGCACTTCTGAACCTTAAAATCAACATTCCTGAGGTGAAATGTAGTGTTGAAAAGTTCCTACCGCAGTCTACGCTGTTACATGGAAATACCTCAAAGCTAAGATTACATTTACCAAAAACACACATTATAAATTCAAGTCTGCATCAACCAGCTCAGACTCAGAGGACTCAGAGGCCACCCACTCTTTTTGAAAGTTACAGAAAATTTTATTACGCTTCATTTTGAAAAAGTGGGAGACGACAGGCATGAAAACTTTAGTCAAAATCGGTAAAGGCTACAGCAGTAGATCACTTTCTTTATTCTAGCATAACTTGTTCCCTTGTAAAATAATACTGCGTTGTTTATAGGACTAACAGAGATATTTAAGTCTATATATGCGGAGTTATCTCACCTTGGCGTGAAAGTCGTTGACGATTTTTATCTGCCTCCGGTGAAAGTGAAAATAGTTTCACAGCACTCCGTGGATCTGTCTCCCAGGCGAGAGAAACTACGGTTTCATTGTGTTTGTTCTTTTCGTCAGCCATTGATTTTCCAACGAACAACAAGTTTTGCACGAATTTCAGCACCTCAAAGCCGCGAGGACTGTCCCGGGCCAACATATGCAAAACAGAATCTCCAGTTTTTTCATCGGCAGTGTTGATGATCTCTATTACTTCATTTCTCGTGAATATGGCAGAATCTTCCAGCTCTAGCAACCTTTTAATCATGCTCTTGAAGCAGGCTTGATGAAACGAAGCTTTCTTACGCCTGCCATCGCGCAATGGATTTAAAATATTTGCAGCCGCAACGTGAAAGATTGTGCGACCATTGTTATCCCTCGCCGCCAAGATCTTGGGATGGTGATCTGTTAAGATGTGTAAGATGCGCTCAAATGCTTCCCCTCGGTATTTACTTCTGGCCAGTTTACCTCCAAGAATTGCGCCCACTTTGTTCAAGTGCATCTGTCCAAAATGCAGAGCTGTTTCGCCATGTTGGTTTACGGCACGCGGGTTGAAATTGTTCCGTAGTAGGCCTTGTACAATGCCAACCTTCCCAAAAGCACAAGCGAGGAAAAGCAGCGGACACTTCAGCTTTTCCAACGGATCGGGGATATCACTGTCTTGATCCCAACCGGATAATTTGGCAGTTTCTATGCACTGCTTCAATGCAATCGGCAGATCTCCAGGCCGTTGGATTCTCGCACTCATATAGCGACGATCCATAAACATAGCTGCTACCAAATCGTGATGAGAGAGATCGCAGTTACTTGGACAAAATGGCGTGTGACACTTCATTGTTAGTATCGGTGAAGCTTTTGAATCCATTTGTAAATCACTGGAGCTCACAGAAGACATGGTTTATACTACACAAACCCAACTAACTGGTCAATGCATTTGCGCATTTTGCGCACTCGACAAAAACTTCGTCGAGTCGACAGATTTCGCGCCTTGCTGTGGTGACGTCAGAAGTGGTTGAATACGCATGTGCGTTATTAATTTGTATTTATTTTTAAAATTATTAATTTATTTATAAAAGCAAATGTCAAATATACTTCACTAATTATACGCAGAGTTCTAGCTCCAGTGCCATGCAAATAACTTACCAAGATATTAGAAATGGATTCTTAAAGCACGAGACTTGGTCAATTGTTCTTGGCGACGCTCAATATTTTCAGCATAAAATAAAGGTTAATGTTGGCAAGTAACAGTTTTATTAATCCTCATTTATCTCGGAAGTCTTCCTCCACTCTTCGCTCTTCGCTCGGGCGGGAACGCTTGCCACGCAGGCTACATGTGAGCAAATCACGAAGTCACGATAGCAAATTTTCGATTGCACGAATCACGAAAAATTCACTAAGGTCACGGAAAAAATCTGATCACGATGAAGTAAAATTCAGCTACGAACTCAACTTTTGAGATTCACGATTTATTTCTTATCTATTCACGATTCACAGCAAAGGACTTTTGCATTTCACGCCTCACGGAATACACTTCAATCACGATTCACGGAACAGTTTTTTTATCAAATCACGATTCACAGAGCACACAAAAACCGGATCACAGCGTCACGAAAATACCCTCACCCCCCTCCCCCTCTTCTCAGAGTTCTGCAAGTTGGTCGTTTGTCGTTATTGCGTGCCATGACAGTAATTTAAAAAAATATTCAATATTACCCCTTTTCATACGCGCTTACAAAAATATTCTATATGCTCAAGTGGGGTTTCGCTTTCGGTAAGGATCTTTGGTCTCGAAAGCGACTGCTACATGTACTGCTGCGAGAATTCGGCTGACAAGTGGTAAAGCGGTCGCATCTAGAGCTGGTCATTGTAAGGGCTTTGTGAGAATTAGCGCTCGTAAGCGAATACACGCTAAAACGAAAAGTGGTCAAGAATTAATAAGGATGTTGAAAGACACGAATGGAAATGCCTATGAGAAGATAAAGAATAATTTCAAGAAGACAAATGAATCCAAGAGTTGAATTCCTAGTGACAAATGTACTGTTGAAGCTTCACTTATTCCCTTACGCAACCAGCCTGCTATATTATGTCTATTATAGTTATAGCTTTAAATATCGAGTACGCTGGAGTTGATATAATGTTGTTCAATTATTGGTTTGCCACTGACTCTTTTCGTTAAACGAAAAAAGTTAGTAATAACTGTAGTCCACCGCACGTCGACCACAAATTGTGAAACCCCGTTTGAATTGCCCCGGGGGGTGCTTGACCCATGTTTGGGTATAGGGGTGCCGTTGGAGGTCCGAAACCCTGACTCTGTTTAGAACCAAAATAATCTCAAATAAATACCCTGTTTAGGACCAAGGAAAACGTTTCTTTTATCCTATAGCGCTCATATCTAGTCCTGAAAATGATCTAATGTTGACTAATGGCCGGCTAAATAAATACTGAGGAACGTTTCTGATTTCGGATATGCTTAAAACTTGACGAAAGTCTTGAAGCCATACCCTGTACAGGCCGACTCCTTAATATCCATACCCTGTTTAGGACAGACTCGCTTGAATTATATACTGTTCAGAACAGAGGGGTCAAAAACCATACCCTATCCAGCGGCACGACCCCATATGAAATTGATGGGCTCCTGATTGTCACTCAAAGCCGGGACCACTGGGAACTGAATTACCAACTGTTCTCTGTGGCTTTGTCGCATTTTACTGAAGAGCTTTGTTGAGTATATTTAAGAAATTTAGTAGGCATGTTTGTATAAGCCCATTGCCATTGATTCCGGGATTTGTTTTCGGTTTCAGACTTTCAAAATGCACCAAAAAAAGTCACAGTTTGACAGTCCCGTCCAAATAGAAAACCAAAGATTTTTATAAGCCCTCCCTGAAAATATATCCCCCCGGTATATAAGGCCTGCCCGAAAATAAGCCCACCTGACATGCACTGTGCATGAACCGAAAATTATTCGATTTTTGCTACGCCCTGTTGCGCAAGAGACCAAATCCAAGGGCCCCGGTGCATGCCCGTATGTTGTTTTTATCTATAAGCTGCTAATCGCTTACTCTGGTCCTAGAGGTTTTCTAAAGCGAAGAAAGCCGCAGCTCGTCGACTCGCGACTCTGATTTAGTGAGAAATATAACACAAGAAAACCTATGGAACTAGGGTACCAATCGATCCTCATCCTCCTTCTATTTGTCACATCATTCCTAAATTCCAACGAAGGTCCTAAAGGAGTAAAATGGGAACTACGATTGGCCTGTTTCACTGAGACTGGGATTTTTGGTCACACAGAATGCAAAAAAATTCAAAAGTGGGAATGCGATAGTTTTTAACCATGAGCAGTCAAGACATCACTTATTTCCAGAGGTTCAGTAAGTAAAGTAAAGCCTTTTATGCCAAACTGGCTCCCGAGCTGCCGGTTTCTATAACATTAAGGGACTAGGAGTATTTCTATCTGCTCCCCCTGCCCCCTCCCCCACTGGTTGGTATGCTAATCCTTGCTAGTCCATCGCAAGTTAAATGAAACATGTAAAAGAGTCAGAAAATTGTAGCTCATGCCGGTTTTTCGCATGTTTAGCCAGAATGTTGTTTTCCCCTTCAATACCGTTCGTGTAAAGCCAAATGTCTACAGAGAATGCATACCAGTGTAGAATAGCGGAGCTCCGGCGGCCCTTCGGGCCGCCAAGCGGAGCCCCATACTCATATGGTAAAGAAAACGAAACCCATGAGTTGATTTTCTCATGGTTATCATGGCTAGCGGTATTGCTCGTGGGCGCGTACGCACGACGACGGAGTCGCGCAACATGGCGGCCATTAATAGCCATGCCTTGTCAACACCTTGTTATCAGCTAACATCTTTGTTATAGGGCATCCATGTTATGGTCAATTGACAGCTGTCCAATCGAGATATCCGCTGACCAGTATAACATGACCAGATCGCGGGCTCAGGTTAGAACTCGTCGAGGTAACGAGTTTTCTTTGAAGTTGACCGCTGATCAGGCAGTGGTTTTCTTCATTGATCGCGGGCTCAGGTCCGATTTTTTCTTCTGCCAGCATTTTTTAACTTTTTAAGGTCATTCTTAGCGGAAATTCTGTAATTCGAGTTGACGTTTTTAATTATTATTTATTTCAGAGAAATTATTAAGAACCAAAAAAAATACGGAGCTCTGATTTTAGGCTTGGCTAAATCTACATATTACAAACAACATGGCAGGAGCAGCGTTCTCATGCAAGATTCACTCAACCTTTAGCGCCAGTGACAGTGACTCTGATAATGAGGTGGGCAAAGCTCTTGAAGCAACATTGATCAAGATCCGTCTGACCAGGTCTTGAAGAATAAGAACAACTACAAGTCGGATGACTCCAGGATTTTTCTCAGGGGAGGTTCACCCCTAAGGAATGAAGTAATTTTCCAGGATTTTGCTCAGGATGGGGTGCACCACCAAGGAATGACATAACTCATGGACGATGTAAGCAGAATACTAGTTATATTAGAAAGTCGCAGGTCATCTCAGTGGGGGGTCGGGGGGGGGGGTGAGGGGCGCGCACCCCCTGCACCCTATCCCTAAATCCGCCACTGAAGCCTCTGGATGACAGACTACAAGCAGCAATGTGAAGTGGCAGGGACCATGGATAAAAATTAACAACTATTCACCTCAGTGATATCCTGAATAATCAAATTCAAGGAACGTACAGGTTGCAAACATTTTTTTCCTGTTCAAGAACAAACATCCTACTATTCCGGCTATTCTGTTCCTGGGAGCAGAATAGCCGGAATGGAAATCCAGGTATTCCGGAACTCGCATGCAATATTCCAATTCAAAGGCGACAGACCACAATCTCAATGTTGGCTCCTGTAATAAATATCGAATTGCCATAACCGTTTTATTATTCATATTCCGGATTGATCCCAAACGAACGCGCCCTAATAAGCAAAATTCATTCACTGGGATTTTTTCCGAATTCTGCTTGCGGGAGTGAGACTTGAACACTGAGAAGTGGGATTTGGAAGCGAAAAGGGGCTGTGAAATGGGATTGCGACCTTTCAATAGCCTGCGTAGCAGACGGACAAAACCGCCGGTATAGAGTCCGTCTGCGCAACGGCTCCCAAAAGCTTGTTCCGTTTACAAGAATATGTGTATTCATTTCTGATTGGCTAGTATCATATTGCTTTCTTTCGAGCTTTTCGATTGGTCCAATTTTAATTTACTTCACGTGCTGTGGACGTGCAGTCGACTGTGCAGTCACGTAACGAGTTATTCCTTGTTTTTCCCGTGAAAAGAAAACGACGGAGGTCAGTGATGAATGTTTGAAATCGATCAACTTCTACTAGAACGAGAAAACACACTAAAGACATTTATTGGAGGCCACAATGTATTCGTGAATTTGACAACAGGATACGGCAAATCTTTTACTTTCCAGTGTCTTTCCACCGGAAGCGCTCGTGGTTCGTCGTTGTGATATCGCGGTTGCGATCGCTTATGGAAGACTCCCAGCAGACATTTAAGTTCTTCTTCTAACTTTTCTATCTGCTCAAGAAGCCTTCTTCGTTTTTTGCAGTTCTGCAACACAGTTTTTGCGGATGTACTTGCTTATCGATCGGATCGATAACTCCAGACTATTCAATTCGGCAAGTATGTCGAATTGTTTCCACCCTTTCTCGAGCAATACTCTTTCGTGACTCTTAATTATCTATTGAACGACAGCATAAATTACAATATATGGACAAATTAGACACAGGCTTTTTGACCTTTACGACTTTTGTTTTTCAATCGCGTGACAATTACGCGATATAATACGAAACTAGCCAATCGGAAATGAATACACAGATCCTTGCAAACCTGCAGGCGGTCGGAACAAGCTTTTGGGAGCGGTTGCGCAGACGGACTATACCGAGGATTATGTGACACGTCCGGCTACCTTTCAAGGGCATATGTAATATAAATGTGAAAAGAGACAAATAACAAAATAAAGGAACAATTATGAAACAGAACAATGTCCAACCCCTTTTGACGTCACACAAAGGCGCAAAATACTTCTGTTGAGTAGATCTGTCATCACTGTCATGATCTGTGAACACAGTTTTTACCCCGCAAGGCCGCATATGTGTTGTGTGAACTCCAGAAATTCTTAAATGGCCTTAATAGCTACACCGACAGTTACAGGAAACCCGGGAGGAAACTGCCACACTCCGATATGTGGGCAAAACTGCAATCTAAGGCATCACGATTTAGTTACAGCAATATTTCATGATCATTCCTGCACTTCTGCGCAAATTCCAAGGTCGGAGAACTTGCCGATCGCCCTGATGCAGTCCATGGAATCTGCCAAATTATCTGGATGGGATCAGAACAGTGATATTCCTGATCCCTTAGAAGATCTGAGGTGCCCGCTGCTTTTCCTAGCTTGTGGTTTTGGAAAGACTGATATCGTCAAAGCCCTTCTTCGGGGCGACTTCGATCCGCATGTTGTAAACCAATATGGCGAGAGTGCTTTGCACCACTTAGCACATAATCTGTGGTCGCATAAAGTAGTGCCTTGTGGAGGCACAGAAGAGTCATCAACAAAAGCGCTAGAGTCGTTTGAACGGATTGTAGAAGTGCTAACCGATCGGGATCCCAAGATCTTGGCGATGAAAGATGGCAGTGGTCGTACAGCTCTGCACGTGTTATCTGTGAACATCATGCTATGTCAAAATCACAACTCTATCACTTCCGGTTTAAGCCTATCTAAAGCCGCTCATTTTCATCAGCTATGCTTGAAGAGTGTAATCAAGAGGTTAATTAAACTTCTCGACGCTTCCATGTTTACCAGAAGTGAAGTTATAGAGATCATTACAACAGCTGAGAGCACCTATGGTGATTCTGTGCTACACATCCTGGCACGTGACAGTGCATATGGATTTGAAGTGCTAAAATTTCTCCAAGACTGGTTCTTTGCTGGAAAATTACCTGATAAAAAGAACAGCGAAAACAAAACAGTACTAATGCTCGCCTACGAGACTGATTCACAAGGTGCACTGATAAAAATATTTCAACAACCATCACCATATCAACTAGGTAAGAGAATATGTTGCTCATTAACTCTCTTCTGCACCAGCGAATTTAATGTTGGGGGGGTAACCCTGTGGCGCATCCAGTGGAGGGGGACAGGGGGATGGCAGCGTGGGAGAATAGAAGACAGGGGTGTACGGGAGGTGGGAGGAGAAAAAGCAAGGGTACTTACCATTTAGCCAAAAATTCCGGAAATTTCGATATGAAGTCAAAATTGAAAGGTGATTTTCTGGAAAATCCATTCAGAAATTGTGAGCAACCTCCAGCGGTAGTCCCCTTTAATTTTTTACACAATTTTTTAAACATGTTTTACACAATTTTCAGTGACAATCATTTCATAAATTTCTGTTTAGAAGATGCCCCTCCCTTGTAATGTAGTTTTTAAAACTCTGCAGTATTTTTATTAGGTATTTTAATAGTTCTAAGTGTAAACTATTTTTAAGATACAGGGCCCCTATGGAGACCAGCCTTAGAGCTGAATGGGCTACCCTGTTTAAATAAAGTTTACTTTTCTTTACTTTACTTCGAGGAATTTTATGTATGCAATAAAATTGAGCCCCACTATTTCAATTCTGTCACAGAACTTTCATGTCGTGCTATTTGGATTAAGCTGCTAACACATGAAGGGATATTTAGCAGGGATAAAAACCACAACACACAATAGCACAGGGGCATAGCCAGGATTTTTAAAAGGGGTTCAAAAATATGCTGCCTTTTTTGTTGACCTGTCGTAATTCCAAGATCTCATACCAAATCTCATAGAAATACACATGCTTATTCAACTTCAACTTTATTACTTCCATCACTTAATATCACTGCTTTTGTACTAAAAAATCCACCAGAAAAGGGGAGAGGGTGGCAGGCCCCAAGAGCCCCTCTCTGGCTATGTCCCTGTTCAATGTACGTGCAGAAGGAAAGTTTGAAACATTCCCCTGTTCGTGTAGTCATGTAGCCTCCCATGCAGACTTCCTTTGGGTTTTGTCACGCGTTCCTTCCCCACTGACATCTGCTGAATCGAACGTCCACTTCTGTTCACAGCTATGAACCAATCAGAGGTGACTTTCCAGTTCTGAGAAAACGATTCGCAGCATGTGATAGGATAGCTGTCAATGATAGAGTCAATACTGATTGCTTTCTCTAATTGGATTAAACGGCCTGTGAATGAAAGTGGACTGTTGATTTAGCAGACGTCCGTGGGGAAGGAACAAGTGACGAAGCCCAAAGGACTTCTGCGCATGAGGCTACTGATTGTGCATCAGCAAACATAGGTGACATGTCACGGCAACCTGTTGCCAATACATTTTTCTGTTTGCCAGAGTACATATTGGCTCAATTTCCACTACTCTCTCGAGTCTGGTCTTTGTTCCTCCCGAAGATGAGAGGGATAAATGTAGCTCATTTCCTGAACAGTGGCTGGTAATCAAGCCTAGGCTGCAGACCTGCCAATCCCCGATACAGAAAAATCTGGAGACCCATGAAAAAATCTGGAGGTTCAACAAAAAGTAGTAATAGTTTTCCTGGGCCATGCATGGAATTGAGGTTCCATTACCCTGCGTAGCAAGCATTCCCAAGTGAGCGAAGAGCTCTCAGCTGTTATCGTACTCTGGTGGTGCGAAAGCAAAAAGGTGAGGGCAAAAAGGGACGAGGCGGGGAGAGTAGGGAGGACAAGGGAAAAAACAAAAAAAACAGCAAATGCAAGTACACATCAAACAGAACAGTGCAGTGCTCAGACTGCTTGATCCAGAGTCCAGTGCACCAACCATTAGGTCATGGTGCCTCCCACAGGGTGTCTTGACGTATCACCAAGGGATTTGCCAATAAGTGATTATGTTAATATTTATAACTGATTTCTTTTGTATTTAAAAGCAGAGAGTCCAACTCAGAGCATGCAGTGTGAGGAAAAATTGATTAGTAACGATGGTGAAGTGACATCAATAACTGCTGCTGGTGTTGAACCACATGGAAACCAGTCAAGTAACCTTCAAGAATATCCTGACCTTACCACAGGAAACCCATTTCTTGTCCCAGTATTTGAAAATGAAGGTGACCTGCCATATATCTCCCAAGTCTTTTCATTGGGTTGCAACAAGATTTCAGAGATTTGCAAGAGATCGGATCCCATTAGTGAGCTAGAGAGCTTGACTGTTACAAATAATTTTGAAACTGTGGAGTTTCCTATGATGACCAGTCATGCAATTTCAAGCCCAAGCTTGAACAACATTTGCACCAAGGTGGGAACTTGTGAGAATGTCAACAACATGTTTGACTTGGGTGCCCTTGCACTAGCGAAACAGATTGACATGGGCGTGACTTTGACACAGTACTCAGACAAACTGAGCGAACTGGAGGAGACCCTTCCAAAGTTGGATCAGATAATAGAAGAAGCTGAAGCAGTTATAGATCGAAAAATGGCAAAAGTGAATGTATTGGAGAAGGAACTTAATTTTGTGAGAAAAGATGCGTTTGCAAAGCTGAAATCTATGGAGGAACTTCGGCAGAAAAAAGAGTTGTTATGCAAAGAGACAAACAGACTAAAAAGGAAAATGCATTATTGTCAGGAAAAGCAAAATCAACTTTTGAACCATTGTGAATGGCATAAAATTTGTAAGAGGTAATGGTATTTTAAGGGAAAATAACTTTTCAGCAAGCTAGTCATGAGTCGATCTTCAAAATATTTGTGTACCATACTGCAAATTGTTCTGTTGACTTAAATTTTACCTGTTCCGTAAATAGTCTTGAACTTATCACAAGCAAACTCCTTGTACACATTTAATGCAACTAGATTCTTGTAAAAAATAGAAGGAAAATGGCTTGTTCTCTTAAGTTGACAGAGAAACACAATGGAATTTGGTGATGTTCTAATATCAGCACACAAATTCTCTTTACTGGTCTTAATTTTTTAAATGTACTTGGCTGGTGAAGTAATACAATGTTTTTTTTTTGTGGAGTGGGAAATAGTAGAAAGGAAATGCAAAAAGTAAAGGGTCCTGGAATAGACTCTATCCAGGTTGTGCACAGCAACATTTTAGCAACTTTTGGGATTTGGGGCAACTTCTTCTAGCTAACAAGAAACTTCGAAGAACTTAAAAGTTCTCAAATTTTCAGCAACTTTTGAATCTATTGTAGATATCGAATATTGACTTTTGAATAGCCTGTGTTGGTGGTGGGATTAATGGGTCCAAGCAATGCAAAATGATGGTCTCCCTGCAAGAACAATAGCACTCAGCCGTGAATCCCACCAGCTATGCAGGCTACTTTTTCTTATTGGTAAATTTATATGGTTATAATGTCATCTAATTATTAGAAACGTCTTAGTGCTGTTTGGAAGTGCTTTTACCTGCTAAATGTTAATTGCTCAAATAGACTGAATAAAAAACATAACAATATTTAGAGAGGGAGCCACCTCAGTCTCAGCTGGTTTTCAAGCATGTGCTGTATCCAGGTTGAATTGGAATTTAGAAATGTTGGTTTTTGAGGAGGGAGGAAAGCCAGAGAACCCAGGGAAAAACCCTCAGAGCGAGGAGAGAACCAGCAACAAGCTCAACCCACATATGGCACCGGGCCAGAATTGAACCTGGGTCACACTGATGGGAGGCGAGCACTCTCAACACAGCATTTAAACTTTGCTGAGTGGCATCGATGATGTGCATCATAGTAAAGTTACCAATAAATAACTAATGCAAAGAGAGAGACTGACAGCTTTCCTCAGATAGGTAATATTGACATATTTAGACTAGATTTTTTATTAACAAACTCAACTCAGACATTATTATCACTGAACCTGCATTTAAACAAACCCTTTTCTTCAATTTTACGATGCCAATTTCCAGTAATTTAATAATCTGACACCATGCAACGAAAAGGTGGATGCCAAATTTTTGCCTTATGGACAGACTAAACCTTTTCATTGTTATATACATCGCTGGGATCTCATAAAACTTTAAAAGCCCTTTGACGTATTTGAACCAATGGAAAACTATCAATAAGGCGTAAAGCCTCGTGCCTCTGATACGTATTTTAGCCGTTCATGCTTTAAGAACTCCAACTCAGGCTGATTGCTAAATAGAAAACCCGTCAAGTCAATGACCTCTATGAGCGAATAGTCAACGAGGCGCAGCCGAGTTGACTATCGCTCATAGAAAACGAGGGCGAGTAGTCTAATTGTTTTAGCAGAAACTCAAAAAAAGTACATTGCAAAATTTACTATTTTATGTAATTTTAAGTCAAAATTAAGAAAATTAAGAAAAATATTGCCTCCGAAGAGCAACGCGCGCGCGATCGCTTTCTATCGGCGAATAGAAAACAGTTGGAGAACCAATGAGATTCACGGATTTCCAATAGAACACAGCTGAGTTTCTACTAAGGATAAATAGACAACCTTGGTTTGGTGACGAAATATTTAACAATTATCCTGCGAAATCGCGGAATATCACCCGATATTTAGGCCAAGAACAGAGTTGGCTAAAATCAGACTATATTCCACAAGATTTAGCAGGATAATTGTTTTACTATTCATCAAATTGTCAACGAAGCGCATTTTACAGCTAGAAAAGTTGCCGTTATGCAGCGCGTTGCGAGACTTCTGCAGAATCATCTTTACTTGACGTATATCGCGCGATATTTGTCAAGTACAGATGATGGATAACAATTGCTTCATGGCCATATATGGGCAACGTGAAAATTTATTGAACAATAAACTCAGATATTTGTACACTGACATCATCTGTTCCAAACTGGAGGCGAGAGGTAATTTAACCGTTTTCTAGGGCGATGCTTGAGGAAAGCTTTGATATTGTAGGAGCAGATAATTTACACAGAACACTTGCCTTAGAACCTTGTAGTAATTTTAATTGTCAGTTAGTAAACCATTAAAAATTTTGAAAGTTTGACATGTAAAAAATGACTAAGATACGTATTTTAGGCGTTCATGCTTTAAGAACTCCAACTCAGGCTGATTGCTAAATAGAAAATCCGTCAAGTCAATGGCTTCTGTAAACCATGCAAAGGTCACAAGAGCAACTTGTAGCCAAGTGACTTTCAAAAACTTTAAAATGCAGGGCTGATCAAACAGCTGAAAAGTTGATATTTTATTTAACCTGTCCCAATATTTCATATGGTTTAAAGCAACCCTCGCTCAGGGGCATAAAATGCAAATGTCAACAAATGATCAACCATCAGTTTGCTTATATACTTTGTTAATTTTTCATGTTTTTTAGGATCAGGTTAGGACTTCCCTCGAGCCAACAGTAGTCACATGTACATCTTTACGGTACCTTTTACTGTGACTCGCTCCAGGCTCTTCGCGGACTTGAGATCATTGTTCTTTTGCCTGTTTACATCTCCTTCGACTCCAGCTGGGTCAAAGATATGGCTGCAAAATTGTAGCTTTAACACGTTTGTCCAGAGAATCTAAGTGGAGCACGCTACTAAAAAGCCTTCTTCGTGTCTGTTAGCTCCTTCAGGGATCTAACAGGCCTTGAAACCAAGCGTATGCTGTACATATTCATGGCCCGCTTAATTTGGAATAGGCCGACAGTGTGGTGAATTAAATCGTTTCCCGAGAATCGTTCTTTCAGAGACGTCATGGCCAAAAACAATGTTGAGCTGGAACTGAAAGATTCTGCATCTATCAGTGGAAAAAACCTGGGCTCTCCGAAGGGGCAACGTCCGAATTACGAATCTTTGAAAGAGGCCAACGACAACAAAGGCAAGTTCCAAAAGTACCTGCAGATAATTTATGACGAGAACTCTAAGTTGTAGTTAATCTCTTAAGAGTGTTTTGCCATAAACACTCCTTGCATGAAGAGTATTGATAAATAATTTAATTAATGATTTTTTGTCAAATACTACATGTATAATTTGAATGTTTATCTTGGAAGAAGTATAAGTATGGGTCTTTAATTAATATGGCCATCCACCTGACAAATAATTGTCTACTGGATAACGATTGACTAAATATATTTATGTTATCCACGTGAGGATAGCGTTATCCAACATTTGAACAACTGCGGCCAGATATGTTATATGTCAAGATAACTACAGGAAATATTTTATTTGCTATGAAGATGAATAATATGATTGACTGGCTTTTTGTATTTATATTTTTACTGTATAATAAATTATGACTGACAGCTTTGCTATGAAAACTGTGAACACCTGAAATATTTCAGGAATGTTGATTGGTAGTGACCAATCACAGCAAAGTTCAGGACATGCGAACAAACCTCAAAAACGCAAACTAATGGTTACTGTTTGCGGTTTGGTTTTCTCACACCTGATTGGCTTTTTCTTTGTAACACAATAACGTCCAATAAACATTTTTGGTGTTCATGGTTTTCTTAGCTTGGCTGTAAACTACTGTATTCTCTCAAATATTAAATGCTCGATCCCAAATAAACGCCGGTTTCAAATTATAATTCCCCAGCGTCTAAAGTGCTTGTTATTTGAAGCACTTGGGGGAAAAATTTTTGGATTTGGTTGAACCTCGATTTTCTGGGACCCGGCAAAGTCTTGAAAATAGCACTTAAAATGCCGTCATTTTGTTTCACGGCCATGTTCTAAGGAAAATGGGTCCAGCGCCTATTGTGACGTCTACCCAGGAAGGCAGGATCATTCACTTCCACTCATTTCTTTCGAGATAGTGCGATATACAAACGGAAAACAGCAGAAACGCCTTCCCCCGGTGCTATCAGCGCTCACAGCAATATCCCAGATTAAAAGAAAGGTATAACATATGATTCAGTGGCGATGATCTGGCAATTACAAAGAATGGCAATGGTGGGTGGATTTTGTTGAACTCAAGCAGGCAAAGCACCTGCATGAGAGGAATTCACTGATGAGCTCTAGAAGTCCGTCAAAGGATAAAAAATTTACCTGCTTAAAGCAAGCGGGCGATTCATAAGAATGTCACCAAGCACCTTTTTCAACTTTGAATAATTTCTAGCATAGCAGTCAGGTGACCAATTTTGTAGCGCTAGAGTGATCATCACATGTAATATTAGCGGAGCTCCGGCGGCCCAAAGGGCTGCCAAGCAGAGCCCCGAACTCATATGGGAAAGAAAAGGTATACTGTAGTAGAGGGGGTAAGTTTCTAAAGAAATTGTGGTCCTGCGTCGGTGGGAAGTATAACAATATAATTTGGTTTTATCAACTGGGTTGATAATGTCAATTGGCTGACGTTTCGAGCGTTAGCCCTTCGTCGTCTGTAGTATAGTGCTAAGTACAGGGCTCGAAAAAACCCCCGTCCGGTCGTCCAGGACAAGTAGTTTTTCCCTTCGGGCAAGTAACTTTCTCTCCTTCCTTGCCCGACGGGCAAGGACCCAGGAAAGCCATTTGCCGACTAAATTTTTGATAACGATTTTGAGAAGAAAAAGTAAGCTTTAGGCTCAAGCGTTTAGATTTAACTTGACGAAAACTACAATTTCATAGCGTTGTTTTGTTGATTGCGTGACGCGCGCTCGTGGCTCAGAAGTCGTTGCCTAGCACGTGATCAAAATCTGCCCCGATCAAATTTCTCTTCAGGATAAAAATAGCCGCGATGGAACGAAAACGCTGTGTCTATTTCTTAATTTCAGCAATTTTCTACGAGCATTTTCTAGTTTTTCTGTACAAAATTTAACTCAACAACGACATATTAATTAAAGCTGTAGAAAGTGTACGGGAAAACTGAGAAGCCGCGTAGTTCTACCGCGAAAACGAAGCCAGCATTTTTGATGCTAAAATGCAAGCATAAAATCTCTGTTTTCAGCGAAAGTTTGCTATTGATAATACTTGAGCGCCACCACGCGAAATGAAAAGCGTCATACTATTAAAAAGAGATGGATAATTTAGTCATCAAAATACTTTCAGAGTTCCTGGAAGATGATTTAGAATAGTGTTCCTTTCAAACGAAGATGTTTTCCCTCAAATGAAACTATTTTTCGTACACCTAAATGAAAAAAATTTGCTCTTGTCGGCTTTTCAAAATCCGACACTGTCTTTCAACTGTGCGTGTGTCAAGACTGAAGTGTGAAGGCGATTTGTTGTCTGCGTGTTAAAATTTCTCGCGCTTCTTTCAACAATGTTTTCGTAGGGCTAGTTATTTAAAGATGCAGTTTAACATTCAAGGAGTAGAACACGATCTACGTCGAATTGAACAAATTGACTTCAGGGTTTACAATAGCGAAGATACCCAGCGCCTAGTACAGGAACTGGAAAATAACTACACAAGCGAACTTCAACAACTTCGCAAACTTTGTTTCTTCAACTGGGAGGCACTGGCAAAAGATGCTGTGGGACAAAATTTAATTCCTGATGACATTGTTGTATCACGTTCAAAAATTCCAGGGAAAGTTGAATTTGACGCCATAAAAACATCTGGTGATGGTAACTGTCTCTATCGCTCTGCTTCCCTTATACTTGTTGGGAACGAAGATCTCCATTTGTTGTTAAGGCTTCTCACTGCAATCGAGCTGTTTTTAAACGCATCTTACTATGCAAGGCATCCAAAATTTCTCTCTTGTATGAAATCACCCTTTGCTGATGTTCCAGAAGATATCATGTTTACACTGTGCCTCTCTGACACTGGAATGAAGATGTGGGAAAGCACAAAATGCAGAGAAGATGCTATTAAAAGGGAAGCAGCAACAGGCTGTAGAGTATCCAAGTGGAGTGTTATATGGTACACCTGATGGCACTTGCAACCGTGATAGGAAGATCAATTTTTTCAGCATTTCCCAAAGATCGCTCAAAAACAAGGCCATTTTTCCACGACGAAATCATCCCCAGGGAATGTTCTTTCCATGCCGATCCAGCAGTTATACTTTGGTCGAGGGATGGGAGCCCTAACACTCACCCAGCTGGTTGGTATCAGCCTAATCACTTTATTCCCCTTGTCGAAAGCCGGTCAAGCTCAACCGATTCAGAAATGACTACATCATCGTCATCGTCAGATAACAGGAAACTTCACAAGGATGAAGTGAAGAAAAAGCCCAAAAGGAACATTAGTGATTTTTTCCGTGGCTCAGTGCCAAAAAAGCCTTGCCAAGAACCACAGGGAAGTTCAACAGAACCCAAGTTTGGAAATTGTGACGAACAGTCCTTTGTAAAAAGCAAACCCTCAACAGCCACGCCCAGCAAAAGCCAGCCACTGAATGGTCACCCGTCTAAGAGCTTGCCTGAAACAACTCTTCCCAAAGAAGAAAATACAGAAAAAAAACAGAGAAAAGAATTCCGAAAAAAAAGAGGAAAAGAGAGTTCAAAGGGCACTGGAAAGAAATGTATCCCTGGCTTGAACATGATACCTCTAATGATGTAATGTATTGCATGGTTTGCCGAGATTATCCAAAACTGGCTGACATTACAAGCCCCCTTTACAAAGGTACTGGTGGCATTGGCAAGTACAGACTTAAAACTCTGAAGTCCCACAATGGATCAGCAAACCACCTTAAGTGTGTCAACAGAAGTCAAATGGATCAAGGGAAAGCTGATGAGCCACTCCCCAAACTATTTAAAGCTGCTTTCAGTAAACGTGATCAAGAAATGGAAGCCAGATTGCAAAAGCTGTTTAATACTGCCTTCTTTATTGCCAGTGAGAACTTAGCCTTCAGCAAGTTCAAAGGACTCTGTGATTTGCAGGAAAAGAATGGTCTTGGTTTTGGAAGCCAGTACAAGAATGATAAGGCATGCAGGGACTTTGTGGAAAACATTGCTGCTGTTGAGAGGGAGCAATCCCAAAAGGAAATTGAAAATGCTAGATTCTTGTGTGTCCTGGCAGATTGCTCGACTGACAGGAGTATTACAGAGCAGGAGTCGGTTTATGTTCGCTGTACAGGATCCAATGGGCGCCCCTCCACTCACTTTGCAGACCTTGTTCCTGTTACATCTGCTGATGCCCCGGGGGTCACTGCTGCTATTCAGAAAGGTGTTCAAACTTTAAGTATAGATGAAACTGTCTTGAAGAAAAAATTGGCCTGCTGTAACTTTGATGGAGCTAGTGTCATGATGGGGAAGAAAACTGGTGTTGCAAAGCAGCTTCAAGATATAGCCCAGCATCCCGTTTGCATCATACACTGTGTGGCACACAATCTGGAGTTGGCTGTGCTAGATGCAATAAAGCAAACACCCTATTTGGCCATATTTGAAGAAACTGTCAAGTCAGTATTTAAATTCTACTTTTACTCTCCAAAACGTCGCCGTGAAGTTAATGAAATTGCAGCTATTCTCGACCAAGATCATGTTTACTACAGTGGATTACAGAAGACAAGGTGGGTGGCCAGCCGATTTAGAGCCATTAACGCTTTAGAAAGGCACTTCTTGACAACCATCACACACCTGCAGCATAAATCACAGACCAAGGGAGATGACGGAGCAAAGGCCAAAGGAATTCTTCAGAATTTACAGAGCGAGAAGTTTGTGAAATTCCTGTACTTTCTGCTCGACGTAATGAAAGTGTTGTCAGACTTAAGCAAGTCCTTCCAGAGAGACGAGTTCTGTATAACTGACCTCCTTGTGCACTTGGAAGCTGGTATTTTACAGCTGGATGTTTTGAAGCTTCAAAGAGGTCCTAAATACCAAGCTTTTGAGAAGAGGTACAATGGCCAAACTGGGGTACTCAAGAGTGGCGTCAAAAACAACCATGAATTGAAGCTGTCAAGATCAGGCACCACAGTAGAGAACGGCTTTCCTTCGTTCATCTCAGAGGTGATAGCCTACATCAACCAGCGGTTCTCAAGCCTCCGTGAAGAGCCGTACAGCTATTTCACAGTCTTTGATCCTAAGGAGATGCCTCAAGATCAAGCAGACCTTGCTACCTATGGCAATAAAGAAGTCCGCTCTCTGGTAGATTACTTTCACCATTTCCTCTCAGATGATGAGAAGCAAAGGATCATCGAGCAGTGGCCCATCCTACATCAACGACTTGCAAGGCAGAAGATGCACAAGACCCTAGATGTCTTCTCCAATATACTAATGTCACCTCCCGATGATGTTAAAGATTGCCTTGTTTTGATTGATCTGCTAGTCACTCTGTCGCCGAGCACGGCAAAGTGTGAACGTGGATTCTCAACCATGAATCAGTTGAAGAATTCAACGCGCACATTGATGAATCAGGATACCTTGACGGCCTTGATGAGAGTCCGATCTTCAAATCTCAATGTGAACAAATTTTGTCCTACTTCTGCAATTCAGCACTGGTTGAGTGGAGCAAAAACCAAGAGACACGTGGACCTCTAAACTCTGTTAATCATCATTAGCATGCAAAGTGCTGTCCAACTATCACTATGAATTTTTATTACTGTAACAGGTGACATGATGACGGCATCGTGCCATATGCTCTTGTTCAAAAGAAAGTATACTTGTTGAGTTTAGTTTACTTTATAACTGAAAAGCGATTTACTTAAAACGCCAAGTGCATCAGTATGATCATACTCCTCATTTTTGTTCAAGGTTGTGGAGAATTATTGAACAAAAACATTAGAGTGCCGTAAGATTTATGAAAGCAGTCAGTCAAAAAAAAGCTCAGTGACATTGTATTGGGAAAGCTGATAATCGTAAAAGAGTATCTGACATATAGGGTACACACTAATTCAATGTGATTATAACAGTGTTCATCCATGTTAATTAATACAAACCGTACAACTTTTAATTTATAAAAGCGGAATGAAGAAATTAAAGTTGTTGAAGTATTACAATATAATGGCGTAAACATGAAATTAATCAGCACTAAGGGGTCTACAGTCAAGGGTTTATTATTTCATTCATTCATTACATCTAACGCGCCTGTAGTTTGACTTCCATTCTTGGGTTCATGAATTATTAATGAGTTTGACAAGTTGGGCAAGCAGGGAAGTGCCCCAGGCAAGCAAACTTTGAGGGTTACTTGCCCAATGGGCAAGGTGGAATTCAAATATTTTTCGAGCCCTGTAAGTATAAGTATAGTGCTATGTGGTTGGTGTTACCAATTTTAAGAAGTGTTCTTTCAATCATTGTCAGCATTTTGGAAGTTAACAAATGGTTCTAAAAGTTTCTTATCACCTCTGCCTTGGTACAAAAATTCGTAAATAAAGCTAAAATAATTTGCATTATTTTTTGTTTTCCAGAAAATGAGGAAGAAACCTTCACATTATCAGAAGCAGTTGAGGCAATTGGGATGGGAAAATTTCAGATACTACTCATTTTAATGGCTGGCTTTGTTAATGTAAGTGTGGGTTTTAAGATGTGTAGTTATAGTAGTGTATTTAAACTAGACTAACTGTAGTTCCAATAATTTTACTGTAGTAATTGATTCCAAATGGTTTCTTTCAAACAAGTTTATCAGTAGCTCGGAGCTATGCCGAGCTAACGCTCTGGGTACGATATCAAATATCTACCAGGGTTTGAGGGAATAACGGGCGACACAAAAGAAACTAATCCAAGCTAATTAAAAGAAAAGAACTCTACTGTAGAAGAAACCAAAGTGCCCATAATGTCAAAAAAAAATTTTCGCTCATCTAATTCTACATTTCACCAAATGAACTTCTGCAAAAAAAAATTTTAGATTTGGATAAAACGCAATTTTTTTACGAATTTTTACAAAGTTCAAAATTATATTTTCTTGCGGTCGACCCCTGCCGCTGATCACAAGAGTAACGTGCTCAACATGACCACGTGACTGATATCTGTGACCTAGGTTCAGGAACCTTCCTTGACCTTTAGTGAAAAAATACACAGGTCGTGTGCGGGTCGTTTACGATATTGGTAAGCTTTATTACGTGTCCTAAATGGAGACAACTATGAAGCAAAATTATCACTTGTTTTCAAGTCAGATAAGTCACGACCCAAATCACGTGTTCCTGAACCTACGTCACGACTCACTTCAAACCGAGGAAAACTGGTGCGAATGGTGGACCAAAATGGCGGCAAATTTGAATGTCTTTAAAAAATTATAAAAAAATTGCGTTTAATCCAAATCGAAAATTTTTTTCGCAGACGTTCATTAGGTGAAATGTAAAATTACATGAGCGAAAAACTAATTTTGACATTATGGGCACTTTAAGCTTACACATTGTTTAGTAAAAGTGAGCAACGCAATGTATGCAGTCTACATTTTAATTAGGTCTTCGAATGCATTTTTGTATGTTAAATAGTGTATAGAAATGTGTTTGTAAGTAGTGCATGTAGTTTTTTTCCTTTTTTGGTATGTAAAACTTTGTTATTAGTGTTAGCATAATGTTGTTAATAAATTTATTTTAAAAAAGGAAATTAAGCTTTCTGCCTCAATCGTTCCTTTTGGCCTGGGTAAAACAACTCATTTCTCTAAAAATGTTATTAATCTTTCAGATGTGCGACTCATTGGAGCTGTTGTTGCTTTCTGTTTTGGCACCAACAATTCACTGTTTGTGGCATTTGTCATCGTGGGAGGAGGCCTTTATTACTACTGTGAGTGTTTTTATTACTAACAGAGGATATAATAAGCAGATAGTGAATAAATTGTTAATTATAATAAGACAGGTTTTTATGAAGGTTAAAAGGATACAAAAATTTAAAGGGGGATAACAGAGGCCATGGATCTTCAGCAATTTAGAGTGTTTAAGGGATGGATGTTCTTTAACTAGCTAGCAAACTTTTACAATTTAAAGAACCCTGAATAAGCTGCAATCATGGATGAAACTAGTTGAGACAAACAAATATTGCACCCCATTTGAGACTGCATAGCCTTACAAGCGGGTGCAAAATGTTTCATACCCCTCTCCCCCTGCTCAGTGTTGTCTCATGTGATGTACAACTCACTCGACTTTTCTGTGACAACACAAAAAATCGGCAACATTGAAATGGGGGAGGGGGGTTGGACCATAGGAACTGTGGTACCCAAATTGGTGGTAATTTGTGTCTCAACAGTTTTGTCCAGGATCGTGGTTTAATTTGTATTTAAGAGGGTTTTGGGAGGGCTTATTTTTGTGTTTGGTTATAGTCAGAAGAATTGCATTTCCAACAAAAATGGCCAGGCTCATATTTGGTGCCGAGGTTACAAGGCAGCCATTCTAATCATGTTTTATTGAGGTGCATGAATTTCCATGCATCCATTTCTGGATGTCTGCACTGCACCCTCAGTATCAAAGGTAGCATAGTTGTGCATGGCACATGGTCTGTTTTGCTCTGTGATCCATGCGCTGAAGTCGAACTGCTGAGATTTGGGCAATTGTAGTGAAGGAAATGGCAAACAAACAATCAATAAGTTAAATATATTCTTCCTTTCTGCTTCAAGCGATTGCTATGTTGCATATAAGTTTATTTCCTTGTGGAAGTGTTCATCAGAGTCGCAAATGTTTTGGTCTGATTGTCAAAAGGAGGGCAATGTGCTTTTATGAGCTTATCGGCACTGTTCCTGTATCAACTTCTTGGCTGTGTTGCACTTACTGGTAGTAATTACTAGTTGGAAAGGGCTTAAGCCAAATGGCCCATACCACTGATGCTTATACCAATTTCTGTAGTCTTAAGGAACTAGAAGGAGACTGGGTGAATAGCGGGACAGGAGAGGTACGAGAGCCGGGAGAAGAGAAGGCAGGATTCTCAATGTGGCAGGAACCAGGAAAAATTGCAAAAAAAATGCAAAAATGCATAATATTTTGCAATATACTAAATAAAAGAAAGAGGGGGATGTTCCGATCCTCCCCTCTAATTTGTGCCATTTAAATTTCTTAGTAATAAAAGCTGTTTCTCTTGTGACTACAGATTGTCTTTCTTGGAATGGCTGTTGGCTGTCCTGTTTGGGGCTGGCTATCTGACAATTTAGGCAGAAAAAGTGTAAGTTGAAGCTGGCCTAGCTTGTAGCGATGTTGCAAAATGTGTCATAATTGGCTGTAATAGCTATTCACTGTAGCTGAATCGTAGACAAGAAGTTCCACTATAAAAGTGTTAGCCTGTCCTATATTTCACCTCTTTCTGGTGCAAAAGGCAAATTTGTGCCCTTGCATTCAAGGTATGCTGCAGAGTTTCAAAAGCGTCCTACGAATCTCATGAAACCAAGACTCTGTATATTTACCAAATAATATGATATAACTTGTTAATATTTTAACATTACATTTTCAGCAAAAAGAGAGCATTTTCTCAAATTATATAATTATTATAGAAAGGGTACAGGTCAACAGGTTGACAGACTTAACTAGGTTAGGGTTGTAAACTAAATTGTTGGAGCACTTGCAAGCTGCACTCGCCCAGATAATTTTTAACTCACCATCTCTTGCATACACATTAAAACATTTGCCAGTGTGCAATTAGCTTCCCTACCCCCCCCCCCACCCACCCAAGAACATAATTATGAAATACCCAACTTGAAGTTTTTATCTTTTTTGATACTGTTCCTTAGTTCAAACTAGTCTGAGGAAGTTTAGAAGGTTGCAAGTAGTGTATCCAGTTTCTGTTCTATACTACACTGTTGACAGAGGAATCTCCATTCCCTCCCTCAGAGACGCTTGTCCCTTTTGACCAGCTGTGCACAAGGAACAAGTGGCTCTGGGGATGCATGATTTGATTGGCTGAAATCTAACAAAGGACGTCCAATCAAATCAACTGTTTTAAACTTGCTTACTCTCGCTTACGACAATGCTGATGTGATTGGACTCCCTTTATTAGATTTCAGCCAATCAAATCATGTGTGTCTGGAGCCATTTGGGAATTATCGTTTCGTAAATCTACTCGCAGCTATTGATTTAGTATTAGCAACTAGATTTATTCATGAATGTTCAGCCAAAGTTGTCATAAAAGTTGTCAATCATGGCAAAAATTGGCTTCACTAGTCACATGATTTTTCTCCTGCAATTTTGGAGTAAATGGTGCAAAATCATGTACAAACATTGCTACAAACATTGTTGTTGAAATATAATGGTAATTGTTTGAAATGAAACTTACTTATGTTTGATTTTGATTTACAGATGATTATTATAAGTGCCAGCTGGCTGTGTTATTTTGGTTTCATTAGTTCCTTTTCACCACATTACTTGTGGATTGTTGCCTTACGATGCTTGGTGGGATTTGGAATTGGTGGTATACCAACTATGTAAGTGTCTTGACTTCACTCTTTCCCTTTGCAAGCTCCTTGTGCTTTTAATGAATTCAAATAGGATAATTATTAATATAGTATTTTAGTTAAAGGGCTCTAGTTAGCCTCTGCCATTTTCAATGCCATCAAAATTATTGTGCAAAATTGTATGGTGAAGTGTAATCTTAATTGCATTGCTTTAAGTTATGTTATTGGATGTGTTAAAATTACCTTTAGCAAGTTTCTCAGTGATATTTTTTGTTTCAACATGCTCTGAAACTCTCGTATTTAAACAATAAAAAAGGCGTGGCTGAGTAGGCCTCTTTAAGTTACAAAGCCTACTATTATTATTATTATTATTATTATTATTATTATTATTATTATGACATAGAGGGCAAAATTACTGAATGCTGATTGGCTGAGACAGAGGGCATTTTTCATTAATTTTGGTAATTGCCCGGGGCAAAATCACTTGATCCTGATTGGGCGAGTGTGAAAATTTCTCGTTTCCAATTGGCTGAGCGCGCTGCACTGAGTTGGCTTCATGACGGTGGGATTTTGAACAAAATTTTCAACCACAGCGCTCGCTTGTGCGTCGCCTCGGCAATTTCTGCAACTTCTTAAAACACGCGTGATATTAATCCTTAATTTTACTCGGCCCCATGCAATTACCTATACTGATTAGACTAATATTGTTATTAATGTAGTTAAATAATGATAATTTAACTTAGTTAACAACTAGGAGCAAGTTTGCTCAGTGGTTGGTGTGGCAGCTTTATTGGCCAGCCTTGCGGCGCTCGGGAGCCTTAGCATTTGTGGAATTGCTACCGTCATGCTGTAGTTCTGGGCTGTTGTAAGGGCATTTCTGGCATATATTCTTTTGATTTTTGAGCTTTGAAAGTGAGGTAAGAAGGTCTAATTTTAACACAAACAAAAGAATCTTAAGATGGTAACAATTTTGGAATAAGGTGTATTATAATTTCATTTGTCTTTGAAGGCAAGGGCTTTCAATCACTTAATATATAATGTATAAAAATGTAGAAAGTTTTAATAATTAAATATATTATTATTATTATTATTATTTAAAACTAATGTCCTTTTTATCTACAGGTATACTCTCCTCATTGAATTTCTCCCCATCAATGTGCGGTCATACGTCATCTTGTGTCTTGCTGTAAGTTTTGTTATCCTACTTTTAGTGAGTGATTCCAAATATTTATTTATATACCTATGTTATACCACTGGTGGCAATTAAAATTGCACCTTCAAGAGAGGGGTCCTCTAGATTGGAATAATTTCCAATAATTTCCAAAATATACATTTAGGGAAGTGTTTACAACTGAGATTCTTTTGACATGAGGAACCTTCATTTCTGTATTTTTTTCTTGAAATCCTGATTTGTTGACTTTTCTTGTTCACAAATCAAACACCACTTGAACAACATTAAGGAATTCCACTTGCATAGTGGATAGAGAATTTTGTGATAGGGTAACGACATTTTCCAGAATCACCTAATTGTGTTTCTATTTCAGTATTACAACATCTCCTTTGCAAATTTTCACTTACTAGGTGTGCCAGTTTACGCTTTGTCATTCTTAACTAGCCAACCATCTAGCTAGTTCTTGACATCTAGTTCAAATTTCTGACTGAACAGTAGTATTGTTTTTTTTTTAGTTTTTCTGGGCACTTGGATCAACATTTATGGTCATTGTTTCACTTCTTGTTATGCCAACACTTGGCTGGAGGTGGTTACTTGCAATTGCCACACTTCCTGTTTGTATATTTATTGTTCTATGCAGGGTAAGTACAGTCCTTGGGAGTAGCCTTTTGTGCAATTCTGTTTGTAGCTTTATGTACAGTTTGGACTGCAACATTGAGCAGAACCCTTGAGCGTATGGAAAAATGAATTGCAATATTCCAGAAACGTTTGGAAAGGGATTCAAACCTCATTACTTATATCATAACGTACAGCCTTCTCAAAAAGATTTGTAGGAGCAGGTCATTGTGAAGGTGGCGGCGGTTTTGAATGGCAAAGGCACACAGGCGATCGTCCGAAAGGCGCGAGCCTGTAGGGGGGTCTGGGGGCATCCCCCCCCCCAGAAAATTTTTGAAATTTAGATGCTCAAAGGTGCCATTTGGTGCAGTCTGGGGGATCTGAAGGGTCAAAATTGTATTGTGTGTGTGTGTTTTTTTTATCCTAATTAATCTGAAGGCATGTGAACGTGTCCGCTCGAATGTTGTAGACTTTACTTTGCAGCGTTTTCGTGCAATAAAAAAGCGCCCCAAAACAGTAGCTCTTGCTTTTTCTCTTTTTCGAACTGAAGGTAATCACCGGTCATCGAAAAAACATGACATCTGGTTCGTGAAAGTCGCCGACGTTTCTAATCAAATTATCAAGGCTGTTTGCGATTTTTTTAGCTCTCACAAATTCTCACAAAATTTTTACAAACTTTTTTTACAAACTTGTTACGTGTGACGTGAAACTGTTTTCATTGAAGACAAGATGGTTTCAAAAACGGAGTTTCATTTACAAATCAACAGATAAACGAGACATACGCGGTCAAAAACCGAGACATGTCGCGCCGCAATTCCCATGAGTTAATCAAGCGGAAAATTTGGAGAATTACACAACAAAAGAGAAAGTAAAAACACACATCAACCCTTCGCTTGGCCTTTTTTAATTTTACTCTTAACACATCATTCCTCATTTTTGTAAAAATAACTCGAATTAGTTTTGTAATATTTATTTGTACAATTTCCATTTCAAAACTACTTAATTTATTCTATTCACACAAGTACGCGTGCACGTGCACAAGCAACGAAAAACAATGTGAAAGACTGCGCTATTATTCAAAAGAAAAAAACACACTTACCTTCCTTCCTTTGTTCTTTAGAAAAGTACGAAGTTATCTGTGAACTCGGTGCAACTTTTCGCTTTCGATTCTCTGCCATTTTCGTTTTAAAGAGTTAAAATTTCTTGTGAACTACACTCTGCCGTAAATTACACAATGAATCCGGATAAATTACCTTCTGATTGCCAGTCAAATGATTGAAGTGAGAGCGACATTTTTTCCAATACTTCGTTAAAAGCGATGAATGTTTCCGCTTTCGGACTTGAAGAAGATCGGATTTTAGAGTAGACGTTTGTGTTTAAGATAGCGGGAAGTGAGTACGCATAATGCATGCTATTAAAACAACCATTTTAAACCTTCAAATTATTGTCGGAGAGCTTATTTTTGGGCGTTCTTTCTGCTTTTTTTTTCCTTGTCAGTAACAAAACAAAAATATTGTATTTTCCGTCTGCATTGGAGACGGTCAAACCTTGAGAGGAGGCAGCACGTTGAGCCGGCAGCCGGCCGGTTTTGAGAAGGCTGAACATATAGCTAGCAAAGCAGTGCAATCAAATTCAGTATACATAATCCATGCTCCATAATCCATTGGAGCACGCTGATAGCGTGAGCTAATTGCTTTGCCATAATTTTTTTCTGGCATGCATGGGTTGTTTGATGTACATTTCCACCTGCAATGTTATAAAATAACTCTTACATAACATCTCTTACACTTTGTGTCCCTTTAAGCTCCCCTCCCCCGTCCAAATTGGTTCTAAGCCAAGACATTTAATCATACTTAAGCTTTAAACAATTGTTCATGAGGAAACTCAGTTAAGAGCACTGACCTTTTAAGTACTTAAAATTAACTCGAGCTTTTGTTGTTGTTGTTTAATTAGTGGTTACCAGAATCCCCTCGGTACCTAGTTGCTGCAGGTGAAATAGAGAAGGGCATGGAAGTATTGCAGCGCATGGCAAAAGTTAATGGCTCTAAACTTCCTCCTGGAACTCTTAGAATTGAGAAAGAGGTACTTAATGTTAGAAATGGAAGGATGGTAAAGTTTTCAAATTATGAGTTTGTTATAAATGGATTTAGGGAGACATGGTGGCCTAATGGTTAGTGCGCTGGATGCCGGATCAAATAGTTTCAGTTCGATCCTCAGCACTGCATTGTGTTCTTGGGTAAGAAACTTTACTCTTACAGTATCTATCCCTCTCCACCCAAGTGTATAAATGGGCACTGGCAAAAGAATACTTGTGGCCCGGGAGGGGGTGGGGGGGGGGGTGGGGGTACTTGAAGTATACATGACAAGCAGGTCCAACATATTTTTTTGGGTTGCAAATTTCCATGCTTGGTATTTTTTGGGGTCAAGAGATCTGTCACATATTTTTAGGTCTTAAAAAAATATGCATTTTTTTTTGGGTCTTAACTCCGAGCAAACTTTTTCGGGTTTTCGTTGCAATCAGTGAATCAGAAAAATATTCATTCGAACTTTTTTTGTATTTTTGTGGGTTGGAAATTTTGATGCCAGATATTTTTCTTGGGGGAGACCCTGTGATGTACTAGCATCCCACAGGGTCTGAAATTAACTTTTTTATACATGCACCAAGTGGTGACAGAACCTTTTTTTCAGTCGCCAAATGAAAATATCTCACAGCAAAACACGAAAAGATTGCATTCTGTAAACGTTTCTTCAACACTCACATGTATAAAGGGATTGAAATATTGTGAAGCTCACATTTCAGTTGAAATGGAGTTTTTGTTCAATAATAGATAGCTATCTTAGTTTGAAGACTGACCAGTACAGAGCCTTCAAGAAGCCACGTGTGAACAAGCGGCCATTTTGCTCGTTCATTGACATCCAAGGAAAGCACTTGTTTGTGCAATGAGCCCACGGTATGACTGGTAGATGAAACTGCTGAAAACATGGCGGCCACTAAATGTCAATGAAAGTGACGTGTGTGGATTACAACGGTTGTGAAGGTCACCTAATGGGAATCTTGCTTTTACTTTTTATCTTAGTTACTTTCTATGGAAATTGAAAACTTTGACAACACAAGGAGTAAGTTTCTTGCTGAAATCAAATGCAAATTTTTTTATTTAATTCCTTGAGCACTCATTCAAAACATTGACACAACGAAGTTGGTTGCTTGTTGGCAACTAGCTCTGAAATTCTGGTCGCCAACACTCAATTTTCAGTCCCATTGGCGACCAGTGAGTCACAATTTCGGACCCTGTCCCATTCAGGGAAGAGTAGAAATACTTCAGGCCTGATGGGCCACTAGGCTCAAATGATTTTAATTTTGATAAATGAAGGTGCTTTGAGGCAAAGGCAAAGCCTGCGTTGAGCCTAGTGGCCCATACCGCCGGACCTTATCCCGGTTTCTGTAGCATGAAGCGACTGAGAGTATTTCTACTCCCCCCTGGGTGGGATGCTAGTCCATCACAGGGTTACCCCCAGCAGTAAATTCGCCGGTACCAATTTATACACCTGGGTGAAGAGAGGCACTGTGAGAGTAAAGTGTCTTGCCTAAGAACACAGCGCAGTGACCCGGCCAAGGCTCGAACCCGGACCATCCAATCCGGAGTCCAGCACACTAACCAGGGTTGTAAACTAAATGTTTAAGAGCACCCACCATCTGCATGGTTGTAAACTAAATTTTGAAGCACTCACCATCTGGGCAAGTGACCTTCACCCAGATAATTATTCACCCACCCAGTCTCCTCCACACACAATGAAAACAATTGGGCAATTGTCCCCTCCCCTCACGAACATACAAATTATTCAAGACAGGCTGGTACTCCTTGGACATCTTCAGATATCTCAGGATCATCCTGTTATGACCAGCAATATTCTTCTTTTTTTTTTTTAGGGTAAAAACCCTTGTTTTTTTATTTATTAAGATTTTTTGACAAAGACTACAGTTCAATTACTTACAACAAATTACATGACCGCTAACAACTTACAAGTTACTACTTACAACTTACTTATCAAGCAACACTTACAATACTTATCATTACAATGCCTATTTACATTTTATAATACAATACAATACAATACACTAGAAATAAATACATAAATAAATAAAAAGAAAAGAAATAAATAAAAAAAACCACCTCCAAACAGTTGCTCTTCTTGCAAGCAGATACTTTAGACACCCAGGAAGGTACAAGTATCTCCACATTTTAACATTATTGACACAAATATACATTGAATCACGAACAATTACAGAGCAGAAGCCTTTTTTACATGTTAATGAAAAGGGAGTTTGCGACACTCACTGGTGTGTGTTTAAACACATAAAGCAACTCTAGCACGCAATAAATTGCTGAAAAAACCATGTAAAAACTAAATTAAACAGTACAAAAAAATTTCTATAACATTTTATTTCAAGTACAGAGTTGTTTAGTGAAGAACTTATTTGAATAATAATGTTAGCGAGGCTGTTACCACACAAGCAGAGGATGGTAAGCCTGTGGTGTACAGCAAACAATATTGCACAGGGTTTAAACTAGATTATTATTCTGAATTCTGTTTTCCTTTCAGGGACCTGAACAAGGAAAAATCCAAGTTCTTTTTAATAAGGAGTACAGATTGACAACTCTGCTTTTGTGGCTAATTTTGTAAGTTGATCTTTACTTGAAATACACTTTGATAAAATAATTATAGTACTAATCTAAAAATTGTAGACTATACATGTACTTAGAATAGAATACCTTAAGTTTTGGTAGTACTTGCCATCTAAATAAATGAATATTCAAAATGACACCATTTGGTTTTGGTTTTACGACACTCAATTGAAAATTGTGCTACTGTGTTTGTTGATTGGTTTTTCCTTGTCTACCAATCAGAAGTTACAAAACCCCAAAAATCGTGATCCGCTTTCACACCTTTTCCTATGCTTTATACATATGCCAGTCAAGGAACTTTGAAAGCTTTGAAAACTTTTCATCCATCTCACCTTGTCAAATTCATTGTCACTCATAAAGTTAACACAAAGGAAATCACGAGCAAATGGAATCTACAGCCACTTTAGATCCTGTTTGTGATGCCCACTTGATTGACTTATTTACGGTGGCCATGTCCATTCTGTACTGCACAGTCTCGGGATTTGTTTACATTTCTGTTTTGAATCCGTTTATACGCTACACTTCGGTAACTGTGTACATGAAGTTTTTCTGTCCGCCATTATGGGTCGTTTTGGTTGAGAGTTCGCAATGAGCTGAAATGTCAGTTTGGCATATCGTTGAGGTTAGTGTACTCTTTATTATTGCTTTGAAAGGATGTCAGATGTTAATAATGAAGAAAAAGGTATGTTTTTACCCGTAATTTTCATTTTGGCTTGTTTACATTTCATCGTGTGAGACTCAATAAACACTTCAGTCAGAGATTGCACAGTACAGACTGGAAATGACCTTCACTGAAGGTGGAGATTTTGATGGACTTTAAACTGATTACGAATGAACTCATTGACTTTTTATGGAACTGAACTCATTGACTGTTAAAGCCACATTTCGAGAATTACAATATTTTACATTTGTTTTGCCATTAGCTTTAAATGTATTACTATTTACAATTGCTATTACAATCACATCTTTGTATTTTAAACAAGAGATATTTCGAGTTGAACTGTTTCAAGGATGACTATGTTAAATCGTTTTTGCAAGTACATTAAATATATAATGTATACTAGTTATTAAAAATGTGTTGTTGTTTCTGTCTTATTAATATGCCCCTGGGTAGGCCTAACCACCACCCTATCAGGTATTTTTAACACTCACCCCAACTTTCTCTCAACCTATCAAAATGGCGCTCAATGATCGATCATAAAAATGGTGCCCTTCAACTCATATTCTATTGAGTCTTATCATTAATACATTGGATATTTAGGTCGTTTTAACAAGACAAACCAGAAATGACTAAGGAGAATGTTTAAGATCGTATTGTTAACAGCCAACTTGCAGAAAAATGCTATCAATCTTCTGCTTTGTAAACAACAACATGGAATATTCATTGCTCCAAGTTTGCGAGTTAATTCAGTAATACAGTAGCATGATTTTCTTTTGTTTTGGGGTGCAGGTTAATCGACCAGTGCGGGTAATCTGTTGAACTTTTTTCCCCTACTAAAAAAATAGACTGCAACCTGCCGTGCGGGTAAATGGCTAGAAATTACGGTAGCTGTGACTATGGTTTGGACAATCATTCACTTGATATCGGCAAAACATTTTATGATTTCTGTGTACTCTTTAGTGTTATGTTTGATTGAGAAGTGATATGTCAAACATGGGACACAGTGTTCCATCACATTTCTAAACAATGAGAAGAGATCTAGAGTTGAAAGTACGACATGCAGCAGGGTATTTTTGACAAATTTTGTTGGTGTTTGGAAGTGTGATGAAACACTCTCTCTCGAGTGTGTGTGTGATATTAATATCTTGATTGAAACTGAAACAAAACAAAATGAAGAAATCAAATCGTAAAAATCTATGCTAATTGAGATCATATTTCCAAACCTTGTTCTGATTTCTGTTGTTTTAACCTGGTGAATTGTTGATTTAAATTAAAATGAGTTTGAGAAGATTATATTAAACACCCAGTCCAGAGTGTTACATCACATTTCTAAACATCACATTTATTTGTTAATTTTCAACTCCTTGGTGTTTGGAAATTAGATGGAACACCATCTTGAGTTGTTGGTAAATATTAGACATTCTTATGGTTATAACTTGGGTTTGTTTTTATTTTCCGAACAGTTTCTCTATCGGAGTTTTGTACTATGGTGTTGTGTTATTGACAACTCAAATTTTTCAGCAAATGCACACAGAAGAGACTTTATGTCATGCAGGTACTTGTCTAAATTTCTTTTTGTTTAGGGGGGGTGGGGGTAGGTGTATAGGTTGACAACAGTGTGTTATACTGGTCAGGAAAAAATTGCATGCAGGTTTTACAGCTGTCAGCCTAGTACAGCATATTTCGTGTTTTTTTTTCTGGGTTCTTGGCTGGTAATTAGACCAGGAGCTTATCACCTAGAGGTGGATAACTCTGCCTCAATGCTCTCGATTAACAGGGTTCGTACAGGTCATGAAAACCCCGGAAAGTCATGGAATTTTAGAATTTCATTTCCCAGGCCAGGATTTTTAACAAAGAAAATGGCAAAAAGAACCAAAATAAAAGACAATTTCCAAGAAAATGGTCACATTTAGGTCATAGAAAACTTGGAGAAGTCATGGAAAAGGTCATGAGAAGTCATTGTTTTGTTTTATGGTTTGCTTCTTTATGTGGGCTCCTCGAGATACACTTGAGCATTATGCGAGAATTGAGGGGAAATCTTTACTTTGTTTAGAGCAAATTTGATGATGGAGGAAATGCAATACCCCTGTGAAAAGACTGAAAAGGGGGACTCCAGTTTAAAGATCAGTAAAATTCTGCCCATGGCCTTAGAAAACTCTAGTTAATTTGGCACTGAGAAAACTTAAAAGCTAATAAGTTACTTTTTGGGGACTCAGTAAACGTATGCTCAAAATGGCGTACAGCAAAGCACAAAAATCGTGATGTCATGTGCATACATGGTGCGTTTTACAATGGTGTCAACCCAGGCCGCATTGGTAGGAGTCAAATGCTCTCAGCACTGCGTCATTCCCTCAGTAAAACACTCTTGTAGCTTTGATGTTATGAATAAACAAATTAAGACACTTGTGAGGTCAAAATTTGTCGTCATGGCAATGTCAAAAGAGGTCAAAAATACCCTTTATAATTTGACCTAAACCTACACATCGAAAGTTTTTTTTATTTTTACATATTTTTTGAAATTTAAATTAAATTTAAGATGACTCAGTCTGAAAACCCCAGTATTGACAAAACTAAAGATGTTTCTTTTTGTTGATTAAACACCAATATACCAGAAACAAAAACTTGAAAGGGTCTAATATAGTGTATTTTTACATTTTGACCATTGATGTGGCAACAAATTTAGATGTCACTAGGGTCTCTATTTGTTCATTGGTAAGAGCTGTGCAAATAATTTGTACGAGAATTTCTTCTTCTGTCAGTCAGCATTACTGGTGTAGCTGCAATAGAATGCATGAGATGGCCACCTTAACCTGAGAACTAATTTAACCTACAACATGTGTACTTGTCTAATGTTTAAATCTGTGTTACAGAGAGCTTATCCATATCTGCTCCTGAATGTGGCTGCAAACTATTAACAGTTGATGACTACATCAGCCTTTTGTGGACAACAGTGGCTGAGTTCCCTGGTGAGTATCAACTCTCCATCTCTAAATATTCTCCTCAACTGATTTCCATGTACATCGTGCAAGGTTAGCTATGAGAATTTAATGATCAAGACAGTTTGAAAATGTAATTATTTTATTCTTATTATTTGTCTCCTGCATGTGGCATTCATTAAATCAAAGGAAATCATATCAACCCATCTGATCCTACACCCATCCAACAGCTGTTTTATACAGCCTTCTGCCCAACATTCATAATTAATGTATTTGATCTTGGGGTGGCTTGTAACTATGTATATCTTTTTAACTCACGACCATGCTTACTTGAAAAAGTGCCCTGTCGTGTGTCAGGGTTTATACGTACACTTTTTAGCATGTGAACAGCATGTGAATATGCTGTTGCTGAAAGAAAGGGCCTTGTTAGAAGTATGGAGAAGGAAGTTGAACTCACTTTCTCTTCACTCTATCCTTGCCAGTGAGCTTGTTCACAGGCTAACACTTTAATATTCTCCAATCCCACTAGTGCTATGTAAAGGCCAGGCACTATCAGTTTTGTTAATTACCATTTCTTTCCCTAGGAATTTTGTTCACAATGCTCTTCATGGAAAGACTTGGAAGAAAGAAAACCCTAGCTGGGGAGTTTCTCTTAATTGCTGTATGCCTGTCATTGATGTTTATTTGTACTGGAAGGTAAAAAAATGTTTGAATTTTTATGCACTTAATCATCTCTCAGCAGCTAAAAGTAATTTAATGCGTATACTGGTAGTCGCTAACAGCTGTGCATATTTCCTAGTGTCATAGGCCTGCAACACGTACAAATTGCTGCAGTAGTATAAGGTCATATAAGCCATTCCTTGCATTGCTAAATGTATTTTATACTCTAAGGTGGAGAGGGGCTATGTGAGAGTAAATTATCTCTCTCAAGAACACTTAAGCAATAGAAGATTTTTTTCATATTTATGTGACCTCATCTAAACACGAGGGTGCATGCGGGGTTTGCATAACTTTTGAGAATCCTCCCAATCCCCTGAGTGTTTAGATGAGGCTATGTAAACACGGAAAACGTCTGTTGTTTTTATAAAATATTTCTCAAACTGCTTGCAAATCTAAGACATCACAACCATTTTCACACTCTCATCTAAACACACATATCAAAACTTATTTGTGGTTTAAACTTTTATTTCAACAGGACTCTGATGTTGGTTTTTATATTCCTAGTGCGTGGGCTTTCATTAGGTGTATTTCAGGGCTTTTTTGTGTACACCCCAGAGGTAATTCCACCACATTGTTCTGTAAATATTGTGTATGTGTGTACTTTGAACTGTGTCTCTGTGTGTGCAATAGATCTTATGCATAAATGGCTGCCAGTTTAAAATTTTTTTGCATTCATTTAATTAAGCCTTACTAATCTTGTTTTTGAGTTGATAACTAAAAATAATTTTTACTTTTAAACGAGGTTAGTGAGGCTAATTTAAATACATACAAGAATTTTAAATTGGCAGCCATTTATGCGTAGGGTCTATATTTAGTCAGATTTTATTTGCACATTATGATCTATGAGAGATTTTCACTTGAGCATTGAGAGTAATTTGGCATGCGTTTCCATAGGTTTTGCATTTCTACGCTCCGTGATTGGGTTTATAATCGTACGCCACTTTCTTCAGATGTAATCAGAAGTGAAACCAAAACCAATCGTTTCTTGTGCATGCATTTTTTCCCGCGCTTCCTGGCGGCTTCATGTATTTGCTTTGAGTTTTGATTGGTTCACTGGATTGTCTCCGTGCTTTGTGATTGGCCAGAGCAATTTCATTGGTTTTGGGTTTATGACGTTCAATAGAAAATTGCTCAAAGGATATTTCTATTGCTGACTTGGCCAATTCACATTAACTGTCTTTAGTTGTCGTGTACTTTTGTGTGGCTAGTACGGCCCTGTTCGTAGGCAAGGGAGGGTTCCAGGGGTTCTGACCCCACCCCCCACCCCCACTCCTTTGAGCTATGACCATTCATGTGCTTTATAGCTAAATTATTGTTTTTCTTGTTACTGGCTGATTGTATTTCCTTTCTCTCTGCACTTTAGGTTTATCCCACAACAATCCGATCAATAGGCTTTGGCTGCTGTAATAGTTGGACGCGTACTGGAGCAATGTTAACACCATACATCGCTCAGGTAAGCGGGGCTGTTCAATAGAGCACCATTACACAAACAGCAAGGAATTGCCTCATTCTAGAGCAATTGTTCATTATCTTTATATTGGTATGTTTTATTTTGTTTGAAATTTGCCGCCAAGCTGATTAATAGGGTAGCATAGCAGCTCTCTTAAAGGAGCACTATCACAGGGGTTTTGGTGTTTTCAGCTTCATTCATTGCTAAAATTATTACCTGGTGCCTTAATTGTACCTTTACTTGTGCTCCAAATAATCCCGATGGACTAACAGGAAGATATCAATTGTGGCTCAGAGGGCAAACCATAATGAACTACCAGCAATATTTTCAAGGAATGGCTCTAGGATTTGAAAAAACTGGCAAGTTTTTTCCAAACTTCAATCCTGTTCCATCCTTTGCCATCCTACGTGGTAGGCAGCAATAAACAGTTTCAATGTAGTGATATAGTCCCAGGTAACAAAGCTACACTATTATTTTTTGGGTTTCCATGAGAACATATTTCAGTATTTTAAAATGATGCCAAAATGACAGTGCCCCTTTAAGGTGTCACATGAATGGCTCCTGCTGACCTGTGATTCTTATGGTCCTCTAGTGTATGAAAGTTGCTACACTACTAGATGTTACTGTAGATTTTGTATATTATGTCGCTACATCTCCTTATTTTAATCATTTCATTTCTACTTTAAGAATTATGTTTAATTTCTCTTGATGGTGTAAATAAAGAATTGAATTGAATTGAAAGAACAAAAGGTGATGGCTATTCCATCATTTTTAAGAAGTTTCTCTTCTAGCAACACTCTTACCGAAAAACTTTAAACCGCAACACAACACGCACCGCACCTCCTAAAATATTCCATTGAAGTGGTACTCTCCAAAGAGAAACCATGCTACTGGTATACAAAGCGTGGGGAAACGTTTCGGTTTTGCTTCTGATTGGTTCAAACAACATGACGTACGGTTTTCGTCGGTACAGGTGTTGCTTCGAGTCTCCTGGAATTTGTCTCTTGGTGTTTATATATCATTAGTTCTGATGGCGTTGGTTGCCACACTAATTCTTCCTTATGAGACCAAGGGACGTGCGATGCAGGTTAGTCACTTAGCTGATTCAAGCGTTTTTAGAGTTTCTATGTAGTTCGTATGTTAATCTCACCCAGTCTTCACATCTTTGCTCTTTTTCGGTCTATAGTGTTACTTCTTTGGCGTTGAGACAGACAGACAGATTTTTATTCACACTTATTTCGATTACAATAATTATTAACAATCACAAGAAGAGAAAAAAGAACAGAGCAAGTATGAAATTACATTTTTTAGGGGAACGTGTGTAGTGGCCAAAGGAGCAAAGCTTTCGAGTTCGCCACTACCACAGTGCAGTTACAAGAGGAAGAAATAATTCATAAAAAATAAAGCGCAATCAAAGAGACAAAAAAAAGCTTAAGGAACAAATATAATGAAGTAATAAATATAGCTAGTTACAGCATTTATATTTACATCGCAAAAGTGTTACTTGTTATATTACTTGTAGCCTCAAAGAAGTTGCATTTTTGAAAGAAAGAAAATTGCGATTGATTGTTTCTTGTTGCGTGTCATGTCCACTTCAAAGTAGAACTGATAATAATTTGTTATTTGTTCTTATTTACTTCTCTTGCAGGAAACTTGAGCAAAACGAACACAGAGGAATTCTAATTTTATCAAATAAAATCTAGTTAATTTCTAGCAACATATTGGTTTCAAAATGTTTAAGTTAAGGTTCTAGGTTGTTATTGTTCTAGATGGCTTTTACAAAAATGCCTAAGCACTAGATAAATTATATTATTGTAGTCAATATATGGAATTCTCGTATTGAAGGAACGAGGCTATATGTATATGTTCGGTAATTTTGTTTATTTTTGTTTATTATGGGCTCTAAACTTAAAATTGACAGCGCAACAGTCTTTCATTGGCTGAATCGCTGCCATATATCAGGGATGTTTTCTGGGCGTTATGAATGACATTTTCGAACAAAATGAGATAAACTTGAAACACTTCGGGTTGACGTTTATCAAGTTTAACCAAACGCAATTCGTCTTAATCTTCTCCAGGTTTGTCCATCCAGCTTCGCTAAGAGCTAAGAGTTTTAAGTCGTTATTGTGATAGAGCGAGTTTCAAATGAGTGTCGTAAAACTGAAACCAAAGTAATTACTTGACAATTCAGTGATCCAATCAAAACGCGTAAGTAATTACAAGTAGCCGGTACAAAGCGCGGGAAAACGTGCGCGCGCGAGTCATGATTGGTTTTAGTTTTACTTCTGATTGGTTGAAAAAACGCGCGAGATTTTTAAGCCAATCACTGAGCTTAGTAACGTAAAACCAAAGTAATTTGCTAATTAGTTTCGACACTCGACCGAAAACCGCGCTATTTCAATTAATTCAAAGCTGAAATTGGCTAAAATTACGTGAGCTAGCGCCTTAAAGATAGGGAAGAAAATTCTGAATTAGTAGCAAAATAGTTTAGTTAGATATCGCAAGAAACCCTGGTCCCTAGGAGGTGGACATTTTGATCCAACAGCGCACAAAAATGTGCGGTGGAAATGCTGGAACCATTTGACCATCCAGCTAGGACAGAAATTCCTTGTTAAACAGGTCTGACCTGCAAATTTACACATATTTCGAATAGTTAGTAGCTTGGGAAACGTACAGTAATTTTCTCTTGATGCTCAAAACTTGTTTAACTTTCTAGGAGGTTTTCCTTGAATGTGTTAGATATGTGAGGGTTTGATACCCCTGTAACTAGAAGAAGGGTTTGCGAGGCCAGGCAGCTGTGTTGCAAACCCCTGCATTTCTTGAAGCTATATTTTTGGACGACCGTTTATACTGGAAATTCTATTTCTTTATATCCATAATTATATTTATATGCGATATTTCGAGGCTAAAAAGGTGTAGTTAAAAGTAAAATCAGGACGTTCGGTTTTTAAGTTTTTTAACTACACCTAACCTTGTAAATATAAGTTATTCGTAAACCGTAAGTAAATATTAGGGATATATTTGTGTTTGTAAATAAAGGAGTTCTTAAATTGCTTCATAACTGATTTTTCTTTGTTGTGAAGCACGTTATACTCACCGATATTCGCGCTTGCGGAGGTCGGGTTCGACTGCTGCGAAGCCCACAATTTTGATTATTCTACACGTTTTATTTTCAACGTTGCAATGTCCAACGATAGAACAATGCCCAAGACAGGTTTGGTCGTTTGAGTCACGCTGTAGAGTTTTAAGACAATTACAGTAAGCTTGAATAACTCCTTAGTATATATGTTGGGAGTTTTCAAAACCGAGTCAAATGTAATATTTAAGCGAAACCGGTGTGAACCGTTTCGTGACAGTTTCTTTAATTTTTCCTTCCCCACTCTTTTATCCTTTAATATTTCAGTGCTGTAATTTGTTTGTTTTTACCTTTGGTCCTTTCTTGGCCCGATTTTAAGGCATGATTGACAGGCGAAACGAAGTCTTGTGCGGGAGTCATAAACTCTTTTATCCGTTTTTGATAAACCCTATTATACATATTCAGACTACCATCTGGGGAGAGCGATATTTGCCCAATGAACTGTGTTAAATTTCATTTTAAGAGAGCACCAAAACAAGCATTTGAAAAGAAACTTTGAAATGACCTCGTACCCAAATGTTTACCCTCCAAGATCTTCTCTCCCGAGGGTTGAGAAGATCTGGGTACGAGATTAACTTTGAAAAGCAGGTTTTATTATTTTCGTTTTGTGCCCATTCCAATCTCCTGTTAGCCAACATCCAAGACATCTCCTGTCAGAGCAGAAAATATAGTTTTACAGAGTTCCGTTATAGTCTAATCCGTTGTCATTCCACTCCGCACTAAATTGACAGCGTATGTCATGTGATGTCAACGTCACGTGACCACATGACGTCACGCAACAAAAGTATATCTTGCGTAGTCGATTTACAAAAAAACGGAACGAAAAATCCAGTCATTGAAAACAAGGGAATAAACAAGAAATAAAAAAATGTGCTGTTGCGATTGAATTTTTTTTTAACATTGAAGAGAAAAGAACACTTCGCTAAACACAATTAGTTAATGAGCAGAACAAAAGCCCTGAACGCTCGTTATAAATCTTGGTACATTTCTAAGTCGTCCTCTAGATCTATAAAACAATATAAAATGTCGTGGTTGCTATATATGATGTTATGCTTTAAAATGTATATTAACAAGTCTTTGCCTTGCTACTTGACAACCAGAGTAAAATACATTCCACTTTTGCATTTTTCCCAGTGGAAGTTCAACCTGACACATTCACTGAATAATTTGCGTAACATTACTGAAGGATTGTGGTCGTTGGGTAGATTGGAACATGAATATTTAATTATTCAAAATTTAATATCACACCTTAAAAACATGGCGGACGAACGTTTGAACCTAAATGTCGTTTTAAAGTTATTCTGTCGCAAAGAAGTCAGCCTAATCAACGTTTTTAACATCGTAAATGAAAGCGACACTTGGGCAAGAAAGCGTGGATTTATTGGCTCTGAAGAACTTTGCCTTCACCGTCGACGGCCGTGACCACGTGCACTTCAAACATAGGAAAAGTTGCAAGATTTGTTCGTCTCCATTGGAGGTAATTAACCAAACTGGATTTTTGAAAGCTTTTCTTGATAAATCCTCAGTTTAGGTACATGAATTTTATTCGTTGACTTAGACTTTTAGTTCTAAGCCGTTTTGCCATCGGCTGAAGTTGTGTTGTGGGTTGGCAAGGCGGGGGGGGGGGGGGGTTATCTCTATTCATCGACGGCGGGGGGTGGGTGGGCTGGGGGCTGGAGTAGTTTTTCGTCTGGAGGGATCGGAGCACTTTAGGTCGGTCACTTTTTTTTAGCTTCCATTTTGGGTGAATTAAAGGAAAAGAGGCTTAACTTAAACTTAGAAAACGTGTATCAACTGATTCAAAGTCAACTTGGTCCATAGAAGAGCCAGTTGCGTTCTCCTTTCTATCCCATGCTTTCTGGGGAAAACCCATTAGAGTCAATGTGGAGTAATTGAACACTTGTTGTGAGTGTTTTTCTTATCGGGATCTTATATTTTGTAATTTATAGGTCAAACAGGCTGATCACGAGATGTCATACCGCTGGGAGAGTTCTTATGGAGTGTCCTTATGATTGACATGGACAGACACACAGTATGATAATGGTGTTACTTACAGGTTAGTGTTAATGTTTTATCAATTATCATTCTCATTTTTGCGCACCAACACAACAACTTCTTTATTTGCACCCATATTCAACACAGATTTGTAATTTAATTGAATCACGTGAAACCAGTACTATTCAAAGAAGTTGTTTTCGGGCTTGTGTTTTGGCTGGAAAAATCTCGCGCCACTTTTTCAACCAATCAGAAGTAAAATCAAAACCAATCGTGACTAAGACGCGCGAGTACGTTTTCCCGCGCTTTATGACGACTTCGTGTAATTGCTTCGAGTTTTGATTGGTTCACTGAATTGTCTCCGTCATTTGTGATTGGCCAAGGTTATAAGATACTCGCTGTAAGTGGTCGGGTGGGTAGGTGAGGTGTAGGGGTAGGTCACTTGGCCCTCTTGTTATAAAAAGAGAACGTTTTTGGTATCTTCGACAACAACATACAATGTTCTAGGTACAAAATGTTATTAACAAAAGAAGTCTTTCACAGCCATATCTAACCATCGCGTTATCTTTTTGTAGTGTGGCAGAGATTGACGGCACAATACCATACGGCTGGAGAAAGATCTCTTGATTGACATGGACAGACAGACAGATAGAAGGATTATAGTGTTCCACAAACTATAGGTAAGTGTCAGTTTGTGTTTACCACTCCCACCTTGCGAGACGGTTAGAGTTGTAATCTTTGTCTCTATACGCCGCTGCCAAAAGAGCATGATTTGTCGGTTGAAAGGATGTGTACCTTGATCTTTTGGTATAGAGAATTTTTTTGCATTAGCTTGTGATCAGATTTCACTGCCGTGTTCACCAATAGCCATTGAAATAGACAGTTCCTTATCTCTAGTTATTTGGCAGACAAATGAAACTAACATGATCACTCTAACGTCTGACCAAAATACAGTATACGTCTTCGAGGTCTAAAATTCAGGCAAACGCTAACGTTTTGCCGTTTTGCGACCTCTGTTACCCCTCCCATGAATACAATGGTGATTTTTCGTATACTCTAGGAGGTGGGGTGGGGTGGGGTTTCAAGACCTTTTCATGGCGTCTGCCATCTATATTCATTAGGGACCTTACGAAACCTCGACGGCGACGTCAATGAGGACGTCGCCAAACAAAATTAATTAGTTAATTAGCAGAACAATAGTCCTGCACGTGCATTATCCATCTTTGTTAATTTCTTAGTTGAGTTGTGTTGAGAACGTGAACCGCAACGGCAAGTTTTTCATGTTTCTCGTTTGAATTAAATAAGCGGTGAAAAATCCAAGTAGAAATTAGCGCTGATACTGATAATCACACTGAACAAATTCTGATAGTTGCGAGATTTTTACGCAAAATTTATATGCATTTTTTGTGGTTTCGTTAAGTCCCTATTATCTAGGATAGCACGTAGTCCACTGATATTCAACTAGAATGCATCTTTCTATCTCCAGGAAAATCTCTCAAATTCAAGATGGAAGAAGCTGGATACCATTAACAGCCGCTTATTGCAAAGAAGGGAAACTTCAGGTTGACTTTCTTAAACAGGTCAGTTGAATGATATTAATATATTTGCAAGTCTTGCCCGGGTTGTTCAAAAGCAGGTTACCGGCTCTAACCCAGATTACACGAAAAGCTGTCTGAGGTTTTGTTTACTGATGAGAGTTTTTTACTAAGCGTCTAATGTTACTACACTTTTGAGATTAGCTAAATCGAAGCTGAAGTTGAAAAAGGAAAACAAGAGAGGGATTTACAGACTTCTTTATTGAAGCTAAATTCTCACTTAACGTCGATCCTGATTTAGTCTTGCTCTGCTCTGCTCTGCTCTTCTCTTATTGCACCTGAAGATTATTGAACCCCTAAATACTGCGTACACTTCATTGCAACAACAATGTCATAGAAAAAACGAAAAACGATTTCACGCCGACAAAACTCGCGAAATTCAAATACATTGAAATGGAATTGAAAGTACACAATTATATTTCCTTTACACTCAGATTCACATACTGCTAAGAAATAGACAAATATGAGAAATTGGAACTGAGGTTTATTCTATCGCAGTGGATTTGAAATTAATTTGTCAACAGGATTATGGCTATTTCGCATTGCTTGTCTCCACGTCAAAAATAAAATGCAAATTTAAGTGTCGAAAGTTTAAGGTGCGAAGTCGCATGTCGTTTTCATACTGCACCTTAGTTTTACAAATGTGATACTAGCGCTTAGCTAAAACCTCTACTGAATGAATTCTTAGCATCGATATGTTTCATTAATCTTGATATATCGTCTTTCTTTTCTCGCAGATTCCCGATTCCCTTCAATGCATGGATCAAGGACAAGCAAGTTACACAGTAGAGGTAGAAAACAAAATAAGCTAGATTTCAGTCAAGATTACTCGGAAAGAATCGTAGCAAAAATTGTATTGTTTTATTTTCCAAAACCTCTCGCTACGTTTAGGATATTCAAGTTTTCGAGACGTTTTCGAACTGGTCCAAGCGGCGCTGAAGACAAATTTACCTTGTTTAATTCTTTAACTAGCGTCTCGCTATCTTTAGCTAGGCTATTTACACGCAAAAGGTAGCTTTGCGGCACAGGTAAAAAGCAAATTAATCAGATGGTACTACTTGTAGTAAAATCTCGTTAATTTGTTGTTTACCTCTGTTGGAAAACTCTCTTTGCGTGTTAATAGTCTGGCTAACGATAGCAAGATGTTCCTTAAAGATTGTTTGAAAACTAGCAGCTACATTTGTCTTTACTTGAAATTGTTTAGCTGAGTTTGGACCTTTTTCATGAGATTTTTTTAGGCCAATCATTTGTTTCATTAAAAATACATTTTTAGTGGCTGTATGTTCATTTTTTGCGACAAACATTTCCTTGGTAACATCTGTTTAAATTGTTTTAATTTTCCCGCCAAAAGACTTAGAAAAATACGGGCGCTCAAAATACGCATGCGCCAATTTTTTTTTGAAAAATTATTTCTGTAAGTAACATCTGTTGAAAACATTTTTATTTTCCCGCCAAAAGACTTAGAAAAATACGGGCGCTCAAAATACGCATGCGCCAATTTTTTTTTTTGAAAAATTGTTTCTCTAAGAAAGACTAAAAATTACCGATGTATACAAGTCTAAATACACTTTGTCATTTGATGTAATATTTCATCTATTAAGATAAAATCAATAAATACAATGATTGCACAAGTTGTAAAGTTTCTTTATTATCTTTAAATAAAACAACTCAATAAGTAAACACAAGTGTTTTGTCTTTTAATTTCTTTTATTATTCTCAAATATTTCTTAATTAGTTAATTGAAATTACATTAAACAATTTAAAAGGTGTCAAGAAAAATCTTCCCTATATATACTAAGTCTTTTGGCGGGAAAATTTGATAAAATTTGCACAGCGTTTCCCTTGGCAACTTTTTCGACAAAAAAAGTCAAGATGGCTTCCCTTGAAATTTTCCGCCGAGAAACATGTAAACAACATCTCGTGCAAAAAAGTTTCCAGAAAAATCACATACGTAGGTTTAGTTGTAAACATTTCAAAACCGAAAAATAATTTTCAGTTAACTTAAAAGCCAAATAAAATTTGAAATAGCGAACACCGTCCTCGAAACTATCTACGTTTTTAATCTTTTTTGCACGAGATGGTGTAAACATATTCTTAAAAAGAGGACGACACGTTTGAATTTAAATTCGCAAAACATGTTTCGGCCGCTTTACGAACATCTGAGTTGAAAGTTGAATTTGTAATAACTACTTAACAATGACAAACAGCAAGCGTGAAATAAATTAGGAATCTAACAAAAGGGTGTACAATAGTAACGAGCTGATTAGAACGAGAGAGTTAAATAAACACGATATAATTTTTTTTAAAGAAGGTTGCTCCCAGCAAATATAAAAGGCTTCTTTTATCTTGACCTGAAATTTACTGATAGCAGGATCTAAATTTCAGGTCAAGATAAAGGAAGCCTTACATATTTGCTGGGAGCAACCTTCTTTAAACAAACAATTATATCATGTTAATTTAACTCTCTCGCTCTAATCAGCTCGTTACTATTGTACACCCTTTTTGTTTCCTTTGGCTAATTTTGTTAGATTCCTAATTTATTTCACGCTTGTCGTTTGTCATTGTTAAGTAGTTATTACAAATTCAAATGGCAATTCAAAAATAATTCAACTTTCAACTCAGATGTTCGTAAAACGGCCGAAACATGTTCTGCAAATTTAACTTCCAATGTGTCGTCCTCTTTTTAAAAATATTCTTAATAGATGAGCAACATGGCAAGCTACAGTCGACTCTTTATAATCTGATAATATGGCTTACGTCTCGTGTTTTTCAAGTTCTCGCGATATATTACTTCACTTTTCCAATTGCCTTAGACTTTTTTTTCAACTTGCCATGTTGCTTCAAGACCTTTTTCAGCCGTCGATTTTCGCGTGTAACACAGGACAAATTCGGCGGAAAACCTTCTGATAAAATGGGAATCTGAATATTTGCCGAAAATAATATATTTCTTTTCAAGTTTTAGAAGTGACATGGTCAGTAGAGATTTGTTTTTGCCGCAAAGGCTCAGATGTATGACAATTGCTTGGCTCCATGTTGTTGTTTTGTTTTTGTCAAGAGTAAAATGATTTCTTGTCTTTTCAAGCATGAGCCACCAAAGCTGTTAGTTTTTCCACAATGGTAAGACGTCAATTATTTGGCTCAATGATCTTTTTCTTGCACACAAAATAATGTTGTAGCCGAATTCAGTTCCATTTTTCCAAGTATAATTCACTAATTTGAAAATCTTTCGAGCCCTGTGTTACACGGAATGTCGGCAGAAAAGGTCGCTTCTACGTTATAGAAATTAAATACTAATAAAACCCAATGCCTGGTTCAAGGAACAAAGCCGTTGTTTCAAATTCAGTCCCAAGCTTCTACAGTAAATGTTTTGAACCCGGGGGTAACAGTCGATCGTGTAGTTTGATCGTCCGGGTGAGGGTAGTTCTGTGAACGGACTGTTGTCGGTGACAGTGACCGACGTTTCGACAACCTGAGCGGAAGTCATGTGAAGAAGTTGTTTGTCAGTCGAATGTTATAAGTCTGGTTCGTGAAAACTGATTGGCCATGATCAGTTTAGCCGTGATGTTATTGGCTGTAAGACTCGAGTAGTTGATGTGGTCGGTTTCGATCCGTCGGTAAAGTTAGGTCGTTCTATTCGGTCTGTTTTTTCCATGTCGTGAATTAGTCGTTTGTATGGTGCCGGTACTGGTTGACTTCTGTTGAGGGTCCTGTTCTAAGTTAGTAAACCAGCTTTCCAAAGTCAGTCGTTGAAAATAGTTAGTGCTGTAGGTCAAACAGTAAGCAGAGTCCCAGTCGATATTGTTGTTCGTAAGTCGACGTTGCTCAGCAATGTGATTGTTGACGTCACGGTTTCTCGTCGGTCGTTTGTGTTCAGTCAGTCTTGTGTTGAGGTTCCTACCAGTCTAATAAAGTCGTCGTTGTGTTAGTTGTTTTGAGAAAAAACACGGTCATGGTAATCGTTTTCGTGAGATAAACTGTTTCGTGAGTTGCAAACTAGTTGCGCTCGTCTCGTCAGTGTCTCAATAGTTGTTGCTTCGTGTGATGTCGGGTTGTAAGAGGATTCGTCAAGTAGTCTGTCTGTCCGTATGCGTCGGTTTTCTGTAAACTGTTGTACTAAGAGCGTTACCGTCGCGTCCAACCAGGCAGTACATATTATACAGACCAAAATCCATCAAAACAACGAAAGCAAGACGAGAAACAAAAATCCAAAAATATTATTTTTCTTTGTCGTTAGAAATAAATGTCTAAGTCATATTCTCTGTAAATTTGGTAGATAAAGCAGACAATTATTAGCCAAAATTTATGCTATTTTGGTAAATTTTCACTAATATTGATTTCGTGGTTTAACATAAGCAAGAAAAAATACCAGATTTTTATTAAGATAAAATGAAACAAATTCCGTCGATTTTCAAAGTCAAATCGTCGTTTCCTTTTGTTCGTTCTTGAAAACTAGATCAGTCTGACTGTTGTTACATTTTGGCCTATAATGTTGGTAATGGAGAAAATGTTTAGTTTACATAAAAGTATAAATGTTTCCGGATGTTCTTTGTTAGCTAGATGCTGACAGTTTGTGACGTCAACCCTGGAATAGACCCACGCCCCTCCTGACTCGGTCGTGCAAAGTAAAATCACCCAATAAAACGTTAAGTTTAGTTTGCACAGTGAATTTCTTTATGTTTTGGTAGTTTTACGAAAATCGGCTTTTACCCTAAAAGAGATCGATGTTTTTGGTCTGTATAACTGTAAAATTTAACATTTTCATGGTCGATTTTTGTTATCCTTTGAACCAGGCATAATGGTTTATATACTAAGCGCGCAAAACGACAAAAGAACACAGGTATACTCAACACAAGCTCCGTTTGTCTTTCTACCCAAAATATGTCAAAATTCCAAACTTTCTTTTCCCGATCCGATCAATATAAATTTAGTGGAAGTAAATGAAATCGTTTATCCAGTTACCTTTGTTTTGAACGTTTCCGCGATTGAGAAGCCCGTGTTCTTTAGTCAGGATAAAGCACAAAAGTGCGAATCTTTTCAAGGTAGCACTGTTGAGTGTTTTGTATGTCTCTAATTATATCCAAAACGCAGAAGGATGAAAAATAAATTTTCAGCAATTTTGTGATTCTCTCAATCACAGTCATAGCAAGCCATCCTCGGAGACCCAGGGGCGGTTAGTCGGGGCGACACGAAGTAAACCGAGCAGTGAAATCGGTGCAAACGAAAGTTTACAAAAATTCGCAAGAGTGTCCCTGGGACGAGACTCTCTAACGACTAGTTCCACGGCCCATTCGAATGCTTGCCTATGATTGGCCACAAATAAGTTTATGGCCAATCAGAGGCAAGCATTCGAATCGGTCGTGGAACTTGTCGTTTGAGAGTACCATCCAAGGGAAACTGTTGCGAATTATTGTAAACTTCGTTTGCACCGATTTCGCTGCTCGGTTTCCTTCGTGTCGCCCCGACTAACCGCCCCTGGGTCTCCGAGGATGGTAGCAAGCCAAACAAAAGTCCCAGGTGATGAAAAAGGCAAGGACTACTTCCGTTAAAGTAAATCTTAAATTTTTCCTCTTGAATAAGTGTTTGTATTGAGAAGATAAGCTATGCATTTTTTATTGATTTTAGTATCCCAATTAACCGTTTTCCTCTTCCAGTGCTACCATAAAAACATTTCACTTGCGTGCAGCATTAATTGCAGTTGTAACTATAGCAACGCGGATACACGACGTACAGACCTTGAGGATAAACGCTGCATAATGGAAATTAGTCTTTGCTTTTGCACCGAACGTAAATAAACTGCCAAATTACACCCGCCCAATTCCTCACAGACGACAACGATACCTTTCCGAGATCAAATAATAAGTAGCCGAGCCCTCAAGGTGTGCATTCCTGTATTAAAAATGGTGGCTGCGAAAGAACTACCAATACACAGAAAGCAAGCTAACGTTTTGTAGCAATTTCCCATTTCCTAGCTTTTTCAAATTGCATCGCTCGATACAGACAATCCAAAAATAGTATTTTAGCCCAATGCGCCCTCACGTTTCCTGGTGTTATAACCTCCACCACTCGATGCAAGTAATCAATACCGATGTGATCTATAACCAAATGTGAAATTCCCGTGAAAATAATATATTTGTCCAGCCACCATTTTTGTTTAGGTTACATGATAATTGAAAGTTCTTATCTTTGCAGTTTTTTTCTCCTGATTCAGTGATTCCAGTGTGTCCTCTTGATTTCTTTATACTTCTATCCTCTTAGTGAAATCAGTCTTCTGAAATAAATAAAAACAATGTGGAGATAAGTTAAAGCTCAAACTACACTTGAAATCAGTGCAAACTAGGCTAAAAACCGTGCGCACATTGTGTCGCTCCAAAAAACGACCGGCCTTATTATCCAAATAAAACAACATTTAGAGAACCATCGTCAAGTTCCCGACACAAAAATCTTTTAAAATATTCGCCAAATTAAGGTCCTTCGAGTATTAAGAAATGCAAATACCGAATTCACGTGGCCACGTTGGAAATTTTTTTTGTGCGCTTTCGAGACCTTGTTCAAGCGCATTTCCAGACCGTATGTAATTTCTCTTCAGAAGTTTCGTTAAATTAATTCAAACAAAAACCTTCTTCTCTATGACCGCCGCCCTTGTTGCATTGCAAGCGGTTGAGAGTCGAAG
>OX393569.1:16430007-16437507 GCA_947652115.1 Blastomussa wellsi
GACGAGAGCCTTCTGAACATGAATGAGAGGCTAATGCGGGGAACTTCGCTCGGAAATACAAAGAAACATGAGGAAAATTACAGCTTGGGTGCCGGAAAACCAAAACAGCATTGAAAGTTGCAAGGCTCTGGAGTTTGGAAGTGATCTGCAGGTTAGAGGAATACCTTAATAAGCGAACATGCAAAAAGATTTGGTAGGAGTGATCGAGAAGATTCACAGATTAATTCATCTGACGGGAGATTGCGAGTCAGTCAGGAGTTAATATCCCCAATCTACAGTGAAAAACTTTTTAACTATTTTGTCAAAAAAAAATGCTGAACTGATTCTGTTTAGTCTTTGATGACCATCTGATTTCGCTTCCACCAAAAGGGGGAAGATACTAGAGAAACTACAAGTAAATATATTTCTCACTCGCCGGCACATTTCTTTGATCGCTACACTGACCAAAACTTCCACATTCGTGTTGAGCCAAATTCATCAAACCATCGGTCCAAAAACAAGCTTTTCACTTTACTTTAGCGATAGTGGTGTCTATAGTTTGAAGATCATTTAATTTTGTCCCTGCAAAATATGTCTTTAAGTTAACAGAATTGCAAATACTGAGAAAGTAAAAAACTTGTGTGCGTGATGAGTCCATTCGAGCCTTCTCTGTTACTCCTGCCACATTTTGTTTAATACTGGTATTCCTCTTGCCTGCAAATCAGTTGTAAGCTCCAGAACATTGAAACATTTAATGCTGTTTTGGTTTTCCGGCACCCGAGCTATAATTTTCCTCACAACATTTTCTATTCTCATGCAAATTATATGATAGCTTTCGTTTAAAATTCTTTAATGATATAAACGAAAAGTATAAGAATTTTCATCAACTAGATAATGTATCAAAAGTTTTGTTCCTTTGTTACAGCATTGCTCCTTTCGTTTGCCGATCAACTGCTACTTTTATCTTCCAAGCCATGTCTCTCAGACATGAGTCTTCCTTTGTAAAATGATTCAGATGTTATTTTGTTTTATTTGGTTTAATTTTAATTTGAAATATTAGGTAATGCCATGTATTGTTATGGAAATACCTCAATAAATTGTTGTTGTTGTTGTTGTATTTTCGAGCAAATTCCCCACATTAGCCTCGCATTCATGTTTAGAAGGCTCTCGCCCCAGGGCCGTCGGGGAATACGAATATTGTCTATTGAGTATTTAGTGGAGCAAAAATGATATAATATGGAGGTTGTGGGTTTGAATCTCACCGAGGTAAAATAATTTTCCTTTGCCTCATACAGTCCACAATTTTGTTTTTAGCAAAAAACTGATCAGTAGAAAATTCCTAAGTTACTTTCCAGCAGTTTAAATAACCTAAGAGTTATTCACTACTGCCAAGCTTCTCTTTTATTTGTAAGTGTTGGATGGCACAACACTGCATTCACAATACTAACCATCCCCTCCCCTATCCCTTTTTACTGGGAGTTAAGGGGGTGGGAACCCTAAGGGAGGAGGGAGAAGAGAAAAAGGAAGCAGGATTCCCAAGATGGGAGTCACTAAGCAAGAGGAAAAGAACTAGGAGTATCGGAAGGTATCGGAAGCAGCAAGATGTTCCGATCCCACTCTCCCTCTTCTCTCGCCACCATTGGCCACTGTTCCTCTTGCAATACAGTCTGGAGAAGGGGTACTTGACATGTCTGGGTATAGGGGTGCCACTGGGTGTCTGAAACCCTGTCCTGTTTCGAATAAAAATAACGTTAAACACCTACCCTTTTTAGGACCAGAAAGGGTTTTCAGGATCATGTGTATTTCATTTAAAGCATCCATCGGTCAAGTATCATCCGACATTCAGAAAATACAGAAAAATAAAAATTACTCACAAGTCACTGAAAAATTTCTTAACTCTAGATTTAAAAATATTTACATTATCAGAAACACGAATATCTAAAGGTAGTTGATTCCACTGGTCAGTAATTCTATGGAAGAAACTATACTTCAAGACATTGGTTCTGGCATATTTCTTCTTTAAAGTTAAAAAGTCCTTAGCCCTAAGTGAGAAGCGGTCAGCTTCTGAGTGGAAATCTGTAATTTTACTGATGTCAATATCAATATTGCCATTAAGTGCTTTATATAAGAAGGTCACGTCAGCCAGTGATCTTCTCTTCTCCAGTGACATGAGGTTTAACTTCATCAAACGAATGTCGTAGGAGTCATCACTTTTCTTATGAGTTAATTATAGTGTTTCTACTCAATTTTTCCATGTTTCCATTCCCACTGTTATTATCAGGTTCGGTCTTGTGCACATTGCTTAGAGATATTAAAAAACTGTGAAACAGCGCCCAGCTTTTTAAGTAACCATTTCGTCATTTGTGTCTTAACCCTTTGAATGCCAAGGACGTATATATACGTCCTGAAATAGGACCCTCAGATACCGAGGACGTATATATACGTCCTCTGAAAAGCATTTTGTTTCTTTTCTCGGTCGTTCAAGGTTTTTATCCATGGTTGTTTCAAAGGACCTGGGAACAATTTGAGAATCCGCTGACCACAGAATTTTGCACTGTGGCACAACATAACACCAAGAAGGCTTTGTTTATTTTCGCGGCAAATCCTTGCCAAATCCAACATGGCGGCCAGCACACGTCGAATGACAGCTGAGGAAGTTTTGGTAGAAGTTTTCGCTGATAGAGACTCTGATATGAGCGACGAAAGTGGTGGAGATGTTTCAGAGTACAGTGAAAGTAGTTCGAGCTCGGAGGATGAAGATGAAAGCGGGGAAGAAGTCGAAGAGATCGACGAACTCGAAAGCGAGAATGAAAATAACGAAGATAGTGAAAGTGAGGAGGACAATGTCGCAGCTAACAGGCACCAAGGAAGAGGAGGAAATAGACGTGGTCGTGGTGGAGGAAGAGGAGCCCGTGGTGGAGCAAGAGGCGCTCGTGGGGCAGCAAGAGGCGCTCGTGGGGCAGCAAGAGGTGCTCATGGGGCAGCAAGAGGCGCTCGTGTTCGATATGCACGTGGCGCACGTCCTGGTAATCCAGCTGAACAAGCAGCCCTTGAAGCACAATGGGCTTCAGTTGACGGGGAGCCCAATATTCCTCCTTTCATCGGAACTCCAGGAATAAAAGTGCCGCTTCCAAACAATCCTTCAACAGGTGACTATTTGAATTTATTTCTCACTGATGATTTTTTTGATATGCTTGTTGAACAAACAAACTTGTATGCTGCACAATACAAAAGAAACAATCCCAATTTGCCACCACATAGCCGTGCCAATGAGTGGTTTGATACAAACAGGGCAGAAATGAAACAGTTTGTTGCCCTTTCACTATTGATGGGAATTGTCAGAAAGCCAGAAATATCACATTATTGGAGTACAAATCCTCTCCTCAAAGGTTCCATTTCAATAGTGTTATGCCTAGAAATAGGTACCAGTCCATTCTTCAGTTCCTTCACTTTGCTGACAACAGCCAGTTTGATCCAAATGACCCTGACCGTGATCGACTGTACAAAGTCAGGCCCGTTGTTGATTACCTGGTAAACAAATTCAAGAATGTTTATGTTCCTGAGGATCACATATCCATTGATGAGGAACTCCTTTTATGGAAGGGAAATCTTTCATTCAAGCAGTACATTCCCACGAAGCACGCGCGATTTGGAATAAAGCTGTTCAGCTTATGCGAAACCTCTGGCTATTTATGGAATTCCTTTGTTTCCCTGGGTAAAGAACCAAACAGAAATGGTGATGACCCACAAATAGTACAGAGGCTTGGCAAAAGTGGTGCTGTTATTGTAAGGCTCATGGAAACTCTGCTAAACAAAGGCTACAGGCTGTATGTGGATAACTGGTACACCAGCCAAGCATTATTCAACTACCTGCATGAAAATGATACAGCTGCATGTGGAACTGCCCGAAAGAACCGCATCAAGCTCCCAAGAGCATTCACGGATGCTCCACTTGAAAAAGGGGAGCATAGTTTTCGAAGAAATGGTGACCTTCTGGCGGTACGATACAATGACAAGAAGGAAATATACTTCTTGTCTACCATTCACAAGGCAAATATGGTCAACACTGGCAGGCGAGATCGGCAGGGAAACCAAGTCAGGAAGCTGCAAATTGTCCACGATTACAACCGCTACATGGGAGGCGTTGACCATAATGATGAGATGCTTGCTAATTACATCTCAGTTCGAAAGAGCATGAAGTGGACAAAGAAAGTTGCTTTCCACTTCGTTGAAGAAGCAATACTGAATGCATACCTCCTGAACAAGAAATCTGACAACAAGAAACGCTATCTCAAGTTCAAGTTGGATGCAATTTCAGCACTTCTTGCTTCAGGTGGTGCAAATGTTGCTGCCCCTGCTACAACTGATCGCTACTCAGGGCGCCATTTTCCTGAATTGATACCTCACACCCCAATGAAACAGAATCCCCAAAAGAGGTGTGTGGTATGTACTCGAAACAAGAAGAGAAAGGAGTCCCGGTATCAATGTGGTGACTGTCCAGAGAGGCCAGGACTTTGTGCTGCACCATGCTTCAAGATCTACCATACTCAGCCTAACTATTGAAGCCAATAAACTTTGTTTTGTTATGGCAAAAAGGAGACATGCAGGAAACTGAAACTTGTTATTATTTTGGGGACAAATGATCATCTAATTATAAAATCAATATGGCTGCCAGTCATGACTATATGGGAAAAAGAGACAAATCATTGACAAAAGTTAACTTTATTGAACTTTGTGGTTTTATGAGAACAATCACAATATAAGGGAGTACAAAGAAGAAATGAAATATGTTATATAAGATGTTTTTGAAAATCATTTTTATCAAATTCTTTTTTTTATTATAAATGCAACCATGCTGGCATAGAGTTTGTAATAACCTAGCCAATAAGCATACATATTTGATGTATTGACTATTGTAGTGCAAGATTGATTACTAAAAAGAGTTTTACAATGCCAAAGGGCTCAAATTGTTGAGTAAAATTATTTTAAGAAAAATCCAATATGGCCGCCGGTTGCGAGGCATGCACCTGGGTTGGCATTCAAAGGGTTAATTACTACCTTTACTCAGTGCTTCTTCAAATGTCATGTTGCATTAGATATAAATTTGACATGATGGCCATTGGAATGATAATCCGAAATCGGTTAGCACACCTGTGTGTTAAATAGAGGATGTGGCCAACATCAAAAACAAGAAAGTCAACAATTATACCACCAACAGTTGACCTATCGACCACTTACAGTTGACCGAAATACCACCAAGAGTTTATCATATCGAAACAGTCGAGGCGTTGGCCGGGTGTCAACCAATATACTGACCGAATTGTCCAAGTATCGGCCAACACACACAATCGAGGGTCGGTCGATATGTTGATCACCGTGTCGGTCAACACACCAGCAAACTTTCAGCCAAGTATACGGTTGACATAACAGCCGTCATGTTAACATATTGACCAACAATAAACTGTGAGTCGGCCAATACCCAATCAACATGTCAGCCAATATTGTGTCAACCGATACTTGGCCAATGGGTACACATGATCCGATTGTCATACTGTAGCATTCAAGGAGAGCGGAAGTCGAAAACCCAATTTTAAAAGGTCGTTCACATGAAAGCACATCATACGTTGTAATCAAATCGCGATCTTTTCGGATGTGAACTTACCTTTTAACCTGACTGTAGCAGCAAAAAGCTCCGTACCAAAACAATTTGAATGTCTGCCATTTTGGAAGCTATGCTGAAGGCTTGGGCGCATAGCATGACATCACTGTGCACATGTGAAAAATGCGCGAGTTTCAAAAGTTCAGAAAACAACATCAGCTCCAAAATGGTCGAATGTGCTGTAGTTGGCTGTTCAAACAGAATGCCCAGAGATTCCAAAAGAGGGATAAGTTTCCATCGACTGCCCTTAAGAAATAGGCTGCTTCTTAAGGAGTGGAGTGTTTTATTTACGGCTTCCTCAATCTCTTTGCAGCATACACATTCTTTCTCTTGTTGCCCTTCCCAGTTCGCACAACACTTGAATGCTCATCTCGACTCTCGTGAACATCTTTCTGTGATTTCGAACTTCCTCGCATAGATCCAAATTAAAGAATAAGACTCGATCTTGGCCATAATACAAGCTTAATGCAGTTTTGACACAAGAGTCTTTAAAAATTTATCGATTTGAAAAAAATGCATGCACACAGTGAAATCACATTATGGTGGGTAACATTCCTTATTTGGAAGTAACCGGAAGAAAAAAGGTCAAAATGGTGGACATTCAATTTTGAAAAATGACCTCAGCTTTTGGCCGCTTGTTATCATAGAGTTATGGTGCATGCAGGAAGTTTAGAGACCCTGAAAGAAGCCTAAGAGTTGCTCAAGGCAATAGCCAAGAGCAACTCTAGCTTCTTGAGTGCTCTCCAAACTTCTCAAGTGCACCATACATGTAGCTATCAGTGTGCTCCATTGCATTGGTGTACGGGCAACTTTTGCCAGGGGGGGGGGGGAGGGGGTGTGGTGAACCATTTGCCCAAAAAGTTCTCCCAAGTTGCCTTGCCCAAATTTTCTTTTGCTACCCAAATAATCTGATTTGCCCAAAATTTGGGGAAGGGGGGCTGTCGTACGCCTATGCTCCATTGGATTATGGAGAACACTTTCATATACTGAATCTGATTCCGCTCCTCTGCTACAACCAGTTGCAAAAATGTTGAGACAGTTAGTGCCAAAAAAGGCTTTTCTTACTTCTATGCTTCGCAAATTGCCAGTTTGTCAGAGAAGAACATTTTGCACCCCTTTCCCCGTTTCAATGTTGTCCATCTAAGTTTTGTACGTCATATTGCATAGCTGGCAACATTGGGAAGGGGAGGAGGGGAGAGAGACTACGCGCAATAGCGCGGTGAAGAGTCTTCTCTCGTTAAGGTAGGATGTCTCAACTACTTATGCAACTGGTTGTCTTTCCAGTGTATTGAATGAAACATAGTCCAGCGGCAATGGAGATGATTTAGAACGAGCTAAATACTGAAATGTATTGAAAAAAGAAAGGATCCGTTCGTTTCAAGAGAAAAGAAAAGGTAGAGCGCGCAGATTTGGATGGAATCTTGCTAATACTTAAGTTACGTTTTGTGACGTAAAGAAATTCATCAATCGAATTTCTTGTTCAATAAAGGCAAACGAGATGGTTTTTAAGGAGAAAATCAAACCAGAACTAAAAGCTTATGTAAGATTCCTTCGAGAACAGGGTGATGTACCTGTTAAAGAAATAGTACACCGTTGTGGAATATCCAGGGCATCGGTTTATCGCTGTTTAAAATTTGCAAATCAAGCACAAAAGGAAAGTAACAGGCATGGCAGGCCGCGATTAATCGATGTGCGCCAGGAAAGGAAAATCCACAGAACAATTGGAAGACTTCGTGAAAAAGAGGGAAACTTCTCATGCCACAGAATAAGGGCAGAAGCGGGTTTACACAATGCTTCACTGTGGACTATCAATCGAACTTTGAAACGAATGGGATATGCCTTCTTGGAAGCAAGAAAAAAAA
>OX393569.1:16452507-16530007 GCA_947652115.1 Blastomussa wellsi
GTTGAGATAAAACTTGTGTAGTGTGACTTTGGAAGTAGATGCTATCTGGGTTGCTATAGCAAGTTTGTTTGTTAGATTTACAGTTAGATTTCATCTGCATACGAACCAAATCTATTTCTTTGTCAGGGATCATGAGGGGTGTCGACTTGTGTTGTTTGTGGCACTTCAAAGCACACACATTTAACCGAATGGCACTTTTCCCGGGAGAAATTTAAACCAAACATATTATCGATTCATCATCTTTCCCACCGCGTGCTGGCGCGAAGAAGAAAGTATTTATCCATCTTGCCAAGGGAAACATCTAAAATATTGAAAGCGGAAATTTTACGATCGGTGCATGTAGCTCTAATAATTTTATATCAGGTCTGTTGGATACTAAAACATTTCCTATAAAATCTACGTGTGATATAAAGGGTTGAATTGAGGCATAAAATTTTAAATGAAAAAAATAAATAATTTCGCGAAAAATATACAGTAAAGGGGAGAAATTTCTGTAGTTCATTAAGCTTGACAAAAAGGTCAATATTCTACATATGCAAATTAGCTTAACATGCAAATCGAAAAAGGGTTCGCAATTGTACTGTAAGTTTGATTTTCCAGACACTGAGGGTACAGATAATCGATACAGGCAAGACGAAGTCGCTCACTGATCGGGCAAAATCGTCTCGCCCAAAATTTTCTTCACATGAGGTTGTTTTCAAGTTTTTTCAATAATTTCTTTGGGAAAGGAAACAGTGTGGCGTGCTAAGACCTAGGCCAGTTGCGTTTCAGTTATATTTTGATCAACTTCTTTTCGACGAATCGATCGACGGAATTTGATGACTCGCGTTGAAATGTTCAAACACTAGAAACATTGATAAACTGTCAGATCAAACAGACTGAAGATTTTGAAGTTCTTGACAGGAATAGAACTAACGTTTTTCTGTTCTATCAAACCACTATCCTTTCTGACATTTTGTCCTGGGCAGCGAGGCGAGGGACATCAGTTTGGTTGTTAGCTGGAAGACTGGGTTCTATCTGTGAACGTTTCTCGCATATCTTTATCGTTCATAAAGTCACGTTCGTTTATTGGCTAGGCCTAGGCAATCATCACCTATTAATCTGATGTTTGTCGACTTTAAATTTATCACAAGGGCAGTTACATCTGACTTGAGCGCGATGTAAAATTCAGTCTTTCAGTTTTCATTTCGCTAAACCTGGTTTAACCAGACAGGTTTTGCTGGTGTGAGTAGATTATTAGTCGGCATGAAGTTTGTGGTTGCCTAGCTAGCAGCATGTAGCGACAGGATCACGTGACAACGTCTGGAGTCCTTGTGACAATTTCTGGTTGGCTAAGAATAGAATCGGAAACTCTTTTGATAATTAATAAAAGCTTGATCCCTTGGATAGTCAATTCCTCGCATTTAGTTCCAGCAACATTGCCAGCAGCCATGGGCAAGCATGTGATGTTGTCTTACCAGTGGAACAAGCAAGAACTCGCGGAGCAGGTCTACCAAGGACTTCGTAGCAATGGAATCAATGCTTGGATGGACGTGCACGGCGGAGTAAAAGGAAACATTAACGACAGGTGCGTCGCAATTGAAACTCTTCGAGGACTTATTACTCTTTAAACTGTCGACAGTCAGACAACAAACTGAGATTGCCGAGTGACGTCATCGGTAGCCAGCAGCACTCTCCGCCAATCAGAGTTTAGTCGATTACTGTCGTAATTCTGATAGACGGGATCGTTAGTTGTCAAAAAGTCTTTGAAAAAATTATGGTATAGGCTATGGGAAAAGACAGAATTGGAAAAGGCATGCCGAAAGAAGATGCAAGTTTGAGGCCTCTGGCATCTGCCCGCCAACGACTTTTTCTGCACTGACAAATCTTTTTAATTTTTCAAAATTTCAAACCGTCATGCAATGTCATTCGTTAATGTCAGGGGCCTCAAGGCTAATAGGTTGATTTAGCAACAAGACAGGGACGTCAGTTAAGGACAGCGCGCGCATCAAATAGCCAGTCAGGAGTCGAAACAGAGTCGTGTTCATTCTGCACGCCTTCCCGTCCTTTTGTCGATCTATTTTGCTATTTTTGACATGCTTTTTCCATTTATACTATTCTGTACGTTATAGAGCGAGTTTCAATTGAGTGTCGTAAAACCAAAACCAAAGTAATTACTTTGGCCAATCACAAAGGACGGAGACAATCCAGTGATCCAATCAAAACTCAAAGTAATTACACGTAGCCGAGGCTTGTAGCCGACACAAAGCGCGGGAAAACGGTTCGCGCGAGTAACGATTGGTTTTGGTTTTTCTTCTGATTGGTTGCAAAAGTGGCGTGAGATTTTTAAACCAATCACGGAACATAGTAACGCAAATCCAGCCTAGTCCCTTTGCGTTCGCGTGGACAGTGACGCAAGGTAGAACGCCAAAGTCCAAAAGTCCATGCATTTCATTAAAAGAAAGTCACGTGGTGATCTAGCTTATCATACCTGTTTTTGTACTTAGTATGGCAGCAGGAGTGGACGGAGCGGCCGCCATATGCTGTTTTATGACCGCTGATTATTTTGTAAGTAATTTCATGTATTCCATTCCTTGCCATCACTACTGCATTTGAGAAACTGACGCGGACTGTTAGCCTACAAGTTTTGTTGAGTGGAAAGTGGAACAGTAAACTGAAAAAATCAGACGAAAGCGTAAAGCTTTAACGCACGCTAGATGAAGACGTACAAAGTCTTATCTTAACGCAAACGGACACAAAGAGGTCATTGTTAAATGCACAAAGCGTTTCTTTTAATTTAAGACCTTTCAAAGCAGCTATGCCATGATTTTTTAAGTTATTTCTTGCGATAAACCAAATACTCTTAAAATGCAGAAAACTTCAAAATAATAGTCTACAAAGGAAGAAAAACACAGAGGTTTCATCAGAGGCGATAATAAACCAAAAAGGAACAAGGATGGTTGACGATGGAGAAGATTGAGACGGATTGCAAATGACGAGTTTGAAAAATTTAGGCTAAATTTTCAAAATGCACAAACCATGAAGAAGCTCCTGTAAGCAAACTAGTTTCCTTACTTTGGTTTACCTGTTGCTTAAAGAATCATTGAAATGTAACTTCTCCTTATTGCAATATCAATTATCTATGAGACATGGATACAACAAATGTGAGATCGTTAACTAATATAGTGATCTACCACCAAATTCTATAATAACCAGTAAGGATAATTTATATTTTGAGTTTCCGCCCGAAGAGTTATGCACCTCACAAGCCCATCGATCCTCATCTCCATTTCAGGGTTCAAGGAACTGTAAGAAGGAATTAAACTACGCCGATTCAAACGCTAAAGCCATCGTACCTCTAATGTGTGAGAAAGGGTTTAAAGCACAAGGCTGGCTTGGTATTATCACTGCTGGACTCTTATGGATTGACTTTAGGTGAACAAGCCATTCACTTTATTTTCGCCTTGTCCTTCTTCTCTCAAATAGGAAAACTGTGCTTTTGGCATCTTTTCGAGTTTAAGACGAAAATATGAGCCTCCTTGAAATTTTATAATCGGAAAATTGTCTAAGGACTCTTTAATTAATGTTGTGTACGTGGTACATTTTTGTCGGCCCCGGCACGTACGACGCGTTTAGCGCAGAGGTACCTACCTCCGTATGTGTTTGATCGCTTTCGCATTGCTTTTGTGATTTCGCGGCGAATGTGACTGAACACACCGTTTGAAGATGACTGAAACCAGTCGAATTTTCCCTCCACTATTTTTGAGTACAAATAATATTGCGTACAGGGAAAAGATATTCCTTGCCTGTCATTTTTCAATTGATAGTTTTTCTTTCATTTTTCGCTTGATAGTTAATGAAAGTGCCACGTAGGTGATTGCTTTAGTCCACGTTAATCGCATAGATTAGGAAAACCTGATTTAAAGTGATCTTCTTTTTGTGTTATAATTAGAGATGAAACCAACTTCGAGAATTCTTTAGAATCCCTGGCAAAGGAGATAATTAACTCCCTGGAGAGTGAAGACGAGGTTAAAATGGAACCTTCCGAAATGCCAGAAGACGCCGCCACGATTGATATCAAGAAGAAACCTGGCAGAGCCTTCCTACACAAGCTCACAGGAAAATTCCTAGCAGAATCTGGTAAAAAATCCTCCTTTTTCACTTTCGGATATACACGCGTTTCTTCATTCTTTGCCTTCCATACTTTCTGGCCTTTCTTTGTACAATTTATTTCTAGTAATTTGGCGTTGCCTTTTTTATCGCATTTCAGGTCAAGTTAAGTTTCATCAAGCGAGCGGCAGTCGTAGCACTTTGGTCATGAGAGACGATGCTGAAGACACGAGTTACTGGATGGAGGAAAAGGCCACCAAATCAGAGATCCATTTTTTCAAAAACTATGCTACTAACGGATACCTAGGTAAGCCCTTTAAGACTTCTACTAGTACTTTTCCCCTGGCGGGGTGTGAGATCCTGGCCTTCAGGGCCGATGAATGGAGAGCCCAGGTCGTGATAATTAGGCTTTACGGGATGTAAAATACATTCACGTGGGCACGACATTTTTGAAAGACTTTGTAATAAACACTGTAATCATTAAGTAATGAAATGCGATATAATCAACAGTAACACACTAAACTTGAGTATTGCCCAATGGGTTCCACACTTGGGTTTCATCTAGAGTTAAAAGTTAGAACCACCTTGTACAGCATAATTAAATAGCACCACATTAAAGCACTGCTAAATTGCTTTCATCTGAATGGTCAAGCACTAGCTTTTCATCCACAGACTTAAAAGTTAGAAACAGCTTGCACAACATAATAAATACTACCACACAAAAGTACTACTTGACAGCATGAATTTGAATTGCTATACACTAGAGTTCCATCCACAGAGTTGCAAATTAGAACTGCTTTGTACAGCATAACAAAACGTACCACAGCATTAAAGGATCTACGTCACGATATTTTTAGTGATTTCTTCGACAACCTAAACTAGGCTTAAAATGTAGGAAACCTAAAAATAATATCTAATCAACGATAATGAAAAAACAGCTAAGAAAAACAAAACGACTTGAGAATTTGTTCTCCAGATATTTGGGACAGTCAAGCCATTCTTCCTCGGGGTATTTAATGAGGATACGGAAGATCGTTACAAGATATACGTATTATCTACAACGGTTGCGGCTGGACATATAATACAATTTTAAAAAAAATAAATGGATCAATAGGGTCGAAATAAAATAAACATTGTAAGTGGAAGAAAAACACCAAAGGAATGATACTAAACCAAAAAGGAACGAGGATGGCTGAGGATGGAGAAGATTGAAACGGATTGGAAAATTACGATTTTGAAAAATTTAGGCTAATTTTTTCAAAGTGCACGAACGATGACGTAGCTCCTTTAAAAACTGTTCGACAGTTTTCATTTACATGACTCACACAGTCCAAAATTAGAACTAAATTGATTAATTTGAGGTTTGACTTTGGTTGTGAAAGGTTGAATGAAATAGCTTTAGCTGCCGGAGTCAGAAAATCCCCTTTATAATTTCCCACGTAATATATGTTGACAGGATATGACCCGAACGGTGATTACATATACACCAAGGCCCAGCATTACGGAGCGGAGGAGTGGATCCTAAAGGCTGATGACCAGTCCACTGACGGTCGCCGCGCCGTGGTCCTGTTTGCAAACTTCGGCAAGAAGTATCTGGCAATCAGGGATGGAGAGCTCACTGGAGTCTCGAAATATTCAGAGGACTGTGTTTGGATTTTGGATTAAACTTCCGCGATGTTTTTGTCGCTTTAGAAAACGTAAAGACATGTAATCCACATATATTCGCTTATTAAAGAATTAGACGCAAATTAAACATTGTTTACAAAACAACAATTTGTTTATTGTATATAATTAGTTTTAACCGGTTTCCCTATGCAAAATGACAAGCTAACGTTCGCTCGCGTAAAGACACTGAAAACAATCATTTACCAATTGCACTCATAAAATAGTGAAATAATTCTCTTTGGTCAGTAGTATTTACAACAAAGAGCCGGATTAAACTGGGCCGGTTTTTTTATGAAGCACGTAGAATTCTACTCATTTCAGTGATGTATTTCATTTTCTCTTGGCCGAGAGAGTGGCAATACAAGTTATAGTAGAGAACAAAACTTGACGAAACATATATTTTACAGGTATAAACGCAAAGGCTGGCAACAAGACAGCTCGGGTTTATTTAAGCATACTTGTAATAAAGCGCGATTTCTTCGGGTGTCAAGTCTCGCATTTTAGCAATATGATCCGAAGAACGAACTATGTACCGGTGGACATAATCCCGAGTATCGCTGTGCAGTTTGCATTTGTTACAGGGGCTTTCAAAAACGCCTGATTCGTGCGCATGACGACCGGTGAGTTGCAATAGGTTTTCTTTCCGTGCGCTGTCTTCCTCTGTGTATTGCAGCTGAGTTTTTGTAGAAGCTTGAAAACTTTCTTCGCCGATTTTTTCCACAGGCGTATAGCTGCCACCCTTTGGTACATCTCCCGGGTTTTCGTCTTTAAAGTGCGTTCTTTCAGAAGAAAAGTTTTCAGAGGACACTTGTGGCATTACCAATGACTCCCCCAGTTCAAAATGATCATTTAAGCTCGGATAACGCTGCTTATAACCCTTGAAATTTGGCGCGTGCACATCTGAAAAGGTTTCATCACATAATTCCGGATCAGTGGCCATGTTTTCTACAGATCTTGTGAGTTCTTTTAGCTTCGCGCCAATAATCTTCAACGGCAAGGATGTCTTCCTTGTCACGGGTCGATTCGCACCTCTGGTAGCTCGTAATTGACTCGGTTCCGTGATTCCTGGGTAGTTGTATTCCCGTTCCAATCCATATCTCCCGAAAGCGGAAAATCCTCGTTGCGTTCTCGCCTCCCTTTCTTTCATCTCTCTCAAAAGTCGATCAGTAAATTTTGTTGTTTTTACAAGAAACTCTTCTTCTGCTGTGGATGTTGACAGGTTTTGTATTTCCTTCTTCATTTCTTTGTTTTCAAGTCGCATTTTTTCAATCTCCCTTAAAGCGTTGTTTAGCTTTTGCTTCAAATCCCAAACTTCCTCGCTGACGGTTTGAGACATGAGATCTTTCTGTTGTTTACTGCTTTTTCTGACAGCTTTTTCTGATTCGTTCTCGTTATTTTTGGAACTCGGGCGACTTTCTTCTGAGGTCTTGTAGTTTTCCTTTAGAATTGTTTCTGTAATTTCCTCTCTTTTGATAAAATTGTCCTTAGCTTTCTTGTCTTTCACTCGTTTAGTACCGCTTGTGACGTCTTTTTTCTCGTCTTCCTTTAAATGCACTTCTTTCTCTTTGACGTCATTCCCAGGGAACATTGCGGTGCTGTGATCATCATTCAACCCATAATGCGTCAGTAAGTTGACAGGTTTTTCTTCTGTGCTGTTTGAAGAAACAGCCTCGGGGGAGCTGGGTGGGGAAGATTCTTGGCCTTCTAGTTCTTCGCTATTTTGTGGCCGTATTCGTTTATTTTTACGCGCTGAAAAAGGATTTGGCTTTTCTAATATCCCTTGTTTCCTTCCTGTGATATTTTTCGTATCATCTGTCAGAACATAACAAAAATTTGGAGCCCCACTCTCTTGCACTTCACAAAGATCTTCTTGAATCTTTTTGGAACCTTGTAAAGGTTCTAATATTTCTCCCGGATTTTCTTCGTGGCTTTCGAAAGAAAGATTAGTGTGATTAGAATCACACATTTCTGGCGAAGAACTCTTTACAGCTTTCAGATTAAAAGGATCCTCGAGTTTGTCTTGAATAGACGAAGATTCCTTGGAAGAATCATCGATCAGCTCGGAAGATGAACTCAGAGAAACTTCTGCAAGAGAGAAGCTTTGGCACAGATCTTCATTCGGCGGATATTCAGGTAAACTGTCCATGGTCGATAACAAGTCACTTCTATTTTCCAACTGCAAATAATCCTTGCCATTCACTAGCAACTCTTCCTTTGAAATAGTTTCACCCTTGTCAAGACACGACAAGTCAACAATGTCGTTGACGATGGCCTTGCAATAATCTTGTTGGTTAACTTTTCCCGTTTCCTCTACAAAATACCGTTCCTTAGAATATTCGTCTTGCTTACTATGGCTTTCAGTATCATCTTTGCTTTCTCTAGCTTTCATTTCTTCACCTTGTACTTTAAGCTCCTCTTTTAATTCTTCCATTTCCTTGTTCACCTTAGCTAGTTCTTCCTCGGCTCTTTCTCTTTGTCTCACAGCGTTTGCCAGGTTAGAGGTCAATGTTCTTACTTGCTGTGTTTTCAAACTCTTCACGTCGCTAGCAGCTTTCTTTTCGTTTTCCAATTGTTCCTTCAACGCTTTCACTTCAGCTCGTAACTCTATAATACACTTTTGGAGAAGCTCAACTTCCGACGGACTGTCCTTCTTTCTCGCCGAATTAGTGAAATCTTCAGGCTTTTCTAAGCTCTGAGAAAACACAAACCATGCAACAGTATATTTTCACTTATTACTGGAACAAACCGTATTGCAATATGTGACTGGAAGAAAAAAACACTGAATCAAGGGCAAAAACATGCTTTTTCGTTTGCAATTCCAAGATTTCATACCGAATCTCGTAGAAATGCACACGCTTATTCAACTTCAACTTTCATCACTTAAATTAACGGTTATTTTACTAAAAAAATCGACCAGAAAAGGGAGCCAGTGCAAGTATTTAAGCCCAACGAACAGTTATTTGACTGAAACGTTTGTGTTGCTATCCATTAAGGTACATATGAAGTGAAAATTTTTTGCGTTAATTTGCAGCTTGTTGTGTCTACATTTCGAAATGGCCAAAATCGAATATCGACCAAAATCGAATCGAATAATATACATGAGACCAAAATCGAATATAGACAGGTCAAAGTTATCCTGTGAACCGGGTGTGGTGTATGCGGCTCAAAAGTGATAAGAATAATGACAGGCCTGCAACGTACTCCCAACGTGATGTGGTTTAACTGTGCATTTCCTTCATATTTTTGCTCTGATGAGCGTGGCCTTTAGAGATTTACCTCTTTTGTAGGATATTATTGGACGATCTTTGAAGATAGAGTTCAGCAAAGGCTGATTTTGTATTAAATCCCAGTTTAGCATTAGTATATTTTTTAGATTTCGCACCGATGGGTGGTATGTTGTTACAAATGGCAAGATCTGTTTATTTGATTTTGATTTTTGTTGAAGGGCCGACTGTCTGTCTGTCTGTCTGTCTGTCTGCTGTATCGTTTTGGCCGCGCACAAAATGGACCCACTTTTCGTGGTCAAATTTAAACTTTGGGCGGCAAAAAAGTGGGATTTCTCTCCCTGTAATGATATTCGGTTTTGGCCATTTCGAAAAGTAAATACAACAAGCTGCAAATTAGCGCAAAAATATTTTTCACTTCATATGCACTTTAAGGTTTGCTGGTAACGCTTAATTATTGAAAATTCCCAGTTTAGACTAAAACTGAAGTGTTTGGATTCGCTCCGACGAAGGGCTAACGCTCGAAACGTCAGCTCTCGAATCTCTTTACGGTGGCCAATTCACATTATCAACCTTGTTGATAAAACAAAATTATATTGTTATACTTCCCACCGACGCAGCACCACAGTTTCTTTAGAAACTTACCCCCTCTAAAACTGAAGTATAGTTCGTTAACGAAATTGTTGCAATCATTCAGTACTTTTCGTGGAAAGTTATCTCGTTGTCATATGAGACATTGTGTAACCCTCCAATACTTCAGAAAATGCCATAATACTCTTTGTTTGCCCCCCAAAATTTTGCATAACCATTGTTTTTGTTTTCTCTTGGGACCCATGAGAAACTGGAAACAATGCTTATGCAAAATTTTGGGGACAAACAAAGAGTATTATGGTATTTTTCGTTTAAAATCAGTTGAGAAAACAGAAGTAGAAACAGAAGTCGTGAAGCAGAAACAGAAGTTGTGAAGTCGAACCAGCCATGAAAATATTCCTCGTTCTCGCAGACAACCACTCGTATTTTCAGTAACTCTATATATAAGCACGGAAAACGTTTTTGATTTGTTAGATTGGAAGAAATGGCTCGTGTTTCGTTTATTTCAGAGTAAAAAACTAATAATTGTTATTTGGCAAAAAGGAGGAACATGAATGTAAACATATTCTAATTAATTAATACTAATTAATTTTCGGTCGGACGCACAGTAACACACTTACTTGGTGTTTACTCGATCGTCTTTTCACTCGTTTTAACATCTTGTTTGTGAAGAACTCTAAGCTTAATTTCTCACTAATTTCGCTCAATCTTTCCACCCTGCTTCCTTGTAAACTGTAGTAGGGATTTGTTTTAAGAGAAGCTTAAACCTGCCAGAAAGAAAATCCATTCATTAATCCATCCATCCATCCATTCATTATGCACAACAAGCGTTCTTTGCTACCACAAATAAGTACTTTTCTTACCGCAAGCAATAATCTATATTTAAAAAGTTGACACCTTATATTTAGTGTTGAAGTAACGAGATGAACGGAACTGAAATATTTCCTTAACCTCAAAGTATATCAGTTTGTTCCAACAAAGAAGAGCTTATATCCGCAAACCCGATGAGTTAGACACAGCAACGAATTCGAAATACATTAAAATGCCTCTTTTCGACTTTTTCTCGGCTGAAATACAAGGTTTGCACAAGTGTGAATTCAGCGTGAACGTCCAACTCCTAACAAAGATGACTAACCATGTGACAAGTTGACGTATTCCGTAAGTTCTCAATGTAGTTTATCTCCAAAAACAGCACGAAGTGATATTGGGTGGTTCATTAAGTGCATACTCAGACGACAAGAGCTGAAAATAATTTACACCGAGTCTTTTGGAAGTCAAATGCGATACTCTACTATTATGCAAATAACGTTTTATTAGCGATAAGTGAAATAAAACTAAACACAAACTTAATCCAGCCCTATTCGAAATGTCATTACAATTCGGTATTTACGAATATGCGCTAGCTTTTAATTAAGAAAATTCGGTGCGTTGGCCTCACAGAACGCAAACACTGCCTTGCTAGGGCAACAAAAGCGATCTTTATGCATTTAGATGTAAAATTAAAAAATGGGCCAAGAAACGTAACCTGAAGAAAGATCATTTGACAGCTCGTTTTTGTTGTGGTAACTTGACTAGTGAGTTTTCTTGTGGCTGTGAAAAACAAATAGATGATATTCAACCTCCCCAAAAGACTGATTTAACAGTTGGCGCCCAACCCTGACTCGTCCCCAGTCGTCTCCTATGAGAACGCCATGATAGCAAGACGCGATGGATGAAATGGATGATGTTATTTTTCTCATGAGAGACGACTGGGGACGAGTCAGCGCCCAACTGGCATCTCTGACAACGCATCATATCATGACGCGTGACTAAGAGTCCCGTGTGTTGACACGTGACTAAGAGTCACGTGTTAACTAAAGTGGCGAAGGAAGGTAATATCACTTTTAGTCTGTAACAATGAATTGTCTTTACATCTTTTCTTACTGAATTGTCTTCATCTGTTTTCAAATGAACTGGCTGATCAGCACGCCGTTTCTTTATTTATTTCATTTTAAGCGGCGTATTCTACTTCGTGTTAATTACAACACCTTGTCACTTGATGTTTTGGCGCTAAAACTGTCTCGTGTATGGGGACGCCAATTACAATCTACGATGTGATCACAGGGGAGTAAATTTCTTGTTTAAAGCTGTAAAATAACGGCTAGGAGAAGCAGAAGGAGTTAGCGATCAAATGTTAAATCAAAGAGCTTTTAAAAGAGTTAAAATTACAATGTTAGGATTGTATCCCACCGAATTTTGACTATGTAACGATGGCTGTGCCTGAGGATTGCAGATCTACACGCAATCTATAGTAAAGAAACAATAAGGTCCTAGTATTCAACTCCACGCCGTGTATTTTCAAATCAAAGTCAAGTCTCACGACGAGGGCGCGAATCACTGGACAATTTAGGAGATATATCAGACAAGATTCTGACGTCACAATGTTAAAATCTATTATTTTTTATTGTCAAACAAGTAACTACGTAAATTCTTAAGTACAGAAACACCAAAAGGATGTGATCTTGTATAATAGCTCATTCTAAGGAAACCAGATTTTTATGTAGAGTTTCTATAGTTTTGTTTTAAATATAGGTTTACAACTTTTTTATTTGTTAATTAATTACTGGCATAACTTACATTATGTTATTTACAAACAACACATTGCTCGTTGCAAAACACTACATAACCTACTTACAATAATTTACATTATTAGTCGCTTACAAGCTTCACCCAAAGTGAAGTTTGTAATTATGTAACACGGTTATGTACAGCATTTGGACTTAAGAATGCTTTTCGATTGACTGTCTTAAACAAAGGGCACAGAAAATCCAGTGCAGGGTTATAGCCAGACTTTTGACAGGTCCACAGACGAGGCAAAAGTTGTTAGCGCCGAATACGCTAGCCGCCAGGAAGTCTAGGGTATACCTTCCCCCCTCCCGCATCTCCGGGAAAATGAATCTCATCTCCAGTACGCTTTAAGAAAAGCACCCTGCGGACGAGGTGTTGCAAAGAAAATTTTGGAATCTAAAAGCTCTGAAAACTAGCTAAATCTGTTTATAGAATTTTTCGTTAGGTATTTCCTCAGACTGAAAAATCAATTTCGTATAACTGGAGAAAATTTCAGTTCCCAACTGAACGTATTTAGTTTTTCATTTTTGGGTAAAATCTAGACGAGGCAACTGCCTCGAGTCAAATACATGTAGCCTCCACGAAGCGCGGGAAAACCTGCACGAGCGAATCACGATTGGTTTGGGTTTCACTTCTGATTGGTCGAAAAAGTGGTGCGAGATTTTTAAACCAATCACTAAGTGCAGTAACATCCGAAACTTTTCGAAAAGCTTCTCATTGTTCTAAAAAATGTACCCTTGTCTCTGTGGCTTTGTTTTTCAGACACTATCGCGGTCTATCGCTTTTCTAGCGGGGGCTAACTTTCCTAGGTAATTTGTGTTAAGAACTTCTAGCTTAAGTTACTGTACAGTAGTATAGCAACTGGGCTGAGCCCGGTGATGGATTATGTAGAATATGAGTTAAGGATGTCGGCTAAAGCACACCCCTAACATCACCCACAACCTCCTCTAACCCAGTTACTGGTTACAGTTTCAAGTGAGTGTCGTAAAACCAAAACCAAAGTAATTACTTTGGTCGATCACAAAGGACGGAGACAATCCAGTAATCCAATCAAAAGTCGAAGTAATTACACAAAGTCGACACAAAGCGCGGGAAAACATACGCGGGCGAGTCACGATTGGTTTTGGTCGTACTGCTGATTGGTTGGGAAAGTGGCGCGAGATTTTTAAACCAATCACTAAGCGAAGTAATGCAAAATCAAAGCAAACGAGGGATTACTTTCGACAATGAAGTGAAAACCGCTCTGTTAGACACATTACAAAGTATGCTACAGTTACTGAATTTCATTTGAAAATCGATCTGTATTGAAAATTGTCATCACTACTTCTAAAGTCACTATAAAATTAATGCACTTCCTCTAATTTATGATGCATATTTCACTTTAGATGGAGAGTGATCTGTCTCGGCTCTTGCAAGACTCACTAGTGCTCTGTAACAAAACAAGAAAAGAAACTGACAGTTAGATAGCTTTAGGCAGGACCATAAGTCAACCTCGTTCCCAGGGAAAAGGCCCTGGGAACGAGGTCTACCACAAAGCCATAAATTATAGCCTAATGATTTTTGTGGCAAAAAAGCGGGCTAGTTGAAGCAGTTTTTAGTTAATTTTGAATATCCAATAAAATCAAACTGATTAAGGGGGGAAAGTAGTTAAACAGGACTTTCAGGATACGGAGATTAGCAGAACTTATTATCACCTCACTGATGTGGTATCAAAATACAAAAAGCGTACGTGTAATAAAACATTAGTCATCAAAAGGAAATGCGTTTGGTGATTCAATAAAACAAAGTTACACGACTATTATAACATACGACTATTACTACAGGAAATGTATTCTGACCGGTAGGTGGAATTTAATTGCGAAAAAATCGACTGTGACGCGCATGCTCAGTAATGAATAAAACAGCGGAGGCTGCTACAGCCCCAAGGCACTTTTCGGACATTTCTGGAAAATATAAAAGATAAAAACACAGTTGTGGGGCTGCGTTTTGGAATTGTTTAGGAAATGGAATTTCTGATTAAAAAAATCTAAATTTAGTACTGAGTAAATAAATTAGACTTGTGGTCTTCCTAAAAACTCTTCCGGCAAGTTTATTTTCAATAAATGTCACAAAAATTAGAATAGCTGTTTGTTTGTGTTTATGTACTTTTTTGTTAATAACGGCAAGTTAAATTTAGAAGAAAAAGGTTCCCAAAATACTTTTCTCCCAAATTATTAATACCTGCATGGTCAAACATTTTCCTCCTTAAGAAAAAACTCTGTTTTCATTATAATGCCAGGAAATCGTCTCATTCACCCACTACTAAATTTAGATTTCCTCATCGGAAACTCCATTTCCTAAATATTCACAATCACATAGCCCTCCTATTGTGTTTTTGTTTTCCAGAAATTCCTGCGAAAAGTGCTTTAGGGCTGCAGTAGCCTATTTTTATCTTCCATGTGTACATATTGATGTTTTTGAACGATATTCTTTGCATTGCCCATAGTATGTTTTAGTTTAGCTTAGCACCTTAACATCCAAACAACCGAAAAAAGATCATTTTTGTTTACGTTTAGTGATGCCTTTTATAAAAATTACAATTGCTGAAAGCTGAAAGATAGTCTTTCTTGCCAAATACTTCCCACCCAAAAGTTATCGCTGCATATGTGTATTTCCCGGGGGAGGTACTCCCATATATGGGCTATAGAGATATGTGCCGCGGGACAGGGTATGGTCTTTTTTAGGTTTTCGATTCTTAAATAAGATATCATTTTTGCCCCTTTTGGCATTGTTCCTGGAGTGATCCTTAGATAGCGTATCGAAATTGTGTCGTCTAAAATTGCAGTACGTAAACGGCAAGTGAAACGAACAAGAAACGGTCTGTTTCAACTGAACAATCCGTTAAGAGTATTAACGTTACACAAATTCGATTCCGTTTTCTTTATCCTTAAATAGGTTAAGGGTTTAAGAACCTTCGCGACATATACCTATCCGAAATTGAAAGTAGTATACCCCGGGGGTGTATTTTTATTTGTTTATTCTCTCTTTTGGTGAAAACTGATTCTTAGTTCACATACTCAGAAATCCACTTGTATCTTTCCTAAATTTAGGTTTCAATGCCGGAAATCCTACTTCCTAAAAATTCCCAGTGGCACTCCAGTTTGTTCTTTCTAAGACTTTTATAAATAATTTTGCCGAAATTGTTTTCTTTTCTGTCTCATATTCAGGGTATATTTGAAAACGCTTGACTAGTCGTGCTGTCCCTTCCGTCATTTCCTCGCATTGCTCAGAAGTATAGTTTACTATACATAAGCATTTAGACGGCCACCAAAGCAATATATTTTTCTTTCCTACAATTTTACTGAGTCAAATCGATTTACCTTAGCGGATAAGTCTAGTAGTAATATAATTGTATCCTTTTCCGAAAAAAATCCGAAAAGATCATGTTTTAATTTAATCTCGAACTGATTTTTCAGTTTTACTAATAACACACGAAGCTGTAGCATAAAACCTCATTATCAGCCCTGTCAAGGGACTTGCAAAACCTGACCGACAAACAAACAAACACTTTAGGAAGATTTACAACCCGGTTTCGATTTCTCATACAACTCATATTACATGTTAGCTTTTTATCGCCAATTTCGTTGATTTTTAGCGAGGACAACTGTGGTGAAATCAAAGTTTAAAGCTTTCTTTAATTTTAAAGGTGATTTTATTTTGTTTGAACTTTTAAGACTGAAGAAAAATCAAAACAAGAGACTAAATTGCTTGATTAAAAAGACAGCAAATTCTCTACTCTGCTCTTTAATTACTAGGCATTAATTTTAAAACGTCTTGGGTATCTTCGCCATTGGTTGTGCCGCCACATTGCTGTTTTGTATTCTTAGCTGAAGAATTTTCTTGCGAAATTTTGTGTTTCGTGCAGATGTCAAGAGTGAAACTATATGGTTTAATTGTCCTGTTAACTTTGCTTTTGGGTATGGTTTGTAAGTCAGTGCCGTCTGATAATGCCTTATTATCTTGCTTTAAGCCATTTCCAAAAGCATAAATATTCTCATTCATTTCTCCAAACAAAAGGTTCCACGTTTGACGTCATCAAAGGCAATGTTTGCATCTGGTGCGGAAGACTGATTTTTGTTTTAGAAAAAAAACACACGTCAATAAAAATAGATTAAAAACATCGAGCTTCTCTCTAGATTATTTCCAAAGAATTAACTTACCTTTTCCCTTGTTCCAACAAAACAAAAAGGGGGCAACGAATCTTCAAAATCGTCTTCCATATCACTTTCCGAGGAGCTCCAATCTTCGACGCGAATCAGCGGAACACAGAATGCCGAATCTTTCCTCGTAATCGCTCTTGTGTCACTCGGATAATCTTCGGCAATGTCCATTTCGGAGCCGCTACCGTCCCCTTCTGATACGAGAAAGTCTGAATTGTCGGTGTGAACCGTCGTAAAGTTCTGATTATCGTCCAACTGTTTTACACGAGCGAAACGCGGAAGCTTGCTAAAGCTGTGCCCGCCAGTCTGGTTTGGAAAGACACTTTCGGTGTCAGTACCAATTCCAGTACACTCCATCATATTAGTCGCGGCTGGGTTCGATTCCTCGCTGAATGCGAAAGTTATTTTTACTATTCAGTTCCCTCAAAGATCTTGTGTTCGTCGATTCTTTGTTAGAAATTTACGGTTTTAATGTGAGTTTGTATTCAAAGATTGTTGACGATACTTGTAAACCAAAGGTGGTCTTGCGTAGACTTCCCCGCGTTTTTCTACCGAAAGTTGAACAAATAATCTCGGACGGAACTCGGCTCCAAGAACACGAAACGAATAACACACAGCAAATCAGCGTGTCGCTGTCACCTTTAAGAACATTTCGCTGCTCGATGTTATTTATCTCATTAATGTCTCCATACAGTAAATAAAACAAAAATGGTTCCGCTACTCAAGTGTTCCTACGCAAAAAATTTCGCTCTATTATACTCATCGCATTTCATTGGCTCGTCCAAAAATAGTAATCCCAATTTCAGTTTCCGTGCGTGTAAAATATGCTTCCCAGTTTTCGGTATTAAAGTTGTCGTAACGAATATCGAAAGAGACATTACCCAAACGCAAAATATTTATTCATGAAAGCGTATCATTCTCTTTTTAAAACCCTCTAGCTAGTCTTATTAGTAATTTAGATCCACAAGGGCGACCAACCCATTTTCCGGCGTCGGAAACGGTTTGATGGCAATATTTTTCTTCCGTGAAAGCCGACGCGAAATGATAAAGAAAAGCGCTTTTGTTTCTCCGCTTTTGAGCTAATGATTTCGTGAGGACGGCGTAAACTTTCAACGAAAACAACGAAAATTGGCCTCGAATCCGCAATTATTCGTGGTGAAGATGTTACAGAAGTCATACTCTAAACTTCTCTTATTTTCAATTTTAAGTGAAGCTTGCATGCACTGGAAACAAAGTAATGGACCCTTTTTATGCTGCGGAAACTTGGTTTTTATTTGAATTTCCTTACACAGAATAAAGAACGAAGACAACACAAAGCAAGCCAGTTATACTGGGATAGTTTTAACGTCATGCTCGTCTGATTCAAAAAGAAAATTTATGATTTTCGAATATTTGCTCGAAGACCTGTCAACTTAACCGGACAAGGAAGAAATTATCAAAAATGCATTAAATTTATGGCATACACTATCATTTGTCCCTGTCAGTCGGCGTAACACTTATAAACGTTCATTAAAAACAGTGCGCTGGGGATAATTTTTAAAACACAAAATTTATTAACCGTATCAGCCCCGAGGTCGAAAAATAAATATTGAATTGTATTTCGCAGTTGTTCATTTACTTTTTTCTCCTCACCTGTAGCCTTGACGAAGTATCAATCTGTAAGGAGAAATTAAATTTTGAACATTCACCAGCATTTCGTCGGCTTATGCAAAACGAGAATGAGAGTCGCTGAACCGCCAAATCCATGCAGCTTTTACAATTGTTGGTGTTTCTGCCGGTTGTTTCCGCCGGTTAAAATCCAAATAGAATTCGAGGGGACTTTATGTTTTGGTTGAGTCTCACACAAACATGCAGCAATTTATGGAAGAATTGACGTTGCAGAACAACAGAAATAAGATAACAGCACAAGCTCTCCCTGTGATCTCTGTATTCTCCGATGCAACGTGGAAAAAGAGCTTTCTTTGCAAAAATTTATGTCTTCAATAATCGGTGTACAAACCCCCGTACCCAGTAACGTGTGGTTTCACAGTCAGAAGAATCTGGGTACTAGTATTAAATTAAAGGATTAGTTGCATCATTGCTTGGTCAAATGTCTGAAATGCGTCCACAAATGTTATTATTTGTGCCAGAAAAATGATATTGACTGTTGTGGACAGGTCAAATGTAAAAATAACAACTCCATTTTTATTTTTTGGAGTTTCGGTAACGCAATGTTTATATCTCTGGAAATTGAAATCAGAAATTTCAGTTGTGCCGAGATAGCTCAGTTGGGAGAGCGTCAGACTGAAGATCTGAAGGTCCCTGGTTCAAATCCGGAGAACTCGCACGAGTTCTGAATAATCCCGGGTCTCGGCACATTCTTTTTCATTACCAATTCTTTTTTGGTTACTTTATTTCTTTTTTAAACTTAGCACTCCGACAAAAGTATTTCTTTATTAAATTTTATTGATTTTAATTTTTTTTGGTGGCTTCGACTTGTTTGTTTGGCAGTATCAAAAAAAAATAATCTTCCTGCCTCATTCGTACAGAGATTCGAATATTTTGCTGTAAGACATAAAAAAGATCCACCAGAAATGAAATATAAATTTTATTTCAATCTAGACTAGACCTAGTGGACAAACACTCAATGAACACGAACGACGAATCACACTGTTTGACAACAGATTCTTGTAAAAAAAGTCAGTGAATAATAACAGCGCTTTATGGGAACTGAAAGTCTATAGCGTTTTGTTTGGAGGTAGTAACTGCCAATAGCAGCAAGATCAAGAATATATACGAGCCCCGTACAAGCAGGCAAGAAGGCAGGCAAGGCGGTACTTGCGGCTAAATACAGGAATCGATCCGACCTCCGAATGCACCGGGAACTAGTATGGTTAGCTCCCAGCTCTTTCCCAGCTCTATTGTTTTAGGGCGGTGAAATCCGCCATCTTTTAGTTTTACGCAGAGGCCCTGGGCACTAGGCCTTTGCTTGAATGGAACTTCTGTAAGTTTTGAAAGGGCACGAGAAATGAAGGTGACAAGGTACGCCTAAGCTTAGTAAATACACCGGAGATTTGCCAGTATCATGGATGATAGTGATGAAACAGTATGTGATGATGCTGAAGAACCTATAACATCGAGCCCGTCCCAAATGTCGCCTTCCATAATCACTCCGATACCTCGGTAAGTTTTACTCCCTGTCACAAAGATCGTGGCCTCTTTCTTGAAGATTCTTTTCTTTCTTTCATAATATAAAATGACAGGTTCGTTGACGTGAATCAGAAAGCTTTTACACAGAGAGAGGGTACAATCACAGGCCACGTTTCCCCAGAATTCCTCCCTCCGAGTACTAAAATCCAAAGATTGGCGGATAAAGAGGAACAAAGTATAAAAGAACTGGCACAAAGCCCGAAAGCTACAACAGCTAACACGGGAAACACGGCAGCAGAAAGATTGACCTTCATCAGCGAGCAGGAAGAGAAAATTGAAGAACTGCTGGTGTTACTCGAGTCAAACGTTAAGAGAGGTTAGAGAAGATATGAAATGTCATTTTCATTTCAAACGCCACCCCGCTTGTATGTCTTGTATTTCCACTGGATCCCATACTGAGTTTCTTGTACTTATCCCGGGGGGACTTGCATATGAAAGGGGCAGGGGTGCTCGTCGTCTCGCTTAGGGGTGTAAATTTCGGATTTTGGTCTCCCTTAGAGATCCTTTAGGGTGTTCTGGGCAAAACCGTGAAGGTCTCGTTTAGGGTTGTACGGGAAGAAGTCAGGAGAATTTGTATGTGGATATTGGGGCTAACAGGGATAACACTTGTTGCGTTTAATATAGGTGTGGCACCAAGAGAAGACCCAATTTTTGCACAAGTCAAGCAGCTCATCTCTATAGTTAAAATACAGCTTGGTGATTTTACCCGCTTCCAACAAAAGCAAAGGCAAGATATTGCAAGTTGTTGTCACGAGGCACAGGGTAGTGAAGATTGCTCTTCATCGCAATGGATGCGTGAAAGAAAACACAAGTTGCTTGAACTTGCAAATCAACAAAAGGAGTTGCTACAACTCTTCCAGCGTCATAAAAAGCTACTTGAAAAAATTCAGAAATTGAAACACAAAGCAAAATCAGTTAATAAGCATATTATACCGGCTGTTGAGGTGCACTTTAACTCTAACAGAGGGGCCGCTATTGCACAGCAGGGAATTATAACTCAGAGCATTCAACCCTCCTTTCCTATCACCTCAAGTGCATCAAATTTGAATCCATTGGCAGTCAACATATGTGCAAAAACCATAACTAACAGTCGATCCGAACAAGGTGATAAACAATTTGTCAACAAGAACACTTCAATTTCTCTTGTAAATGCCTCTCCCAGCTTTACACAAAATAAACACAGGTCTTGCTCAACAGTTTTTTCAGATGTCTCACAAAAGGTAACATTGGTTGATCAGCCAGCATTGATAGAAAAAAGTCACAGTCCAGCAACCATGTCACATAATACTTCAAGTGTGACTCAGACTTTTGTAACCCCTTCAATTAACACAAGGCCAAGTGTTCAAAATGTTGTGTTAACTGGAAGACAGCTTTATCAAGTGGGGGAAATGCAGGTCTATGTGTTACCACAAGGGCTGATTACAAGTGTCACATCATCATCATTTGCAGTGACACAGGCAGCCAAGCCACGCCAAGTTACGGCAACAAATACGACATCCAGGACATCAGTAACAAACACAGCGACAGTCACACAGGCTGAAAGGAGTTCAATTCCAATACAGGGTCACACTTTGAACACAAGCATCACCTTACCACCAACAGTATCATCTTGGCAGGGTCAAATAATTCAAACCACTTCACAGGTCTCCAATCCTGTACCAAGCTTAGCTGCTATATCTTTGAGCAACAGTTCACTGCCTGTTTCCACATCTTTCAAATCTGTAAGTCCTGGGTTCAGTTCAACCTTACAAAACATGTCTCTGCCAGCTGTTAGTGGAACTGACATTCATAAAAGTCAACTAACAAGAGATACAAGCCAGAGTGGCCCGATTTCCCATACAACAGGCGAGCAGACTGGTACAGTATCACACCTGCAGAAGAGTAGCAGGGTACAACCACAGCACACTACACCCTCCCAGAACACTGCAGCAACACAGAGCTCATTGCACGCTGCCAATATGACGACTGCTACTCGAAAGGAACCTGTGAGTACTATTTTTTGTGGTTTTATTCATGAATTAAAATCCAAAAACAGTCTTTTATCCAACAAATAAAAGTAACATGATTCAAACATATTTTTGCTTAGAAAATTCAAGATTTTTCTATTATTTTCTCTAAAACAATAATTATAATTTTTCCAATCAGATTCAATGCAACTAATAGTAATATCGTAGCATTACAGGTAATTGAAAAGCAGATCCCCCACCCCACCAACACAAAAAATTCTATAACCTATCCAAACAAATTTTTGCTAAGATCTTGGCAAGGTTTTTGCTTCAGAGATTTTGAAGCCTCAACAAGATCTTGCCTCCATGGCGAGATGTCGGTATTCTTGGCCAGTTCTCAGTATTACCTACAAGAACCTGACATTCTCTGCAATCTCACTGAGATCACCTAGGTCTCACAGGTCTTGGAAAATTTTTGCATGTGTTTGAGGCAGAACACACCAACCTAATTTATATGAAGAAATACCCACCCTCCCCCCCTCTGATTATTCAAGATATATGAAAGCATTCATAGTCCTCATAGAGAATGTAACATGTTTGCTATTTTAATGTCACAGGCTGTTCAGTCTAGAAATAATACGAGTCTGCAAAGAAAAAACTCATTTGGTTCAGATCTTCCTGACCTGAAAACCCTTCTTGGTCACAGTGCCATTGAAGCAGGCTCAAATGTTCTTTCCATGCAGTTTGAGGTGCACATTTTAATTAACATGAATTATCACTAAAGTAAGGTAATGACAGCAGCTAGGGCTAAAAAAATAGTCTGATTGTGCAGGTCAAGTAGATTTTCTTCCTGGGCAATTAACTTTTTATGTTCACTTTTGCAATTGGTTAGGGTTCAAGCAGGTCTACCAAAATAGTTAATGACCGAAAAGTTAGCCTAGACTGCAAGCATGTGAAACTGCCATATGAGCAAGCAAACGTTACAAAATGTAACAGCTATCTGTCCGAACAGCAATCTGGAATTCAAGTCTTAGTCAAGCCCTAATATTCATGATTTGCATTATTTTATTATAATCATTTCATTTTACTCAACTCGCTAGTTTTGTTTGTGATTGAGAACATAGTAAAAGTAAATTTTAAATGCAAAATAATTGATCACAGCATCAGGAAATTGATGAATTTTGGTTAACCTCACATTAACTGCACAATTTTTTCAACCATCTCCAACAGGGCAGGAGTTTTGAAGCATCATTAAGGCCAACAGGTTTAATAGAGTCTGCAGGAGGAGAAACATTTCGTACACCAGTGGCATGGATGAGAGCAGTGACAGGAAGGAATACTGTTAAACAATCTCATGCATACAAGATGGTGTGTGCATTGTCATATACATGAATGGGGGAGGGGCACTCAAGGAAACAGGCAATGAGTAGGGGATGGGGGGATGACAACTTTAATTGGAACCCCACCCATCACCACCAACAATATCAACTTTTATACAAAATCTATTGGATTTTTCACGAATTAGGTGGAGAGTTTAAATATACAAATCTCAAAGTAATGTATCCACTGATAGTAGCTTATCCATGATCACAATTACAGATCAATGTATCTATTGCTATGCATTGTTTCTGAATAGGTCCACTACAAAGGACGGCCCCTTGCATTGTTTACATTACCACCGACAGAAAAAGGTAAATATACATTCTAACAAGCTAGATACATAGTAAATGGGGGTTATCACAAAGTGTTCAAATAAGTGGTTTTATAAAATAAATGAGATACTACGCACTCTCATTGGTTGATAGGTGTGTTTAGATGAGAGTATGTAAACACGGTTGTGACGTTTCAGTTTCATGCGCAGAAAAAAAGAAATATTTAAAAAAGCAAGAGGACTTTTGCCGTGTTTACATAGCCCCATCTAAACACTCAGGGGTTTGGGAGAAGTCTTGTCTCAAATTCTCCCAAATCCCCTATGTAAACACGGCAAAAGTCCTCTATTGAGGCCCTATTAGGGATTTTAGGGATACGGATTTGGGTAAAAAATTATAGGGATACGGATATTTTGGGGAAATATTAATGGCATACAGGATATTTAAACAAGAGATTTGGGGGTATCGAACATAAACGTTGGAGATACAAACCACCGCAATTAACGGGATATTTATTAAATTAATGAGATACAGGATAGTCAGGCCCCCCTAATGGGGCCTCTCTATTGCTTAATTATTGTTGGGGTAGATTTTGCCATTTGTTTTTTAGAGAATAAGAATGATAGCCCAGCAGAATGGCTGTCCAAGGCAGTGAAGACATTGATTTTGGCCAGCAGCTAGTTACTTTTGACAACTCTAAATAGCTGGCTTGGCCTGTTTTGTACTCATGACTGACTTTCAGATTACCTGGGTACCTTGCTCACTAGACTCTTGTGAAAACAGAGGCAAACAGAACGTCCCAGTTGCTGCAAACACAGCACTGGATACAGCAGGGTAATTTTAAATAAAACGTACAGTTTATCACTGTGTAATAATTATGTTTTTTTAATAGCGCTGTGTGAATCTGTCCCCATTTGTGGGTCTGCGTTGTAGATAGACAAATGTAAATATATCAAGGAGCAAACACTTTAGTGTTAGTGTTATTAGAGGTAGAGTTTGTGTAAAGTTAGATTACTCTGGTATAAAGTACACTGTGCATAATAACAGCTGAGATTTTTGTATTGTGATAACTCTGGGACAGTGTGCGAATTACATTTGTCTCTGCTTTATGAAGGTGCTTGAGTAGTGATGACCGAGTGTAGAAACATATCTCTTGTGAATCTGACACTTCATATCAACACCCCAATGATTGTCTCTGTAAATTGTCCCTAAATGAAATAGCTTTTTAGACTTTAACCTGTTGTTTATTATTTTCATGGGGATACCAGCAATAATTATTATTACAATACGCTATACATCTTTCAGGCCTAATGAACTGCCATGCAACTGTGGGCATTTCAAGACCAGCAAGGAAGGTGGTCTTTTAACATGCTGGGAGGATGTGGCCAAACTTCTCACAGACTGTAAAGTGATGCCTATTGGCAAGGAGGAATTAGTGCCAACAGATTGCTTTTTACCAGCAAATTTCTGGGAGTTGACAAATGAGGCAGATATACCACAATCTGTCTTGGAGGAACTTGATTTTTGAGGCAGGTGCCCACTAGCTGGGTATTACCATCTTTTAACTGGCAGACAGATGACTTATGAATTATGTATTATTAACAAAGCAAACACCTTAGAAAAGGATGCAAAGTGGGAAATGGATAGTTATAGTTGATGTTTTCTCCCCAGACTCCTCGATAAGTGGCATATGCAGAGGAAAACAGTTTGTATGTTTACTGCACATGTTCATGAGCCTAAAACTGCTGTGATATTGCATTACCCCTCATGCATATTTTATCAGTTTGCTGGAATACTAGTGACAACTACCTATATATCTGCAGTATTCACAGACAAGTCAAGACATTTATAACAGTTTCTTTGAGACTGGAACATTATCCGATTTAATTTTTGTTAGGAAATATATTTCTCAAACTCATTAACAATCCACCAAGTAAAAAAATAAGGAAATCAGCACTGTAACCATGGTTTGGAAATATGATCTTAATTAGAAAAGATTTTTTACGATTTTATTTCTTCATTTTCTCCGTAGTTTAAGTTTCAATTGAGAAGATATGTCAAACACTCGAGACAGTATTTCATCACACTTCCAAACAACCCGTCAAAAATACTTCGGTATGTCTACATGTATTTTCCACTCTGCTCCTGGTGTTTGGAAATGTGATAAAACATATTGTCCCTCGTGTTTCGTATATTACTTCAAAACAACAATACCCAAGATTGGACAGTGTGCACACGACATCAACTTCACTTATATTATTAATATTTTGCTGACAAAAACAGAAGACATTCTGCATCGTTGGAATTACTGTAAGTGTAAGCCTTATACTTTTCTTACATTACAAGCAGAAGGCAAAAGTCTTTTCATAAAATGCTTCGTCCAATAAAATGGCCATTTTCATGTTTGAAAATGTTAAAGTGCTTAATTTGGATGCAACATGAAGCACATTCTAAATACCGGTATGTTATTTCCCAAGTTTTGATGGCTTCTCTCCGGTGAAATACAGGTTATTCAATATTGTAACCCTTGTGTCCGTATGTTTAAATCAGAGTTTATACTGTCACTGATAAATTTCTACCTAATAAAATATGGATGTAAAAAGAAATTGTGGTATTTACCATTACTGTAAAAGTTTCAGTATGAGAATTTCGTAAAAAAATTCCCATTTGCATTTCAAAAATAACAACAGATCAACATCATCGTCATGAAAGCCATCCCACGTCAAAATCTATACACAGTGGTTTTCACATGCACCTATTGCTGATCTTATAAAATGGCTATTGCCTCTCTGACAGAGGCAATAGCCACACATGCTTGTCTCAACACAGCCATCAGCATGCTGCTCTATCTGAGTGAGTGGAAACAACTTTGAGCAAATTGGACAGGGCATTAAGTCCTCCTCAGGTGGGGCTACGCTCAGTGTAGGACCTGTTTCGTTGGTGCACAAGGCGGCATGAAATTCCACTTTTGATGCTGGAAAAAAGGTGCTGCAGATTGGACATTCTACCATAGATTCAGTCGAATTTTTTTTCACAGGTGATGGTTGGTAGTCTCCACTAGTGCAACAGAACTCTTGTCTAGCTGGTATTTTGTCTTCAGATGAAAACAACATAGAAGGTAGCTCTTCGGTGTCGTCATTGATAAGGATACTTGTTGAAGATGAGGGGATGTCGTCAAGCTTAAATATATCTTCTTCAAGAACTATTGGTGATCTCTTTCTCTTGTGATTCTTGTTCTCGGGTGTAGACACAGTTGATGTGGAAGGCAGTGGTAGACTAGTTTTCTTTTTACTTCTAGGAGCTTTCTGCTGTGAATTTGATGTTTTATTACTGCTACTACAAAAGACGAAAATTATTTCAGCATTAGTTCACAACAGGAGAAGAGATAATTTACTTCAATATTAATGATACACGCTGAATTATCAAACCTTTCTTTAGTCTTTTTTATTGTCTTGTTGGGTTTGTTAGTCTTCTCATCTGTTGGACTGGCATCATGTTTGTTTACAGATAATTCCAAAACATCCTGAAATATAAAAATTAACAAAAAGTTGACTAGTGCTTCCATAGACAAAATTCTAGATGTTTTTTTCAGATTATGGGGTTTCTAGACATTAACTTGTTTTCCAGTACTTCATTAAAATTTCAAATACTGCATTACACTACCGGTATTTTAACTGCTTTAGATAAAGATTAACAAACTCTTTTTTACAGTAATAATATACAGGGAGATTCCTTTTCAGTTGGTACTACCCAAAGTGATTGCAAAACAACAATTATTATTGTACCTCTTGATCATCACTATCATCAATAGGAGGGATCGCCCTCTCAATGGCAGCCTTGGTCATCTGTAAAAATAATGCAAAAAGGCAAACTTCAAAGAAGAACTCACATTTTTGACTGTTTGCATAGATTAATTTGGTTTGAAGATAATGATATTTGAGAAGCCTAGCTGACTGCTACCTGAAGAAATACTTTTCTCTCCAGTTTTGTAAGAGCACAACCCCGCTGAGCTTCCATTTGGCTTCTCAAGTCTGTGGAAACAAAAACAAAAAATGAAAAAAGGGACAAATAATTCAATGCAATTAAGCATGAAAGCAACGACCACTAGTGCTAGACATATTAACCATTAGCCAGCCAATGCAAATCCACACAGCATAAATAAAATACAGAATTAGAAATTTATACCTTTAAATGTAACATTTTGAAGATCAATCTTGGTGAAATCAATTTCTTCTAAAAATAATTCAACTTCCTCATGAAACTGTCAGAAAAAGATACAAGTACCAGTTAGTCAAACTCTAGCAGGACTTTCAATAAGACCTGACACCTGTAGCCGTGGACGGTATTTTGTTGTGAACCGCCAGCTAAAATTCATGTAAGGTAAAGTCTGCATACGAGCCTAGTGGCCCATCAGCATGAAGCCACTAGGAGTATTTCTACTCCCCCTGGATGGGATGCTAGTTCATTGCAGGTTCCCCCCCAGCATTAAATTTGCCAGTACCCATTTATATACACCTGGGTGGAGAGAGGCACTGTGAGAGTTAAGTGTTTTGCCCAAGATCACCACGGAGTATCCCGGCCAGGGCTCAAACTTGCACTGTTCAATCCAGAGTCCAGCCCGCTAACCATTAGGCGACCACGCCTCCCACACAAATTCACGTAGGATCCCAAAAAGCGGGTGCGTTTTCAGCTTCTAATATTGCTCTCTGACAGATGCCACACAAAGAAAGCCACCTACTAAAAATCTTTCTGAAAGCCCAGCTCTAGCTGTGGAACAGAAACATACAAGTTTCAGGCACCCTTTCTTGAAAACACTGTTTAAACAGAAAACTGTCACGACTGTAAACTGTAATATTTTATCACTGGATATTTCTGCACAATAATTGTAATGCATTATTCTTACATCCCCAGCAAGGCTATATTTTCTCTCTTGCTTCTTCTTCTCTTTTGGTCCTATAAACATTAATGGCAAATAATTTAGACAATGGAAATTTTAAAATGGTGAGGCTGGTTTATAGCTTCACAGTCCAGTTCAATGAATCGGTGTGTAAACACAGGGTCTGAAAATGGATATGTTTTATTGCTGGTTTAGAGGGGCAAATACCAGAATATAAAGATATTGACTTTGTTTCACAAGGGACTAATAACAATCTCAACCCACATGCAATTCCGACTCCAGGTATCAAGCACGAGCCACATTGGTTCGAAGCAAGTGCTTTCACCACTGGCCTGAAATGGCAGAATGCAGGGCTGCAAATAGCAGTCAGGCATTGGACAACAGCCGCCCAAAATTTGTCAATGTCTGATGAAATCCCAGCTGTAGTCGGACAGAATGTCCGAACAATTTTTTTCGTCTTCCAATGCAAATGCCAATGTTTTGCATTGCACAATGCTTTGTCAAGGAGTTTTGGGATATGACATAGCCTGCATCGCAGATGAAAGTGTCACTTAATCCTCTGTATACAGAGGATAATGTGACATATCCGGCTGCAATGCAGACTACCTTTCAAAGTAAAAACAATATTTGCAGCCCTGCCATGTTGTGTACAAAATGGTTTATCTACCTTCACTGGGAGACTGACAGTTTCTCTTCGCATAAGGACTTTCAGGACTGGATGAAATCTCGGGTGATGACTGAGAGGATGATCTCTTGTTTCTGGGCTTGTTTGTAGGAGATCTGCTATCCAGAGCAGCCTGTAGCATTTTCCCTGCTCTGTTGAGTGGACTCTCAGGGCTACCCTTATCTAAACTCCTGTAAAATTAGGAAAAACAGTTTAATACAGGAATATTCACCTACTTCTTCAATATTTTTGGGGATCCTTAGCCAACTGAAGCATCATTGGACCTTCCAATATGAATATTGATAAATGATCTTCACACTATCCCCCATGTTGGATCGAGAACGTGTACACAACTTTACATCACACAGGCAAATCATGTGACATTTTGGCAGCGCGAAATGAGGGACAATTTTGATGCGAGAAGCACTTATTTTGAACAAAGAAAAAGTGGCTTTAAAAATGTTTGTGCCCAGTTTCAAGGCTGGGACATATACATAATTATACATAATGATATCGAACTAAGAAAAACTGGGAAAAAATTTTGTGTCATATGCACTTTAAACTTGTAAAATTCTAGTCACCAGTGTAATTTTTTGGTAGTGTTGGAGACCAGGACGGCACAATTTTGGACCCTGGGTTAGTGTACTGGATACTATCTCTTAGTTCTAGGCCTGGTCAGGTTTGACATGTTAGGTTTTTGGAAACCACTTTACTATCATTGCCTCTTGCCAATATGAATGGATAGAGCCACATTAAATGTCGAGTGTAACAAAGTCATGTACTACCACAGGGGAATAGAAATACTTCTAGTTGTTTCATGCTACTGAAACTAGATATGAGGGTGGGCCTGGTGGGCCACAAGGCGTGAACCTACCTAAGGCATCCCATTAATCCTGAAGCTTTCTTTAACCTCATTACACCATCCTCGTCATTTTCTTCATCTGAAGGTTGCCCGGATGTCGATAAAGCGGTTTTGCCAGAAACACCTTCAGGAGAGGATGGCGCAGTATCATCTGGAACAGACCCCATTCTTATGAATGACAATCCAAATTGTTTGTCTTTCCTGAAAGGCTGACGACAGATAACTCTTACACGATCCCACTGACTTCCTAGTGCTTGCTTGGAAAATGCATCTGCAGTAGGAATATTTGATTTTCCTTCAAGGTTGTCTTCTAGCTACTTTAAGTTACAACAATTCACATTCTGGTGAGAATACTGGATTTCATGTCCCATGTAAAGCCAAAGTTCTCCCAGAATTAATCATAACAGTAGTTCATGTACAAGGCAAGAGACAAAAAAACATGATAATAATAATCATGCTCTTGCTCTCAGCCGATAGCTTCTGTTTCAAATAGCCCATAAAAATACAAGTGTGAGTCACTGTCAGAGAGGGAACATGGAACTTGACAACTCCACCTCACAGATCATGCACTTTCATTGACCAAGTCAAGCAAAAACGTTTGTCAGGAGGTTACCACAAAGATGTCAAAAAGTAATAAGAAAACTTTGCCTTGTGGCAAGAGCGTGAGAATTCAAGCAATTTCTTAATCAAGCTACCAAATATAAAAAGTACTTGCATTTCTTTATAATATACATACTTTGATTAAACATTCGAACAGTGTGTGTCTTAGTCCAGTGTTTACATTCAGCAGGATTCATTAGCATGGCTGATGGTAATAAAGTCACAAAGGTTCTGTCCTGGGGCCACATGGAGTTTCCAACCAAAATCTCTATGAAGGCTGAACCACAATTACCTGGAAAGAGTGATGAACATAACAAAATTTCCTTGCAATATTGATATGGTATGTTGTGAGAAGAAAACAAATTTTAGGTAATCATAAAAGACTGCAGCCTCGTCATAAAACTGCAAGATAAACAGGGGTTAGCCATTTATCTGTATAGCTAATATCAGGTTCAGCCAGGGGCTTGGGGGTGTACAGTCCACTAGCAAATTTTAAATTAGGTTAGCAGTATTTTTGCTGAAAATGGGCCTTAATGTTATGGCGCACAATAATGCTAAACAACATTTAGTGGACTGCGAAGAAAACTTGCAGCAATCTGAGAAGGGAGAAATGATTTCTTGCATGACATGCTATGCTTGATTGACATGAGCCAAATATGGTAAATATGTGCAGAGGAAGTCCGCAGAGATATGTGGGGGCTAATATAGTGGTTGCTTGCCAACATCAACCTTTATTTTATGGTAAAATTTTGATTACTGTGGGCCTGACGTATACTAATGTCTTTTTTACAAACTTTTGGTAGTTGCATGATTGAGTGTGTGTGTGTGTGGGAGGGGGGCGTGGGGATTTTGAGGGTACTGGGTAATTTTGTTTTCAGATTTAAACCACCAGCCGCCCCCCCCCCCCCGCCCCCCGAACCTCTCCGCTGGCTGACCCTGTTTCTACGAGATTTAGCTTTCTCCCGCTCTCACTGTCTCTCTCTCTCCAAGTAACATGCAGAACAAAGCTAAAATAACATTAATACAAATTTGCTTTTTCTCGTCTCAGTGACATGACAACTGTTGACTTTAGTAAGTTATTAGCTAGTTATTGTTCTGGTGGTGATGTGAGACGAATCACCTTACTAAGATAATCCTAAACTTATGGCGCGAAAGCTGGATAACTTGATGCGCAAGTAACAAAGCTCTCTTTACATAACAATAGTCCATTACATTATACCATAAAGAACTCTATTAATACACACAATTAGAGGAAAGGGAGACTAATTACACACCAATGTCGATGTGACTGATGTACGAAGCCTTTTCAAGTTGCAATTCAGCCTCCATCCGACCGCAGTTCGTGTCCTCTTTCGCGCATTTCCAAGTGCCCGTCGCATCTGCCTTCCCTTTGCACAAATTTTCAGCCTTGAAGATGGCATCCTATTCAAAAAGCAAGCCATTATTTCAGATGAAAACTTAATGGAGAACTTAAAATATTACTAAACTTAGAAAAAACGGAGCTGTTTTTGAAACCTCAGAGCTGAAGCGAACCACAAACGAGAACGACAATGGCGCCATCTTGAAATTTGGCGGGAAGACTAAAATATTTATCACGTGACTTCTGTTCTCTTTAGTACCCAGTCCTTGCAGTTTTAGCGAGGTTGTCGCCTGGTTGATGATGGTCGAAGTTGTGCGCAACAACTTCGAGGATTTATTTCCAGAAATCAAGGAAGCGATCGAGCAAAGTGGCTTCGTTGGTGAGTAGAATCAAAATCCAAGACGGCAGACGTGGCAAGGAAAGAGCACATTTTCGATGGCAATTGATAGAAGGCACGGAAATTGATAGAAATCGAATTTTAATTAACTTACATAATCGATCGAAATCGATAATCACACCAACGTCCTGGCGTATGCATGGTATACCCGGGAATGCCAAATGGCCAGCAATTGCAAGGGGTCACCTAGGTGCAAGGATTTTGCACAGGTTGAGGATCTATAATGTTTTGATTAGGTATAGCGTAGTATTATTCAAAATACGAACAAAATAATAACATGAACCAATTCCCATATATTAATATTCTAACACATTGCCAACGCTTGGGAGAAAGAAACGAAAGATTTTGCATGAAGGCCTAAAGATGAATAAATAATTTCTTTTGTTTTAGTGTCCCAAGCTTTAGCGCCATGTTATAATTTTAATATATCGGAATTGGTCTTTTGCTAAAGATTTTGTCCCGCAGTCAGCTTTTGTTTTGTTGTTGTTGTTGTTGTTGTTTTTCGGGTGTATGAGGGGGGAAGTAATCAAGGTTGTCCACAACTTTTGAAGTAGTTGGCAAAAAAATTCGAAATAGATGGTTAATTCTGCCAGTTGCTGGCCATTGGGGACAACCCTGAGTAATTGATGAGGGTGATGTTGGTAGGGGGTCCTCATGTTGTGCTGTATATCACCAATACAAGGAATCTCCAGTTTGAACAACACCGTCCTTGGTACTGGCAATCATGTGGGAAATAAATTTTTTTTTTACCAAAGCTGAAATTTGATTTGTTGTGAATTATATTAATCTTAAAAATAATGAAACTATTCTCAAGGTTAAAAAAGATAAGAAACAATTGGTTTTGACTATACTTAAGTCATCTTCAGTCATTTTGTTTGTTCATACTTTAGCAAACCTTCTGGTACTGAGTGGATAACACTATCCACTGACTATCCACTGGATAAATTGCTATCTATTGGATAGCGTAGATTGTTTTGATTTAATTAAAATCACTATCCACTGGATAGTGATTTATCCTGTGGATAGTCAAATATGTTCATTAATTTGTTTTGTAGCTATTGATACAGAGTTCACAGGTCTCAATGCAACTGATGGTTCTCAGCCAAGGTAACTGCAATTAATTTGAAAATCAATTATTATATGGCTAGAGCTTGTAAGTAGGGGTCATATTTTCATTTGATGCCCAGAACATTATGAGTGATCTTAATGCCCACCTTGCTGGGATAATTTACAATTATTCCACGAGCGTGCGTTGGATATGAGATGGTAGATAGCCAACGAGGCCCGTAGCACCGAGTTGGCTATAACCATCTCATATCCAACAAGCGCGAGTGGAATAATTGTTTTATTAAAAAAGCATATGCAAAAATGCATTCTTTTACGCGTACACGTACCTTTTTGGTAGGTCAGTGGTATATGAGCTCATATACCATTGCCTCTTAACCAATCAAAACTCAGGGAATGCAATATACCATAGCTAGTTTTCAATAATAAGCAATAACGTAGCAAAGAGTATGATGATAACAGTATTACCTCTTGATAGCTCAAGGCTGTTCTGGTTGTCAGGGTATTTACTGTAAACTAAACTGTGTAAATTCTTTTATGAGAGTTGTTAATTATAATATACATATATATTATACAGTATAAACTTATTGAACTTGAATAGAATAAATTTTTGAGAGCGCTCAACTCTGAGAGGAGCAGTAATTATAACGATCAATGGTAGTGTGGTCATTCTTTGACCATATGAAACGGCGCTGTCTCAATAAAACGATTAATTGAAATCTTGCTACCATTGATCATTATATTATACAGTATAAACACATATAAACTTTGTAAATAGATATTGTTTTCTTCTTAGTGTTTCATCATTTGGTTTCATGTTTGCTATTTCCTTTCATTAATACATACTTATATTAGTTATCCACCTCTTATCAATTGTCATGTAATTAATTTGTATACATTCGACCCTGCCCTTGTTAACTTATACTGTTGTACTCTGAGGGAACCCAATATTTATAAGCCTTATGGTTCCTTTATGGGCTTCCTCACCACATTGCTTTTGTGCAATTTCTGTATTCTTGTCTGTGGTGAAATAAAATAAACACACAATTAGTATGGTCATGTACGTAATTTTCTGATTTTTTAGCCTGTTTGATGACCCTGAAACACGATACAAAAAATTAAAGAAAACTGCTTCTCAGTTTCTGATCAGCCAGTTTGGTGAGTTATGCATAACCATTTCTTTTATTAAATGTTACATTGATTTTTCAAATTAATTTTTTCTTTCCTTGCCCTTGCATTTATTTGATTTGAGGTCAATAATTGTTTATGTTTGATTAATTTATTTTTTATACAGGGTTAACAGCTTTTGTCCAGTCCAAAGAGGATTCCAACAAGTACGCTACTTGAAGATTTAGCTTTGTTTTTCTATATACCAGTATTATTACTGCCATAAATCCTCTTATAAGTCGATCACCCCGGTTTTCTCTTTGTCATGTACCGGTAAGTCCTGTGATATATTCACATCTTGGAATTTCATTTTCTCACAATATCATATATCTCAGAGTGGAAAATTTAAGTGTAATCACATTACAGAGTGATACCTGAATAAAGCTATTATATCCTAGCATTCCTTAGAGTGTACATCAAGCTGCATTTTGCTAAGTTAAGAAGCCACCCCCTTCTAGAAGCAACCACTCAAAAGCACCTGAAAGAAATAAGCCGCTTGGGTGGCTTAATAGAGGATTTATGATACTTGCACCTATATGGCAGAGGCTGTTCATACCCTGAGAAGTTGCATCTGCCATTGACGGATGACCAGCTAAATAAATATTGATGAATGTTTCTGATTTCGGATTGCATAAAACTCTACAACAGTCTTGCAGCCGTACGCTGTCTAAACCGGTACGGACCCTGATTAGGACAGACTTGCTTGAAATTATTAATCCTGTTCACAGCTGAGAGGTCAAAAACAATACCCTATCCAGCAGCATGTTCCCGCACAGGCCATATGGGGGAGTACCCCACTCCCCCTAGGGTATGTACTGACAGCCAGAGGAAACGTCTACACTCCATGACCTTGGGAATCCCGCCTACCACCTTCACTTCTCCTAGCTCCAGTACCCCTTATCCCCTCTATTCTCCTGGGCTTCTGCCCCCTGTCTCCCTCCACTGAATGATGCTACTGCAAACTGACCGTTGTGCAAACTGAAACATGACAGCCTATAGGCCCACTCAAGCTCACTCAAACTTGCAAGTTATGACTCCCACTTTCCCTGTTATAACTTTACTGTTTCTTCTGTTTTCGTTTGCAGATATGTAGCACATACATATAATTTCTTTTTATACCCTCATTGCTTTGGGCCTTTAGATGTCAGATTTCTTTGTCAGGTAATTTTCTGATTTCATCATAATTGTTAATCCATGTTACTATCTTTTAGAGCATGATAGTGAATAGTACGCTGTTTGAACCACTTGTTTGCCACTTTAGAAGTCTGAGACCATGGCACCTTTAGTTAACCCGGGATAAAACAAAAGGTGATAGGATTATACACTGCAACAGATAAATATGGTAATTCACCAATCATGCTGAGGAAGGCTAATCTGGTTTTTCAATTAATTATCTTATTGTAGGCATCAAGTCTGGGATTTTTATGTCAGCACAACTTTGACTTTAATAAGGTACCTCAGACCTTTATTTTATGGAATCATTGCATACAGCCCTTCTATGTATAATGTACAAACACAGATTATATCAAGAAATGAGGAGTTGATCAGTCTTGCAAATTTGCTCATGATTGTATAACTTTCTGCAGTACTTTTGCAAATTATGTCTGACTAGAAGTAATAGTTCTCTCGTGCATCTGGTAGCCATGCCAAGCCAAACAAAGCCTGACCTTTATTGGCCCACAAAATGTAACATGTAAAATATTACTTGGCAAGCAAAAACAACACAGAAAATAATCTGGGGGAAAAACAAGAAATTCTGTGACCGACTAACAACATGAAGTCAAAAACAAATCACAAAACATCATCGATAACCAGACCAAACTGGTCTGGGTAAAAATCTTAGAAAAAACTGAAAGGATGTACAGCCCAACAAGGGCAACAGATTGCAAAACCATTTTATAAGAAAAAACTACCAAAAACTATTAGGGTGGGTGGGAGTGGGGCCAGGCAAAGTGAACAGCAACAAGAAAACTGAGCAATCTGATTAGTCATGTGACCTGTATCTCCTCTCTCCCCAGTGGCAGCTAGACTCCCAGATGTGTGTGAGAAAGATGTTTTCTGCTTATTTTCTGCCTCAGCCAGCAGGAAACAACACTTAATCATCCTGTTTTAATAATTATTTTTATATTCATTATTTTACAGTTTATATACAATGGAGTTCCTTACTTAAATAACGATCAGGTAAACTTATACCTTTTGTAAATATTGTCAACAGTCTTTAAACCAATTTTGGCACTAATTAAGGCTTTGTCACCTGCAATAATCCATGATTAGTGTGAAGGGTATGTTAGAGAAAGAATATGGTTCGAGTGATAGGTTTTTGCCCTTAGCCTTCAAACATGGAACAATTCAATCTACATTTAGTAAAATGTTACTGAGGCTGATGGGTCAATGGAATGCGCGGTGACCTAGTGGTTGGACTCCACATTGAATTGGCCAAGTTCGAGCCCTGGCCAGGACACTGTGTTGTGTTCTTGGACAGGACACTTTACTCTCACAGTGCTTCTCTCCACCCAGGTGTATCTTAAATGAGTACTGTCAAATTGTTAGGGCAACCTGGCAAAATGCTCAGGAGTAAGCTGCGATGGGCTAGCATCCCATACATACTCCTAGCTGCTTCATGCTACAGAAACCGGCGTTAAATATCAGCCAGATGGACTTCAAAGACTTAAGTTTAGAGGGTCATTTGGTCAACAAATGTATGAAGCCAACATGTATTTAGTTACAAGTTACCCCTTGCCAACAGTTGTGTAAATACCCATGGAGACATTACATAAGGATATAACTATTAGAAAGGACCCTAGGCTACTTTGCTTTCTACTGACAGTCATGCCAACACCTGGAGATCTTTGCACAATTATCACTTACAGAATTTGTAGATATGATGTAAGATATATTTTATGTTGCTGTTTTTCAGGTGGCATTAATCCAAAAATATCACAAAAATGGTGATTTGTATACAAGTTTCCAGTCACAAACATTAAGGTATTTGAAACATGGCTTGACAACATTGATGATAATAATGACATGGCATTTATTTTCAGTCATTCCACATTGTTCACTCTCAGTGGGTGAATAACATAGAACATTAAATTTTCAATTAAAAACAATTAACTAAAGTTATAATGTTATACTACTATTAATAACTGCAAGTAAGTGGAATGCTGCTAAGAGATTGATGAAGGAACAGCTCCGATAAGCTCATAAAAGCTTTTTCCGTCACCAAAATGTTTGTGATCCTGATGAATACTTCCACGAGCGAATAAACTAATATTCGAAAAAGCAACCGATTGAAGCAGAAAAGAAAAATATTAACTTAGGAATTGTTTGTTTACGTCTTACTTCCTTGCAGTTGCCAAAATCTCAACTGCTCAAGCAAATGAACCATCTGCCATGTGCAACAATGCTGCCCTTACCGTAGGTGCAATGCAAACATCCAGAAATCTGGAAATCTTGGTGGAACATAATTTGAATGGCTACCTCTTAACCTTGGCATCAATAATATGATAGCATTAATTTTACAGTGAAACCTCCACCTAATGTCCACCTTTCTAATTACCTACCTTTCAACAACTGCCAAGATTTTTTGCCCCAACCATATATGTATCCATGGGATATTGCTATAATTGATACCTCAGTCTGTACCTTGTCACCTCTGCATATTTGCCAGTGCATTCTACCCTAGGGTTGCCATTGTATAGAGCTTCACTCTTGTAATACAACAAAAAGTAAGAGGCAAAAATGCATTCAGCAACCTAGTAGTTTGTGGCAGCTGAATATTGACAATGTTGTAGAAAAAATGGAGTAAGCTTGCAATCACTGTACTGTTATAAGTTGCTGGCCTACCCACCCCCCCATTTTCCCCACAATGTTTGAAAGCACACTTTGCATGTCCCACTCCCTGTGAATTGGCACTTTTACAGTTAATGTAACAACATTGTAGGGGTGGGAATGGAAGGGAGACTCAATTTAGGTGTTAGTGTCTCAACATTGTGTTAAATTGATTGTAACTTCCCACACAGGATAATAGATGAAGAAGTTCTGGACAGATGTTGTGCAACACTGGAGCAATGGGTTTCATCAGCACAGGATGGAGATGAAATTGAGTTAAGCCTCGGCAGTTGTAAGTTAGTAGTTGGTAGAAATGTTTAATAATTTCTGTTGTGAACTATACCTAAAAAGTGTAGTCATGTGAAACATTACTTTAATTATCAACTAAAGAAACAATTCATTTCCAGCGCCCATTTGTTGAGCACAAAGGACACAGACCCTGACCAGACCCGATTTTGGATGTCTGTGATTAACGTACGTCTGGTCATTCTGCACAGTGTTAACTTTTTTTGCAGCTTTCCTGTTCTTTCAGTTACTTTCCATCTGATATTGTAACTGTATCTGTCATCATGTTTCTACTTTTGAACTTCATCTTGTAAACTATAATTGAGGATGCCTAATTAACTTAAGGTACATAGTTTCCTTTAGGCCTCCTCACCATTGTTACCTTTATTCTTTCTATCTTTTTTTTAGTTGTTGTTTTCTTTATATTTATCTGTGGTGTGGCAAATAAAAATAAATAAACAACTTACAGTTGACTCGCTCAATATGATTGGCTGAGATCAAGCAAAACATGTTTCATAATTGTGCCTGGCTGGGTGCTGGACATAAGAAAAGGGGGCTCTTGGGGTGGGATTGGATAACAAAAATTAAAGGGCATTTCACCAAACAATGATGTTCAAGTTTGACATTGATAAACTTTAGGTCAAGTGCAGTATCTTCTCTTGGAGGAAGTAAGAAGAAGATTTACATCCATCAAATGTCAGATCAAAAATCGTTTTAAGGTAATTGGCCAAAATGAATAAAGGCATGAACATTATGTCTGTTTTTGGTGCTTTATAATATTAATAGAATGCATTTTTTAATATCAGTTGTCATTTATGTGCATATTGTACTGTGATAGCGGTCAATAAACATTGAAATACATGAAAGGTGTTTTTAGATTGCCTTAGATTGGTTTTTTTTTTCTACTTATTTTTTATCTACGTTTTTTAATAATTATATACTTTTCTGATTTATTTGATATTTAAGGTGATTGTAACAAAGGTGCCCTCGGTTAATACTGAATGTGATCAAGGAAGTAACACTGACCTACTTACTCAAGAGCAAGAAAAGTAAGGAAAATTACAATATAGCCACCATATGGTGCCAACAACATCCCTAAATTGCATGCAATTCAAACCATTCACCAACTTGAGACTTTTTTACAACTTTCATACTAAACCAAACTCAACATAGATAACAACATGCTTATTGAATGAGTTGATCAGGCCAGGTGGGAAAAATACTATTTTACAGTTATCTTCCTGTACTGGATTTGCATGTCTTGACCCAACAAACTAAATATTTTCCTGTATGGCCCTCCTAATATCTAATGGTGTCAACTCCCCTAGGTTTCATTTTACTTTCTAGTTAGCTGATTTTAACCATGCCATATATTTTCTTCCACAGAATTTTAAATTCTATAGTTGGTTTTACTAGAGTTTTCCAAGTTCTAGTGGCATGTAAAAAGGTATTTGCTTCAAAGTTTTCCTTCATACTCTGTAAACAAGACTTGAGAAATGGATTTTAAGAACAGTATGCACAATGTCATTAAATTTAATGGTAACTAAGTCAGTATTTGGGACTAGTGACTCACCATTACTGGCCTGGAGTAAGACCGTCTTGCCTAAGAATACAATGCAATGACTATGGTCATGGCATGGTGTGATAAATGTCGTATATGAATATATATAGCATATGTTTGGCTTTACATTTATGGCATGGGATAGTAAAACAATAATAGATACCCTGTGGACAAGGTAAGAGTCACCTTCCCCAAAGTTACAGTGGCACCAAAATAAGTTGTTCTGATTAGCATGATGACTGTTTTGTTTCTTTTTGTTTTGATCAGCCCCTTGTGGGACACAATGTTTTGACGGACTTGCTGCTGACCTATGAGAAATTTTACAAACCACTACCAGGTAAAAAGTATTTGTCTTTCTTTGATAATAATAATATGATAATGATAACGGTGACAACAACAATAATAATAATAATAATGGAATTTGCAGTGGCATTTCTACAGAGTAGCTCTTCATCCGCTGTTTCCAGTTCGAATTGGAATTTAGAAATGTTGGTTTTTGTGGAGAGAGGGAAACCGGTGAACCCAGAGAAAAACTCTTGGATGACGGGAATAGAACCCGGGCCACATTGGTGGAAGGCAAGCGCTCTCACCACTGTGCCATCGCTTCTCCCCTTACCCTTGTTTTTATGACAGACTTGTTTTGCTAATGTTCTTTGATCAACTCTGTTTTGTGCAATCCACTGTATGACCAGATCATTACATTCACTTACATTTCTTCCATACAAAAGTCGTCTGTCATTTTCACAGTCAGATTTAGGTGGCCCTCTGGTGGTCGAATCAACATGATTGTACTGTATATAGCTAATTAAACTGTTTCCCATGTTTTTTTTCTCCAGATAGTTTTAAGGAATTCAAATCAGAGCTTAACAGACTATTTCCACTGATTCATGACACAAAATTTATTGCTTTTGAAATACGAAGGAATCCGGTAAGTCCTTGTAGACACACTTAGTTAAAAGATTATCACCTTGAAATGAAGTTGTTGAAAAAATTAATAAAGAGAAATTAATTGCTGTTGCAAATTTGGAAAGCTGATTTATTGAGCGTTAACCTATCGTTGGAACAATTTATTGTGGGTGGTAGAAAACTCAAAAAATGTTTACCAGATACCACAAACCATTGTTTTTTAGATGGGGTCTAATTGTTATGGGCCCGATGTTTTTATTGTTTAGTTGTATAAAGCTCAAAATGTTAATGTTAATTGTTATAAAAGAAATTACAGCTAAGTGTTGCAGTGGATCCTAAATACCAAATAAAGCAATACAAATTGAAACGTCTTCTACAGAGGAGAAGTTATTGAAAACGTTTTGTCATTAAACATGCCCAAAAATCACTATTATTTTATTCAAGTGAATTCCAAAATGAAATTAACAGGCTCTAGATGTTCTGTACTTCACATTACACTTTTAGAGCCAATATTTTATTTATTAAATGGGGAGAGGGTGTAATGTTTGATGTATTTAAGGTGGCTCAAAACAGTTTCCAGCACTTTCAAAGACTTACAATTTGATGGGTCATTAGAACCACTCTTTATCAGTTGATGCTACAATCATGGTATCGAAAAACTGCCCAATCATTGGTGAACACGTTGTTATCATTTTAAACTTTGCAAAAAGTTGCATCTTATCGTGCTTATAAAAGTTCGATAATAAAAATTGGGGGTCACCGAGCTCGTTTATGAGTTATTAGCAGTTAAAGCTAAAATTAAGGGTGTTTTTAGCAGGACATATTGTTTCTATGGTAACCTATTATGTTACGAAAATGATAACAACGTGTTCACCAATGATTTGGCAGTTTTTTAATACCATGATCGTAGCATCAACTGATAAAGAGTGGTTATAATGACTCATCAGAATATAAGTCTTGGATAGTGCTGGAAACTGTTTTGAGTGACCTTAAATGCTGTTGCGCAATTTTAGTTGTTACCTGTTAGATGGCTTTACTCCCCCCCCCACCTCCCCCATATAGGCCCTCTTATTGACCAGGGGGGACTTGAGTTCCTGGAGGCGGGTGTGGGAGGAGGGTCAGACTTCAGGATTACTTTTCACTCGATTGTGTCTAATAACTTGTAATAAACTTGTAACAAAACAAAACACCTCACTAAAAGATTTTAAAACCAGTCACGGTTTTTCCCGCAGGTTATATCACAATTTAATTTCCTTGATGATACGAACCTAGAAAAACTTCACGCTGCCCTTTCGAGGTAAGATGGGCATGGTTACTTGCGGGGTTTAGTTTGGCAATAGTTTTCAAATTGTTAGTCTTCAAGCCCTGGCCAAATAAAAACAACAGTTGAGGGCGAGAGTTTTCTTTTATTCTAGGAGTGCGAGCGATCGAAAGAAAACTCCGGACTTAAGAGTCACCAAGAGGGAGTGGGAGTTTCGGAGGCTCATCCTTGGTGTAAAACCCTGTGAAACTCACGAGTGACGTAAAACAAGGAACAAACAAGGCAGCAAAGAACTCAAAACAATATGGAACAGAAAAACAATAGCTAAAAACAAAGAAAAAAGCAACAGGTTTTTACACCGAGGTAAACCCGTTTCAGGCCAAACGACAGAGGGCAAGATTTTGTTTTTAAGATAGGTGTTGACTGTTCTTGGGCAAGACACTTCTTTCAATATACTTCTTCCACCAACAGTTACTGATGAAATGTTGAAATGATCCGATTTAATAACTTGACCGGATCAGAAGCCCATTCATGGGAAGTATAAATACTCCTTGTCGCTTCATTGTATGTTGAAATACTCCTAAAGTCCCTACGCTTAAAACAGACTTCATCTTTGTACTTTTAAAATATGTTACCGCCTGTTTCTACCCTTCTTTTTATAGCAATGATGCCCAGTTCTTTGCGCTTTTTGCACCCTCCATACCATTTGCAGAGAAATGTTACAGATATCGTAAGTGTATTCATCCATTATCTACAGACGTGAAAGAATGCACTTGCCATTGTGTTCAAAAGCACTGAGAAACTTTGTCATGATATTCTTCTAATATTGCAGTTGATGATAAAATGCCACATGAAGCTGGTTACGATTCTTTCCTTTCTGGTTTCGGTAAGTACTGTTAAAGGATTCCTCTCTTCCTTATATTGTAAACTTTATGATGTAGTAAGCACGATAGGGAAGGATGCTAAAGACATTGCTGTGTATACTAGGAAGACGTATTCTATACTGCTGGATGAAGTTCTGCAAACGTCACGTGGATTTCAAAGTGTTGAGGTCGATTCTGTGTTAAAGTCATTGCTTTATGCCTTTACTCTGTTTTCTTGGGAGATGACTTGAGAATTTGAAAAAAAAAATGGTAAAGTTTTTCAATACAATCCATCCCCGCCATCTGTAACAACAGACGTCAGTAAAGCCGTTTCAATGCAGTGATATATAGTCTTGGGGAACAAAACTAAACTATAATTTTTGGTTTTCCTTTGAGGGAAGACAAGTTTTAGCTTTTTAAAGTGTTCCTAGAATGGCATTTAAACTATTTGACTACTTCTCGGAGGTTCGGCTATTTCAAAGGCCTTTTGAGGTCTTTTCAGGGACATAATCATGTACAGTTTACTCTTAAAAACATGCAACAGGGACATGTGACCGGGACGGAGATTCGGTACGAAATTAGGGGACATGATTGCCCCTGATACATGTCCCCTCGTCTGTCAGCACATGTATAGGGGTAAGGGCTTTACCTTTGGTGAACACGTATTTAGCGTCATGATAGGTATTTTATAGCTGGCCCGAAGGGGAACTTGGCTTTGTTTCCCAGGAGCCCATTTAAAAACATTGAAGATCTCGGGTGAACAAAACTGTTTTCCCTGGGGCCAGTCCATTCAGTGTTTTGATGTCATCTCTTGAATGTGTTTTAAACAGTGTTCCTGCGGATGGCGCATATTCTGGCCTATAAGACCTCAAGGTAAAGTGATCAACTGTTGAATTCTCCTTGCAATTTCTGGCAATACATTGTCCAGATAGGTCACGAGAATAACTGTGCAACATGGCCTTGACGTACAACCAAATTCTCAAAACCAACAAGGAAAGAAGTATATAGCACTGAGCAAGGAGAATTTATATTTTAGTCTTGATTACCGACTCTGTTTCTGTATAACTGTTATTGGTCCTTTCTTTGTTCGCCTCAGGTCTCCAGAAGGACCGCTACCCTTCTCCAAGTTTCTTCGCGTGCTGAAACCATTCGAGAATCTTGTACATCTGAGCAGAGCACGAGTACAGCACGTGGTATGTATTGCAAGTCCGATTGGAGCTGGACAGTTCGTTCGTGGTTTGCCGAGCCTGTTGCAGGCTCTAAGACCCCACCTCTTCGCTGTTCCGCTCGCTTCGCTCGCGAATCTTTTCCGCGCGTGCCCCACTATCTGAGAGCCTGGAACAGGCTATAGTTTTCCTAAGTGTGGGAATTAATCCTAATCCACATTTTTTTTCTCAGAACCTAGCTGGTCCAGACCCAGCCTCCATTCGCCCACAATGGCTTCACGTTACGTCCAAAGTGAAAACAAAGCCCCTGGTTGCTAGGACGGTACGTTTTGCGGTAGTGTGGAAGAACTATTAATCTCGTTGCGTGAGAAATAGAAGGGGAAAACGAGGTTTTTTTCGGCTGGTTCATTCTAAACCTAAATCAATAATTTGTTTGCCTATTTCACAGTTAGCGCAAGAGTTCTCGCACTTCGGTTCTGTGGACGTCAAAATTTTGGATTCGCAACATGCGCTGGTCGCTGTTGCTCAACATAGAAGGTGAGAGGGTTGTTAGTACCTTACGAAGGAATAAACCATCAGTCGACCCGGGGGCAGTTTGTCGTGGCGTCACGAAGTAAACCGAGCAGGAAAATCGATGCGGTCGGAAGTCGTTCTTGTAAACTGATGCTGATATACTGATTTCCCTGCTCGGGTTTTCCTAGTGTCGCCCCCTCCAAACAGCCCCGGGGTCTCTGAAGGTGTCTTGTTTATGTTGAGTAGGTTCAATACAGCTGGAGTGCACCTGATCCTCCTCCCATTTAAGATTTGAAATACAACTTAGAAAATAAATGGAAGTGCTTGCGGAAATATACTATGACATGAGACTATCCTTTTTGAGATTATCCCGTTAGCGGTCTTCGTGTTTCTTCAGATTGATGTCAAAGAAAAGAAGAACTGGCAGTTTTCACCTAATGCCAAATGAAGTCAGTACACAACGAGAATTCGTGTCTCTCTATTCTCTATTCTCGATCCCTACCACTGCAAATTTAGTTTTTTTGTCTCGAGATTCAGTGAAGGCGCATTATAGATTTTGATAAGTTATGCCATCTAACTGTTCACTTGCATTTTCCACAATCTACTGAGAAACGTTTCACAGACAACCAGGAATAACATGACAGAAAAGACAACTGAAACTGAAGATAAAAAGACGTTCGTACAAATAGTTACTGTATTTGAAGTGATCCTTGCTAGTCATCCTACTCGGAATATCCTTCCCTAGTAAAAAAATAATACTAACACTTGTATGGGAGCCCCCCCCCCCCCCCCTAGCTCGGGTGGTGGGGTTGTAGAGTCGTCCTTGCCGATGATTGTCAAAGGGGGGTCACACCCATTGTGCTCACCAGTTTGACATGTCAACCTCCACACTGTGTTTCACTTATTTACTTAAAAAATATCTCAAAAAGGGGGGTCACTGGCACCCCAGGACCCCCCCTGGCTACGCCCTTGATTGTATTAATAAAACATGTCAGTCTGTCTGTATAGCTGCGTAAAATGTAAAATGATGTAAATGGAAGCGATTTGCTCTTTCTCGCGAAGAAAGATAAAATAGAAGGCCGCAGATCGCTATCGCCTCAGGATGTTTAATTTGTTTAAAAAAAATTCGCAGTTTTTTTCCCATCAGAGCAAAAGATGTTTTACGAACCTTCAGACGACACAAAACACTTACTGTCCGGCCATACAACGCATTTCTTGGTTCACCCAAGATACAGACAGCTCTGTGGTAAGTCAAGTAGGTAATGACACACGTAGTACCACAACATGGTGAAATTTTTTGGGGTAGTTTAACAACTCACTGAACGTAAGAGAAAGAGAGAAACCCAATTCGTCTGACCTATTTCCTGTTATACGCAGGTGACATCATTGGTCGGAAATGATTCTCAAAATATCACATTTGCTTGCTCTCGAGACCAAACTGATGATAATTCTTAGGCCAGTCTCGCAGCCAAGGGTATTCCGACCCTTCGATACAGTAGTTACATCCATACAGTGGCAAAGTAACTTTGCGTTATGTGAAAATTTCATTGAAAAGTGAAACGTACAAAGAAAAAAAGCAGCTTAAATCTGAACGCCAGGAAAATCACATTTTCTATTTTTTTTTAACTTTCAGCTGTAGACTTTCCGGTCTAATTACACTATAACTTGTGATCCAAATGCATTTGTTTTTGTTAACGCAACAATATACTTGATGAAGCCAAAAGAACAGTTTGTTCTCTTTCTGTTTTTTCCAAGCCGATCGCATTGTTTTATTTTCTCTTCATTTCCTAGGTGCGGTGGAACTGTTGTGGTCCTCTCAGCTGTTGCAGTATTTTTATGGAAATCTTGGACATAATTGTGAATTTATTTATCTAGAAAACATACAACATTTTCACGCCAGAGTGGGAAAGTTTCCAATTAAATCCGTTATTTTTATGTTGTATGATCCTTCTTTTTATCTTATTTAAAATGAATAAAATAATTTCCTTTTACTGTTCATGTGTTTTGTTTCCTTGAGGATTAAACTTACTCGACAAACTAGCAAATCGGAACTCTTACAATTTCGCCTTTAATCTTCGTGGGGATAAATTTGGCGCAAAACTGGCTGAAATGAAATAGGGTGATTTAATGTGCGTTGAGTAAATTAAATTTTCGTGATCGTAGCACGTATGGAAATCATTTTTATTGCTTTCATCTCCAGACATCAAGTTTCTTATCACGTACGTTGTCAGTCGACATTGATGACAAATATTTTTCAAGATCCTTCAAATGTCCTTGAATTTTTCGACCAGAAAGTTTTCTGAATATAAGCTTATTTGTCTTCTACAGATTCCATTCATTGTCTTTTTGTGTTTTTGTTGTCGTTGAGCTGTAATGAGTTGAGGTAAAAGAACATTTGCGTTCTTGAATGCAATAAATTATCACTTCTTCGTTTAAGCGATCAACTTTTTTGTACGTGGAGGCAATATTCGTTTTAAGTGCGAATTAACGGCGAAGAATGCAGAAATTGCAGGTAGCGTTGTTCAAACAATAGCGATTCAAAACGAACATAATTGTTGCCTTAAATTCAGGGAAACCAATTTCCATGTTATTGTTAGGTGCTTAGAGCAACGAATCAGCGAGCCGCTAGCCAAGTCATTCAAGAGAAAAATCAATAATTTAATACACAGACGAGGGTTTATCGGCTTATTAACATAAAATGTGTTGTCGTGTTTCTGTGATCAAACACGATGGAAGCGCTCGGTGAAGATCTCGATGACGATAGCGATGTCGCCAAAAATCGCCTCCTCCTAAAAAGCGAAGATTCTTGTTGTGTCTGTACTAAAGTGTGGAATGAGGATGTCATCTGCGGTTGGGCACCTTCGATTGAACGAAAAATTTCGCGGAAGCCAGCTAAACATGCCGCGTCGTCAAGCAACGCACGAAAAGATGGAAAAATCGCCCTAACCGAATGCGGGTTTGTTTTCAGACATTATGAGAAATCTAGTCGCTATATTGAGCAATACAGAGAAAATCATTGCAGTACTTTCCTGGAACATGAAGATGAATGGAGACCTGTGCTGGGAGTTGATGTACCGGACCCATACTTGCCCAAGATTGGGGCTTCGAGGTAGGTTTTGTTTACATTGTGCATTAATTGTTTGCTGTGAGCTTTTAACCGGTTGAACGCCATTGTAAGAGAGGGAAAATGTTTTTTAGGTAATAATATGTAACCTAAATGAGTCTAAACGCTAAGAGTTATACGTCCTCGACGAGTACTTCTTATACTTATTGCAATAAGCAGGCACGTTTTCCAAGCTTTGGGTACATAATAAAATAAAACTGTCAGTTTGATCGATGTCGTATTGATTTGTAGTTTGTTGAAATTAGTTGCTTTCTCGAAGATACATGCACATGTTAGTTTGTATTGATTTGTAGTTTGTTGAAATTAGTTGCTTTCTCGAAGATACATGCACATGTTAGTTTTGATAAACGAAATAACACAAAATCATAGCTTTGTTGCGATTTTTATAAGTTTCAGAATCTACTTAGAAGTTGCGAAATACACGAACTGTAAGAAATCGTCATTTGCTACAAAAAATATACATTTTCTGTAAATTTTCTTTCAGTTTATTTGCATTTTACGCCAGGAGAAATTGTAATATTGACTTTTTTGGTACAAAAAAAAAACATGTTTATACTCCGATTAAGCATTTTGCCTAAGGGCCCGGTGATTTTGGCTTAGACAAATTATAATACGTTGTAGAAGAAAGTTAGCGCACTCTCTTATCTGATGAAGTTCTTTGCGAATATTGCTTCAAGGTGAAATCGGGCAGCCCCTTACTAAATGATGCATGCATTAATATTTTCGTATCTTTTTTACGTATTAGGAATGAAAAAAAAAACGTGCGTCGCATACGGAAAATCTCTGAGAGCGTCCTTGTGAAACCGGATTGCTTGCGTGTTACAAAATATTGAACACTGAAATCTTACAAGCACGAAAGATGTTTCATAAGATCGATATTGTAACATTCGCTCTGAATTTGCATGAGTTTTTTTTGCATGCAAATGTGGTGCGATTAATTTTATTGCGTTGCGTTCGCCCTCTGGATATGATCTCGAAGTCTGCTTTCTCCGCCAACAAGATTAGCGGGCTACACTTACATCTTCGCTAAAATGAGGAATTTTTGGCCACAATGGGAAAGTTTTGGCCTTAGCTTTTAATAGTGCATCCCCATTTGTTATAAATATTGTCAAACGAAAACCTTTGTTTTAGCGGTTTTCAACATGTTTTTCAGGCCATAAATTAGTTTTTTTCGTTAATAAAAAAACCATTTTCCCAAGTCTTTCGATCACTTCCGCCATTCCGGCAGTTTCCGTACTTAACGATTTTTGAAGAACTTAACAGTGTGTTGGGCGAAATTGCGTACAAGAAACGAATGATAATCTGAGTTGAGTTAATAATATGCCCGTTGGCTACATATAAATAGAAGTCTAAGTTGGGTCAAAAATTAGTCGTACTTTGCGCCCCAATGTGCAGAGGTAGACACAACATGATGTAGACAAAAAGGTGAATTATTGCATTGCATGCTACATTATTCATATATTTTCTTACATTCCTTTTAATGCAATGTGGTGTCGTTAATTTGTCTATCAAAATCAATATTTTCGATAATTTTCCCTTCCATGTAAGCCATTTACCCAGAAAGTCATCCATATTTTCTTTACGTGTCTATGAATGTTTCCTTTCCTTTCTTTACATGGGGAGTGATTTTACTTGCTCGACCAATTAAATTACCAGCAATTATAAAATACACAAGAACTAACGCGTTCTACTTTTTGTATGTATTTTGTTTTCGTTTCAGCAAAACCGTTTTTGACCGACTGAAGTTTATCGAGGCCATGTCAGACTACTACAAAGTTGCTGCAATGAGAAAGTAAGTAGCTGACCGACTCTAGCGAGTAATTATGGACCTGCTTTAGTTCTTTTTATATGATAACCAAATCAATGCGCGTGCTATGATTGGTCAATCAGCTATGGTTTATTGTGCCAGTAAACTCGTGGAAAAATCGCACATTTTCTGAATTATATAAAAGCAATAGACCACAAGTTACTATGGTTTATAGGCTGATAAACCACGCGTGATGTTGGTAGAACACTCAAACAATTTGTAAATCACTCGCCTGCGGCTTGTGATTTAAAAATTCTTCTCGTGTTCTACCAACATCCCGCGTGGTTTATCAGCCTTTAGTATATTCTCAGCTCCGACTATTGCATTTCTAGCTTTTTGATTGGCTAAAAAACTCCGACTATGGGCCAATAGCCACTCCTTGCTTGTTATGCGACAATCATGAATCAGGAATACTACTTTCAACTATTGTTATTTTTTGTTTGGTCTCAAGCCTAATCTCAGCTCCTAATTTATAAAACTTAAAACCAAACTCCGTGCACGTGCGCTTTGACGAAACTGTTGTTCAGAGTCACAGTGGATCGCAGCGGTAAATCGCAGCTGGTTTACACGAGATCAAAATTGCAACTTCGGCGCGCGCGACAAAAATTGCACTGAGTTGCGCGACAAAATCTCCGATGCTAACGAGCCTTACTTTCTTTATTGCAGTGACCTTCAAAACATCTGTCTCACTGGGAAGAGAACTGACGGTGGGGATCGCAAAACAGCACTGAATAATGACACAAAGTTGAACAGCGAGGGTTTACCATTCATTGTAACTGCTTCAAATGGCAAAAAAGTTTCTCAGAAAGTTGTTAAGAGAAAACCAAGTATCACATCGGGCGAAGAAAAACTGGACTCTGCACAAAATCGCCAAGATGTCATTAGAACTGCTCCTGACTTAACGCAAGACTGCCGAGACACTATTTTACCGTGCGTGCGATCAAAGCCCGACGCTCCACATCAGATGGATGATAAACCAATTTCAAGCTCGGCCAAACAACAATCAGCGGATGAATCGAGGCGATTTCAGAAGGAGAGGATTCGACTTCCAAAGTTTCAGTGGACAGAAGGTCACATAAAAAATTCCCGGAAGGAAAGAAAGAAGGACAATGTGATTGTAAAAGTGGAAAGGAAAGAAAAAACGATTGTGGAAACGCTTCCGAGTAGTGATAGCGATGAAAATGTTTTGCTGTCAACTCGGCAAGGTAATCTGCTTCTTGGAAGCACGGTTATAACGCCAAGCTCGAAATCAAAGCCAGCACGCGTCGCAGTTGGTAAATGCGAGATATTCAGCTCTACAAAGTCATCCAGCGCGGAGCGCAGGCCGAAAACGTATCAAACCGTGAGGAAACTTCCCAGCGAGACCGCGTTTATACGGATTCTAGGACAACAAACGGGCCCACCGCCCAAAGAGACAAGTACGAATAGACCCAAAGAGGCGAACAAAGAAAGACCTAGCACGAATGAAAAGGCTTTTATAAACCATAACCTACCGCTACAATACATGAGTCGATTTGGCAGGAGAAAGTTTCAACACGTGTTAGAGGCGCGGTCGTTTAAGCCTTCGGAGAAAAAACTTACAGCTACTGCGCTAGCAGATTTTCATAATTAGAGAAGGTCAAACCCTCAGAGCAGAGAATGGTACCCCACAGAATAACCTGGGTAAAAATTTGGTGTGTTTAATTAACAATTGGTCGATGCTTTAGCGTGCTTTAGTATCGAGTCATGGATGCACGCGGGAAGTTTGGAGAGCACGAAAAAGAAGCGCAACAGTGTTTCGAGGCGATAGCCGAGAACAACTCTAGCTTCATGAGTGCCCTTCAAACTTCTCAAATCAAGGCGATTTTCAATATCATGATATTATTGGCCATAAGCCACGTTTAGATACAGATTTTATCTTTTCAGTCCCAATATCGAAAGATCGATTCTCTTTACTAATTTCCATATAATTTTTGAGCATTGGTTCTGAGAATTTTGTGGTACTCGAAGACGACCGTTGGTATCTGGGTGACTCTCAAGTGAAAGGAGCTTTCTGTCCTGAACACCCTAACTGAGACCCCATTACGTAATTTACACCCGTAAGTGAGACGATGGACATCCTCGCCCTTTCATAGGCGAGTCCGCCCCTCACGGGCAAGAATACACTGCAAGTTGACGGTTTAGTATTTCTTCTTGAAAATTGATTGGCAGGAGAACTTGAATATTGATTAGTCTTGGCAATGAAAAGGTTAACATCTGGTTTGAAAAAAATTCTAAATATAATTTATCAGATAAAGAGAAAATATACATATAATATATTGAGTTTGAATTGTTCGTTTTAAATCACGCGCATTTTTACTGTTCGGAGGTAAAATGCAATTATTTAATCTCAATAAATCAGCAACTTTATTTGAGTGTCTGGTTAATTTCTTAGGGCTGGGGAACAGATAAAGCGAGGAACAGACTCGTTGGGTGCCCAAGCAGGCTGTCTTTAACGTTTTATGGAGCTGAAAAATCATGAAGCTTTTCACTTTGTACGCAAATTAAAAACTGTACGTTAAAAGTAAAATGTTAAAAAAAAACACTTGAGGCTTCTCGAAGATATAAACAATAATGACTTTGAGAACACGGAGAGACTGAACGATGTACGTTTAATGAACACCCTGTACCGTAGATAAACCCGTTACAAAATTTAAACCCACTACAGTCGCAGAACATTTCCTCTCCTTGATGACTTGGGAGGTATGCGCGCGAGAGCGTCTATCCCATAACTCTTTGCACCCCACTCGCGCCAGTTTCTCCGAGTCGTCCAAACATGGCGGTTTTGCGTTATTTACTTGCTTTGTAATGCAGATGAGTCCTTGATCACCTTTTTGTTGACGTTTGTAGCTGTTGTTCTCATAAGCCAACTTAATGAAATCCTAGAGAACAGACTCTATTGTAATTTGCTGTCAAAGAACAGTTGAAGGCGCATCCTGAAAGAATGTGACTGAAAAAAGGCGAACGTCAGGCTTCCAAGCGTCTAGAAAATATGGTTGTTATTACGGGACACAGATACGCATGAAATTCCCGATTTAGTACCACATCAGTTATCAAGGTTCGCTGGAAGACGATCGAGATCTTTGGTTACCTCAGAGTTGTCGCTGCAAAGCGAACCGGCAATTTTGTGGAACCACGGTGGGACCGTAGTTGCCAAGTGAAATTGGATTCCACAACAAACTGTTAACGATCGATCACGCTTCGTTGCAATGGAACTAAGTTGGGAGGAATCGAATGGATCCATCCTTTAATACTTTTGTCTGAACTGTACTCAACTGTTTCTTGTGTACATTTTGGTAAACTGTATTGACATGGCCAATGAAGTCCTCATGTCAAACATCCACTCTATATTTCCACGACAAAAATACGTTCTTGAAGCTTGATTTTCAGATATATTATTTTGTTTCTGACGTCTCTATTGACGTATATTGGGCAAAGTGTACTTTGTTATCTGATAATTAAGGAGCAAAACTTAAAGATACAAAACAGTCCTGGTAACTCCCTCAGCTTTGTAAATAATGTCCCGCATGCGAACTGGTTTGAAGCCAACTGTCCCCTCAAGGCATTCTCCATCAAAATTACCCCCAGTAAAAACTGGATGGAGATCCAACTCTCCGCCCTCACCGGGCAGTGCTAGAGAGCCAGACTGGTCTCATGATATGATAAGGGGTATTCAGTTGAAGACAGCAACAAAGCGACCCTTAGTACCAAGAACCAATTCTCCCAGAAGGACTCCAAGCACTGATGAGCTTAAGTCAACTCCTGTGTTAAAACAACAGGAAGAGAGGAAAGTTTCCATCCCTCAAGAAAATGGCAAGGATAAAGAAATTGAGGTGAGTTACTGCCCTATAGAAAAAAATTTGATCAAGTGTATTTAAGTCACCTGTCGGCCAAGTATCAACCAATATTATTGGATGAGGATCATTCGGCATATCAGCTGACAGGTTGACTGAGTATCAGCCGACTCACCCGTCGAGTGTCGGTCGACATGCCCACTGATATGTCAACCGCATACTTGGCCAAAACTTCTCCGGTGTGTCGACTGACATGTCGATCAACATATTGAAACCTTAGCCCAAACCTTGACTGTTTCTGTATGATAAACTCTTGATAACTTTTCTTATGTCGGCCATATCCTCTGTTTAAACTCAATTACTGTGTTGGTGCAGTAATTGATTCAGATTATCATTCAAACGGCCGTCATTTCAAATTTATATCTAGTGCAACATGACATTTGAGGAAGAACAAAAGAGAAAAGATAAAATGATTATCTTGTTAATCCTACTACTCATCCTCTATTTTCTTGCCTTTTGCAGAGTTCTTTCCTCCTTTACTCCCCGGTTTCTACTTTCTTCCCTCTCCTCCCTGCCACCCTCATGTATAATTGGTGATAAAGTGTCCAAATAGCATGCAGAGGGTTAATATGAAAATATTACAAATAGCTTATATATCTCACTGATTAATTGACACAAGGTTAAGAAGGTATTTTTTACCCTGATATATTGTACCTTGTTGAGATACTGCTGTGCTTGCGAGCCTGAGTGACCCAGAAAGCAGTACTTTGGCTCCTGGTAGGTCAGTCATCCATGCCTAACTGCTGTTGAATAAAGTTTTTTTGCAAAAATCAGTTGGGATCTCTAAGAATAACAATGTTTGTTTTTGTCAGGAGGGGGTAAGTTTCTAAAGAAAATGCGGTGCTGCGTCGGTGGGAAGTATAACAATATAATTTGGTTTTATCAACTGGGTTGATAATGTCAATTAGCCACCGTAAAGAGATTCAAGAGCTGACGTTTTGAGCGTTAGCCCTTCGTCGGAGCGAATCAGTTGAACTACATATAGATGTATCTATAGTAAAGTCTGTGTTGGCCCAATCCCGCCAGAGCTTATCCTGGGTTTCTGTTGCATGAAGCAAACAGGAGTATTTCTACTCCCCCTGGATGGGATACCAATCTATCGCAGGGTTACTCCGGCATTATTTCGCTGGTACCATTTACCGGTATACACCTGGGAGGAGATATAGAGAGGCACTGTGAGAGTTTTTGTCTTGCCAAGAACACAACACAGTGCCCCAGCTGAGGCTAGAACTTGATCCGAAGTCCAGCGCACTAACCATTAGGTGACCACACCTCCTCAGATATGGATTAGTTTTAGTTTTACCTTAATTGTTAAATTGACAATCTGTCTACCTATCATATCTGCTTTTAGAAGTTGAGGCTGAAAATCCTATCTCTTCAAAAACTTATTGAGCAGCTAAGAGCTGAAATCAAGGAGAAAGCCAGCACAATAACAGAACTGGAGGAGAAATTAAAGGCACAGGTAAAGAATTTTCAAGAAACAATTTTGATCTAGTTGAACACTACTGCCATAATAAGAAATTGAACTAAATAGAGATTATGCCATGGAAAGTGCGCTTGAACGATTTTTATTCACGAATTGCTATGCATAAAAAAAACGAATGAATGAGTGCAGTGAACAAGTAAGTTTTTTGATGCATAGCACGTTCCATGGTATAATGTTTTTATTTCATACATACTGAGATTTTTCTTACTGAAAGCTGCGCACCTGTCGCCCTTCACTGTAAAGTGCTATTGTCCGTGTCTCTGATTGGACGAGCAATGTATTTTCACAGCCATTTGCTCAGTATGTATGAAATAAAAAGTTGTCTCAAATATTCTGTTCCATTCTGTAAGTTTCGGAAGGATAAGGAGACACCTGTAGTATAACAAAGTGAAAATTGAGTCTACTCACTAGTAGAACAGGGTGGCATAGGTATTACTCTTGAAAGGGAATTAATTATCCTTAATTTTTGGCTTTAAAATTCAACATTATAAATATTATTGTAGATTTTGGACTACCTTCTCTCTGAGAGTCTACTAAACAATACTGGTAATAAATCATTTCTGTAACTAATGTAACCCAATGACTATTTCAGGGATGTAACTAAGGGCCGGCTACCGGCTAATTTCTGCGGCTGAAAGAGATCTTATCAATGGCTTAAATTTCTCTAGCGAACAAAGGCTCAAAAAAATTTTCCAGGTACAATGGTCAGAAAAGCCAGCTGAGCTTGTTTGTGAGCCGGCTTTGTAATTTTTTAGCTACGTCCCTGCTATTTACTTCTAAATACAAAACTCTGACTTCTATTCTAAATAATTATTATTAACATATTTTTTCTATATTTAACAGGAGCATTAGGGGTAAAATTCTTGCTTAGAAATAGCTGTTTTGAGTATGTCAAAAATGGAGCCATTCAAAAGCATCAGTTCTTTATAATGGTCAACAATTTTACACACTGAGATACTATGTTTGCTCAACAGATGGCCAAGTTTGAAGATGAAATTAAGAAATTGAAAGCTATTATCAGTGAGAAAGAGAAAGAAATTGAGGAGAAGAAGAAGATTTTAAAATCCAAAGATGTAGAAATTAGTGAAATGAAAGACAGCTTTGAAAAAGAAAAAGTGGAGATGAGAAAAGAGGTAAGAATACCAATGACTGTAATGGGACTGAATGGAATTTAGGCTAAGTTAAACTTGAAACAATGCTGGGCAGCAGTCTCCCTCGTGACAGGAATGTGGGGTGGTCAGGGGCTGTTCAAATCAGCCTTATTGTTATCCAAGAAGAACCTTGTAGCGAAGATTGTACAACTCCTGGTGGGAATATATAACAGCAGATTTCGATTGGTGCCGTGACAATGTTTGTAATCGTGAATTTTATGTTTGAATTTTAGCTTGCATGTGCGTTTGCTGCGTTAAATTGTTTACATTTGCTTGGCGACAAAGAAATGATATTTGTCATACACAGTCTGCGGTTTTCGAAACACTGACTGCAACTTTGTTATTTGTGAATAGCGGTGTCACGCAATACAAAAAGCTCCAAATATTGTATTTGTATGAATAAATCGGAAAAATCATGTTCATCAACCACAGTTATGTTAAGAGTTTCATAATGATTTTTAAAATGTTGATTTCAGTATTAAAGAAAGCTTGAATTTCTGGAAACCAAAATTCCTGGAAATCATTGAACGCACTCCTAATCTTTGATTACTACTAGTATATAAATGAGTAGCCAGGACTTGCTATAAAATTGTTGATATCTAACATGTTCTGTATTTGTTTGTTCAGTTTCATCTTGAATTAGAGGAGTTAAAAGCCCAGCATCTCAAGGAACTCACAGACCGTGATGGAAAAATGAAAATCTTGAAAATGCACATGGCAGATGCTCTAAAGGATAATTCAAGGTGATCTTCCAATCTTGGTTAAAAGCACTTCAGTGCCACTAGCATCAAATTTTAAAATGTGAAATTAAATTTCACACCCAAAAACAACAGACCAAACCAAAAATACAAAAATGTCTGTAGGCAACCATTCAAATGTGAACCATTTCTCTCACACAACTGGGAGCCAAGTCGAACTGTGCAACACCCAGACTTCCAGATGTGTGTGAGAAATGGTTCACATTTGAAAGGTTGCCTGCAGAGGTCTTATCCAAGTTCAAAACAGTACTCAAAAGTTTTAACACAAGATGGTCAAACACTGGGATTTGATCCACCAGCTTGAAAGTAAAAAACATCTTGTAAGCATAATATAAACAGTACTGTGTGAAAGTAGTAATCAATAGCTTTCATTTGAGTGGTCACACAGTAGGGTTTTGTTTGAAGAGTTAAAAGTTAAAAGCTACATATATTGACAAACATGTAACCCTTGTCTATTAATAAATTCATAAGACTACATTTTTGGGGAGCTAAGTCTTTCTTTCTAAAGCTTCCAATCCCTAAATTAACTTACTCCACTAAGTGACAATTATACTACATGACTGTTGTTTAATTAGCAAATCTCAGACTTCATCCTAGGCTTGATTACCAGCCGCTGTTTGGGAGATGGGCTCACACCTCTCCCATGAGCCCAACAACTTGTAATTTTTTGCAGAGAGAGGCAGCTACAACTCGAAGAGCTGACCAAGGAGCTCAAAAGGGTAACAGAAGAAGCAGATGTGTTGAAATCTAAACTGCAGTCTATGAAATCATCAAATCAGGTACTGGGACCATAGGGGTATTTTTCTGGTGAACATAAACCGAACTTGATAGCGTTGAAGAATACTAAAAACTTTTGTATCACCCGAGCAAGACGCTATGCAGTTTTAAACAATATTATCAACCCTAGGAGTTTTCCCGAATGCTATTATGTCGAACCCACTTAATATGATGCAAACACCAAAATTGGGGAAGAGTGTCTGTACTAAGAAGGTGTCCATTTTACAGTGGTAAAGTTTATAATGAATTATTTTTTCTTTGGGGGTAAACTGTTGGAGAATAATGTTAAGCAAGAGAGAGAGAGCCACCTAGGAAATGGCTGCCACTGTAATTAGAAATAGGACAACTGGTTCAATGATTTTCTACAAGGGCTCTGTTGTCGTTGTTCCAGTGTCTCAATTCTTTCAGCTCAAACTGGCTTCCATTTTGTTCAATGACTTATACCAGACCCCATTCATCTGATATATGCATTTTGCTCAGCCATGACTAAGGCTCTTGGTTTCTGTGTATGTATTTATGAATTCACAAACTAAGCCTGTGATCCCTCTTTTAGGCTTTGAGAAGAAGAAATTTTTGTGCCACATATTTTAGTAGCTACCCTTTATTACTTTTCCTGATTTTCAGAGCTAACTCAGTTCTGCTATATATTTGTGTTAACTTTGCAGGGCAAGTGTCCAAACTGCTTTGTAATGGAGAAACAACTGCAGTCAAAAATTGTTGAACTTAGAGATAAAGAAATTGTAACCATTGAAATGCAACAGTTGTGTGCAAAAATGGAAAAGCAACTTGTCCAACAGGTAAAAGACTTCACAATGATCAGGGCTGCCACAATCAGGGAAAAATCAGGGGAAAAGAATAATTTTTCAAGTTCAGGGAAAATTTTAGATGTTGTAAAAGTCAATGAAAAGTCAGGGATTTTAGTTTCATGGAGATTATGAAATCCATTTTCTGTTGGTAAAGTATTGTGTTAAAGCCTTATGTCAGGCAGGGGACAAAGAGGATAAAGTAATACCAAGTAAGAGTAATTTGTGCAAAGCAATCATTTTTTATACTCCTTAATGATCGACGTATGCAGGTGCAGTAATTTTAGTGATTGGTTTTATTTGTCCCCTTATTTATTATTCACCTAATACATTTATTTGCCACACATAAGGGAAAAAGAAAAAAAATACAATTTAGACCTCCAGGAAACCATCAGGCTTATAGGGATAAAAATAAAGTGGCCTATACTGCTGTAGCTTAACCCAGCTTCCATAGCATCAAGTGACTGGGATTATTTCTACTTCCCCCTGGATGGGATGCTAGTCCATCGCAGGAGTACCCCCAGCAGTAAATTCGCCGGTACCCATTTATACACCTGGATGAAAAGAGGCACTGTGAGGGGACTGGGAAGTGTCTTGCCCAAAAACACAATACAGTGCCCTGGCTGAGGCTCACACCTGGACCGTTGGATCCAACACACTAACCATTAGGCCACCCCACCTCCAACTAATAGGGCTTATAGGGGAGGTCACCTTAACACAGTGTCAGTGAAAATTGTCAAGGAAAAGTCCAGGGATTTTTAAGTTTCTGGTGAATGGCAACTCTGCCTAAGGACATTGTTGAATGTTACACGAGAAAGTACACAGAGAAGGCAAAGTGCAGATGAACTGCCTGCTTTTCTCACTTCTCAAGAGTAAGTGTTAAATAACGAGGAACAAGTTTCAAGTTTTCAAGTTTATTTGTTTATCAGCATTACAAGTTTGTATCACTAAACTTCATTTATAATACTGATTCCTTCAAAAAACACAGTTACTCCAGGTCTATGTTATTCCATCACTGTGTGTGTTGGACATTACAATCCAAAATTTTTCTTCTTTTCAGGATGAGCTTTTAAGGCAGTGGGCCAAAAATAAAGGGAAGCCAGTTAGGTGATAGGGAAGGTAAGATCCGCCATTGCATAGTACTTAATGTTTTGAAAAGATAGATTGATTGCTCATAAATTTATGACAATAATCATAAAAGAGAACCTCTACTCTTAAGACAAGTTGGCATTGAATTATTTGAAATCTTCTGTAAATCCAGAAATTGTCCCAGATAACAGAGAAATAGCATTTAACAGCAACAAGAATGGGAAAGATTACCACATTTAAATTTCCTGTGTAGAGCCATCTTGCATTTTATGACTGTAATGGTTACCCAATATTATTATTGTTTCACTCAAACGATCCTCTGCTTCCAAACAATAGCGCCAACAATTACACAACAGAAAATTCTAAATGGCGGTGTGCAGGAAATTTGACAGCTATTCATAATCTTGCCCATTGTTTGTTGCTATTGAAAGTTATTTCTCTTTTCTGAATTTTGAAATAACACATGCAGTACAATAAGCAGTCCCTTCCAAAAACCTAAAAGGAGACCACACTTCGTGAAAAGTATTCAATTAACAATCTTTTAGTTCTTTGGATGGATGTATTGCTTTCAAATTCACATGTAGAAAATTCAAAAGGTAGAAAACTTGTATATTGGAGTACATGGCCAAGTTGATTTGCATTCTGTAAAGGTGGTTTAAAGCATCACATTTATTTTTTAATATTATTTTTTCTAACAGGAAACATGTCATGTACATACAGTAGACAGCCACCATCTTCAATTTAATTATTTAGAATATCCAATTCTACAATTGGAATACGTAAAATTATTATATTTATAAATGTTCTTTAACTTATTGCTCATTACAAAACTAGTATGAAATTGCAGTTATTACATTAAGTATAAAATCTAGAGGTAAGCAGGCCTAAAAGTGGAGTATTTTTTGCTCGTTGACAATTTGTGAAAATACTCTTAGTGAAATTAACCATGGGAAATAAAAAAATCCTGTCATGACCATAGACATACATATATGTACGTAGCACACATGTAGAGCACATGCACCTGTGAACCATTCTGCTAGCCATTTTGACCATGAAAAACTAAATGCATGCTTCTCCTATTTCTATGGTTATGGGGCTCTGCTGGAGCACTGCTATGATTTACTGACTTTGTCTAAGAATAACTATTGAGTGTTTTGACAAAAGAAATTAGGAAAGCAACTTCTAATACACATACTTAGAAAATTGGTCTAAACACTGAGATAATCAATAAGCCACCAAAATTATTTCATCCTTATTCTAGTAATGGGGTTATCATGTTAAAGGGATTTTAAAGTAAGAAAAGGAATGACTGAGCTTCTGTTTAAGCCAGAAGAGGGTAGCTGTACAGGAGTGTAATTCATGTGGTGGTTGTAAGAGAGTGTTTTAATGTTAGGGTAAGAGGAGTTCTCAGACTTGAAGCATGGCTTGAAAAAAGTCTTGGACAAGTAGTCTTTCCTGTCATGCAAGTAACCAACAAGTAACTTTTTATGCTCACTTGCCCAAATGGCAAAGGGACTGGTAGCTAAAACTGTTTTCACTCTTGGTGCCTGGGCATGGTGCCTCAGTATAATTCTCAGTGAACACAGTATTTTTTTTCAAATACCCACAACAAAATTTGTTCAAGGTCGAGACCTTGTATTTGAGCACTTGACAGTACTTGGTGCTTTGGTTTCAGTGCCTGAACATGACACTTTTTTCTGGTGCCCAGGCAGACAAAGTGTGAACACAGCCTAAGGCAAACTTTTGACTGCACCAAGCAATTGATCACAGCAAGGATCCCAAAAATATGAACACTTATGAATTCACATTCTTCTTTACAGATTTTATCCAATCAGAAGCCAACTGCATGATGTCCTTGGCTTCTGATTGGATAATGATTGCACAAAAGAATGTGAATTAATCAAAAGCAGTCATACTTGTGGGCTCCTTGCTGAAAATTTGAGAGTAACTTGTCCCAGGGGTTTCAAAATATTTTGAAGTAGGCATCAGCTACTGGAAGAGTTGGTAACTGTGACAAGTAACCTCTTTTGTCACAAGTTGATGCCTATGACTGGAGTAACCAGCAACATACCCGTGGAATTCCGAATGTCGCCGGCTTGGTTTGGAACCACTGTTGTCCAAACCTTGTGCAAACCCTGGGAAGGATACTAGAGTTTTATATATTCTATTATTACTGACAAAGTTTTATCAGAGAATGAAATGAATTACAATGCTTTTTAGAGACAAAGCATCAGTGGGTAGTTGTTGGGATGGCCTCATTCACTGTCATTTTCTCAGTCTCCCAGGTAACCATATATATGTCATTATATGAGCTAGATTATGATAGATTTACTTTCACAGCACCTAATAAAAGCATTATTATACGAGTTACAGTTATTAAATTGTGTGATTGAGAATTATATAGAGGATATTACATGGCCGCGCGGAGATAGGAAATTTCTCTTTGAGTGTTGGAAGATATTTTACGACTGAGCGCAGTGAATGAGTGAAATATGTTTCAACACGAGAAGAGAAATTTTATTTATAATATAAACACCAATGAACTTCCAAACATAACCATAGCAATGGTGATATCTTCACATGTGAAGATCTTCACGTGTGAAGATATGTTTTTGCATGAAGCTCAACTGGTATTTCACTGCTGTTTATATAATGAATCAAAGGATTAAAGGATTGAAGATGTAGTTTTACTCAAAATAGATTAATCAATCATTTGTCACAGTTTGCATTTTGTTGAAGAATACAGAGAAGCGTGAGTCGATTTTACGGTAATTTACTTTGTGACTCTGTTGTTCAAGTCAAGACACTTGGGCAGTTAAGCACTTGTTTTGGCCAGGTGTCACAGAGGGGATTGAAAATATGAGAAAGAAGTGTAATTTTTTTCAAAAATGTGACAATAAACCACTGGTTTTTTTTATTGTTTTGTTGTGTTGTGTCCTGTTTATTTCCCATGGTGATTTCCAACTTTTCTATAAACACACTGTTCTTTAATATATTCACAGTTGATAACTCAATTTACATGTCAGTGAGATTAAAAATAATAATTTGGTGTTATTAAATCTGTGTCAATCTGTGTGAGTGTCACTCATTGTAAGGCAAAACAAACAAAATCTGCAGTATAATTATTGCTTTCCTGTTGTCAAGTAGGCTTATTACAGGGTTCTAAAAATAGCTTTTAATAGCATACAAAAGAGTATACCCCATTCCATATAAAAAGTAAAAGAACCCAAAACTTCAAAACGCGCAAAAGCGATTTTTCAATGAAAGAGGATTTTCAAAACGAATTGATTTGTTTGCTCGCGTTTTTCAGCTCCTGGCCGTTTCTATGGTAACAGTAATTGTGATAGTGGTTCTTGTCTGTAAAGTTGTGATATATCCTTTTGTGTAGAGCTGAATTCTTCGTCCTTTGTACTTGGAATTCTTAATTGCAAAGGTAACCCGTCAACTCTTTTGTGCCTTTGTCAACAGAAAAGGGAAGATAATTTTCGAGCATTTATGTTGTCCCAAGGGAGTGACTATTTTGACACGTGAAAATCGAGCTGTTAATTTCCGTCCAGGGATATCTTTTGCAATTTTTCTCGCCAGCCAGCTAGCTTGCTCTGCATTTATGAGTTTGGCAATCTGTTATCACCTTGCAGGCATTGTGTTGGAGTGCATCATTCAAAGAAAAGTGATGTTTCTAAGGAGATAACCTCGAACGAAGTTTTAACGACGGCTTCGCGTTTCACCGTTTCACAAGAAACGAGACCTGCTTCGTCCGTCACGCTTGCAGAACCCTGTTTTGACGTCAATAGTTTGAGTTAACTGAAGCTGAAAATTTCAATTTAACAAGCAAAGTAAACAAAAGACGTAACCTCTGCTTCGCCGGTAAAAAAAAAACAAAGATAAACTGTACGAACAAAGCGCCAAACACTCGAAGGTACGGAGTGCTGGAAACAAACAAGTGGTCGCATTTCAAGAATCACAGTGCTGCAAACATACGTTGAAATCTTCCCAGTTGGTTTCCAAGATAAACTGATCTTCTTCCCGTGTTTAATGGCCCGTACTAATTGCTGTAATCGTTCATGAAGTGGCATGGCAAAGAGCCATGAAATGGAAGAGTACAACTCGTCAAATTCCCGCAAAAATCGAGGCGAGGGGTACACAAATTCCGCGGGAGAAAGGTCACCATTTTACGATTCGGACTCGCCAAGCGATACACCATCGGTTAACGGGTAGGTTAATAAGGTTTAGAAAAGTTTATGTGCTAAATGAAAACATGTTTATTAAGCAGTCGTTCACGCGTTTTATTAATCACAGTACCCTTAATTTCTGTTTAATCAATCTTAAGCTTGTCAGGAAAAAACGATACGAATTTTTGGTGGATCATACAGTAGACATATTTTGCCTGCAGGATCTCTCAGAGTATAAAGCTTAATTATAATTATATTTTTAAAGCCATCGAGTTGTAAATTATGTCAAATTCCATTGAAAAATTACAGTTTTATCTTTGAAGTAGCGTTGCATCGCAGCTGTATAAAGAGGAATGATTGTTTACACTGTGAAAGCAGCTGGAATTCTCTAAAAACAATGGCGCTCTCCAAAACTAAAATTTTTAGGCTAAATTTAGTGCTGCCAAATTGTCTGAAATATACGCCTCAACGCCCACTGTTTTACTTGCTCCTCCTGGGTGTAGGAAATTGACTGAATAGCTAAGGAATTTTGCAATTTATTAACGCCTCATTTACAAGCAATGAAATTGAAAAATATGTCAACAATGTTTATATTTGTTTCCGACAACAGAGCCGCAAGCGAATCGACATCAACAAGGTCTTCTCGGTCTTCAACACTGGGCTCAGGACTTTCAAGTCGTTCGACAACAACTACCGAAAGTGATGGCGAAATCGAGGCATTGGACAACGTTCGAGTTGTTGCAAGGTTGGTAAATTGAGTTCGGATGTTTACATTTGCTTAATATCTTTAGCGGTTAATTATTTTCCAGTTTTGTGACCGTCCCTTATATGTTTGATTTGGTTAATTGCGCCGGCCTATCAAAAATTGCGCGGCTGGGCTTCAAAGCTCAAGAAATCCAATTTAGGTTTGATTAGATCGTGTACATTGACGTTAAAATAAATTATTGGATAAGGTTTTAGCATGATATGGGAAATAATCAAGACCTGGATTGTGGTGTCTGCCACATCCTGCAAACTAATTTATCAGTGAAGGCTGATATATTAATGCAAAAACCATATTAGATAAGTTAATTGTTTCATTTTAGCTGTACATGTACAATACCTTTTTAGCTTGGGCATTTTGCTAAAATTTACATAGTATTTTTGTGTTCAATTTATTTTGGACTATTGGACCACATGCAAATAATTTTTATTTTAGTTCCCCCATTCTCCTGACCTGGAGTGAAGAAGGGAGAATAGAGAAAGAGCTCTCTGTTCAATGGTCAACTTAGATCCCTGTAAAAAACAGCAACTTGTATATTTGGTCATTGTGTCAGATACATGTATTTTGCTCTAAATAGTCTATCTGGGTCCCTGTGATCTCCTGTCCCCACTTCACTTATTGAACATGAAAAACAGCAGACTGAGCTTCAAATGAGCAATGCATACAGACTGACAACAAACTAGTAAGGGTACGGAGGGTAGGGTAACAGAAGAAACAATCTAATTAAAATGGTGATCAGTGAATGCACAAAGGTGGTGCTTAGCACATCCTTAATAAAAATCACAAAATTCACTATTAAGCTTGCAAAAGACTCCAACATTACTTGCCATAAAATGCTTTGTCCTTGGCAATCCCTTAGCAACTGCTGGTACTGTAGTTAAGGAGGACCCCCTTAAGGACATGAATGTTAGACTCCAGTGGTATTCACACTGAGCCAATTTTTGGAAAGAGTAAACCCCTTACAACCTGGGCTATTATTAAAAATAAGTCTTAATGAAAAATAATTTTAAGTTAACTTTGTGTTTTTTCTGGGGTAATGCATTTTTTCTATCATTATTTAGAGCACGTCCTTTAAATGATTTTGAAAAGGAAAGAGGAGACAATAACATTATCAAGCTACCAGGAGATGGAGCCGTGTGGGTAAGTCTTATTGGTTTCTAATTTATGTTTGACTGCATTGCTGATAAGGTTGGTGGTGTTAGATGTGCATATAACTATTATCCTGCAAAATCTTGCAAAATATTTTTATCCTGTGAAATTTGAACAGAATATCTCCTGATACTTAGCCGATGAGGCTGTAGGCCGAGTTGGCTTAAATCAGCAAGATTGAACAGGATAACTGTTTTATTATTCAACAAATTGTCAATGAAGAGCATTTTACAGCTAGAAAAGTTTCTGTTATGCTGCTCTTTTTGAGACTTCCACCGAATTATCGTTACTTGACGTATACCACAGAATATCTGTCAGCTGAAGTTGACACAGACTGTTCACAGTCCGCTATTTTTTGTATTTTTCCTTGATTGGCGAACATGGTAAATGAATTGCGAGAGAACTGGACTTCAGCGCAAAACGTGAGGCACGAAAGGGTAGCGGGGCGGGGAGCAAAAAATAGATGGACTGTGGACATCTTTGAGAAAAAGTGAATTCCCTGTTTCTCCAGAAACGGAAAATTCCCATTGGTTGAAAGGTGACAAAAGTGTCATCTCCTTGAGAACGGCCGATCATGATTGATTCCTGGTGTGTCTTGCGGTTTGTAGCAGTTGTCATCACTCAAAAGCCGTTGTGATAGCGTGATGGACCGGCGCATAGATTCCTGTCTAGAAAGATTCCCTCACGTCTCATCACTCAAAGATGTTTTATTGTTGTTAGTTCATACCGAGCATCCATTATTCCTCTGGTTCACAGCCATCGACCACTTAAAAGATCTAAAACTACATCCCACTAGTTTTTCGTATTTTCCCTCCATCACTCGCGTTAATAAATTGTGTAGGCTTTGTCTCAGACCACATCCTCAACAACGAACGCTCGTGTTGTTCTAATTATGTTTCACATGTTGTTGTTTTGCCAACTGATACTTAAGCCAATTAAACAAGCCATTTACTGCTCAAATCTTATTGGTCTGATTTGATTAATAGGTCAAGGGGCGGAGCTGATAATGACAAGCCGATAATAGGGGCAGGAGTCTAATAAGTTCACTTTTTAACAAAGATGTCCACAGCCGTTCTATTTTTTCTTTCACTCGCTCCCCGCTCCCACCCCCTAGTGCTTCGCTCACTGTTTTTTTTTGCCCATGCACTTTCTTTTGCGTTGAAAAAATAGAGCGGCTGTGAACAGTCTAGTTGACAGATGTTGAGAGCAAAATGACCATATGTGGGCAACGTGCCAATTTGTTGAATAATAATGCCTGATACTTAGCCGACAAGGTGTAGGCTAGGTGGGCTGTTTTTTATTCAATTAATTGTAAACCGAACAGATTTCACCGCCAGGAAAACTGTAGTGGTTATTTGGTTCCTTGCAACCAAATTATTATGTGTAAGAGGCCCAGTGGCCTAATGGTTAGTGCATTGAACTCCAGCTCGGACGGTCCGAGTTTGAGCCCTTTTGTCGGTGCACTGCGTTGGGTTCTTGGGCAAGACACTTTACTCTGACAGTGCCTCTAGATCTCTCCTCCCAGGTGAGAAGGACTTGCATCCCATCCAGGGGGAGTAGAAATTCTCATTGTTGCTTCATGCCAAGACAACTGTGATAAGCTCCGGCCTGATTGAGGGGCCAGTAGCTTGTTTGCAGACTTTGCAACTGACTTGAATCACAGGTTAAAAATTGCTTCATGAACATGGGTTAGCATGGGTAGCCTAATGGTTAATTAATGTGCTGGAGCCCGGATTGTGAACTCCGTGTTTGAGCTAGCCCTTTTCAGGTTACAGCAAAGACACTTAACTCTCATGACACCTCTCTCCAATTAGGTATATATTAAATGGGTAATGGCAAATGTAATGCTGGGGGTAACCCTGGCCTGCAGTGAACTAGCATCCCATCCAGGGGAGTAGAAATACTCCTAGTCGCTTCATGCTCCAGAAACCGGAGATATGCGCCGGTGGTATGGGCCACTATAAGGCTCAATCATAGATTTTACCTAATTATCCAAATGAAAGTTTTCACTACCCTTTTCTACACTTGAACTTGTGAATTATTTATCTCCAGTCTGGAAAAAAGCATGCTTTTTGGGCTGAACCGCCCCATATATTCCACTATATAGAGAGAGAGTGCCCTCCATGGACTATAAGACATCTTTGTTGATGAAGTCGCAACATGGAGATCCATGGAATTTGACTTAAACTCAACAAGGTGCATTTTTCAAGGCATCATGAGCTACCACCCTATTTTAGTACTGAAGCTTAATACTGTTCATGGCAGATTGACAACAGCTTTGGCCAGATCAAGCCTTTTACTTTCAATGCAGCATTTGGAGAAGAAACATCACAGCAGGAGATGTTTGAAGGGTGTGGCATCAAACATTTGGTGGAGATGGCTGTTGAGGGGTCAGTATCAGAAGTTTGCTACAACCCTTTTTTGGTAAAACCATGCTGGTTTTAGCTTTTACCTTTGTTGTTTCTTCTACAATAGAGATTATTTTATACAAAGCCAGAAAGGTTGGTAACTTCTATTGTTTTTCAATGTTGTTGTTTCAGGTATTCATGCACAGCCTTTGCATATGGTCAGACTGGATCAGGGAAGACCTACACAATCACAGGGCCTCTTAATCTGGTAACAGTTTTTGGGTCATTTAACCCCAGGGGGGACTCGCATATGAAAGGAGCGGGGATGCTCGTCGTCGTAAATTAGCCGTAAAAATATATATTTGATATGTATATTTCTAATTCATTTTGTTTACTTGATTCATAGAATAAAAGTTTTCATGGTCTCTCTTAGGGATCAAAAAAAGCTTTGGCCATTTCTAGATCGGTCTCCTTTAGGGGTTCAATTCAAAATTTCCGACAAGCATCCCCACCCTTTTCATATGTGAGTCCCCCCGGGCATTTAGCTGTATGACCAAGTGGTAAAAAAGTACAGCTGTTTCCAAAATTAATTATTATGCCCACCGATCATGCATGAGAAGTTCTTCTCACCCCCACTGCCCCCCAGTGACTCTTTTAAATACCCAGAATTGGGTAACAGACTTGTCAGTGAAATCTAACATTATGTTATAAAAATTATCTGCCTGACATTTTACAGCTATAACTATAACATCATTACAGGAAGGCCCACCAGATAAGGAAAAGTTCATTCCTGATCCTGACATGCAAGGGTTGATTGAAAGGTTTGTATCTTAAAATGTTGATGTAACTGAAAACTTTGTAATCTGGGTTGGGGGGTTTTCCATATTGGACCATTTTTATTTTGTTATTTAAAGCTGCCTTAATTCTGTATTTTGTCTGCCAGTATTAGAAAAATCAGTATTGTGGAAATTTAGCTATATTAAAAATGCGTTTCATAAATTACAAAAATTCCACAATGTACACAGCTTTTACCCAACTTTTTCTATTTGAATCAGCGTACTGAATGTTAACCGTTTTTCACACATGTCATTTACAGTTTAGCGGATTTCAGATGCAGTACGCGCATGTTTAATGAGAATCTGGATCTCAAGCTGACACGAGCAATGAAAGCATGCACAGTGCTAAACCCTTTCAACCCTCCTTAACTCTCACAATTTCCCTCCATCCACCCAGGGTAGGGGGGGGGGGGGGGTTTGAAATATTTCTTGTTGTATAAATCAACAAAAAGCAAGATATAAGCTGCTGCTGAATGGAGTCCTACTCTTAAAGAAAGTAAGAAGTCTGAGTTTCATCAATTATATTTCAGGTCTTTCCAGTATTTATTTCAGCTGATGGATAATCATTCAGATGTTGAGTACACACTTAGAGCATCTTATTTGGAAGTGTACAATGAAAAGGTAGAAAGGGCAAACTTTGTAAACCTGTTAAACTAACTCTGTCTTGTGTTGTGTTTAGTATTATTATTTCAACCAAGGAAAGATTGAAAGCCAATTGTGCCTTCCCGGTCACCAATGCAACTACGAACGTTGTACTTGCAGCCAGAATTTTACAATTGGTTGCTAGTGGAAGACTAATTATTTCTGGGACTACCGGTACTTCACTGTGATAAGCGTGATTTGCGTGATTAAAGTCAAATTTACATTAACTTTGATTTTCGGCCAAGGCAATTACACTGACATAAAATTTACATCCCCTTGAAATTGAAAGGGATTTCCCTTCATTTGTGATGTAGCATGTTCCGCTGCCAGGAGGGGGTAAAAATTTGGTCACCACAAATTACTAGCGGGTGACCAAAACTGGGTGGCTAGCTGGCACCAAGGCTAAAAAGTTAATTTCAAACCCTGCAAAGGTAACTTGCAGCAGGATACACCATTGCACTTGTGCTGTTAGTCTGTGTGATTGAAAATATGAATAAATCTTCGAGTGTACATATAATATTGGTTTGCATTTTCCCCTTCTCAACTGGATCATCAAAAGCGAGCCCTTGCCAGCACAATGCATTTGTCTGCATTGTGTTTCTAGGCAAAACACTTTACTCTCATCATGACTCTCTTTACCCAAGTATTTTAATGGAAACGTCAAATTTAATGTTGGTGGGTAACATTGTGTTGTTGGACTAGCATCGCATTAAAGAAGGAGTAGAAATACTCCCAGCTGATTCAAGCTAAGGAAATGGGGATAAGCTCCAGCCTGATGGGTCACTAGGCTCATTAGAAGGCACACCCGTAGGAGTGCAGCTAAATAGCTTTCTACATGCACTGCATTCCTGTTGTGTCGTTGCGGTAGCCAAATAATACTTAATGAGATTCTAAATTAAGACTTATTCTTCTTCCTGTCTACAATAGGTACAGGATTTGCTCAACCCCTCCAGTGCAAGAGACTCGCTTCCCGTACGCTGGGCCAGAGACAAAGGCTTCTACGTAGAAAACTTGTTTTTTGTAGAGTGCGATGCACTGGACGATCTGACAGCTGTATTAGAGGAAGGTAAATATGGCAGCAAGGCCATCAAAATCTTGTAACCAAAATTATACAACAACCGAGAGTTCTTCTTGCATGCTCATTGGTCAAGAGCTATGGTGCATGAGAGTGCAGACCATGAAGATGACTTAACATGTAATGCAACATGACAATAATTCCAAGAAACGTTGAGAAATTGGCCCCACTTTTCTATGAAACAGAGTGGTCTACTGAGTTGTGAAAAATGGGCTGAAACATTTAGGGTGACATTCCTATGCATTTGGTGGCTTGACAGCAACATAGAATCATTTGTTTTATATATTGAAGCAATGTCATCAGTGCATGTGTCCTTTAATAGGTGATAGATATGAACCACTCAAAACGTGTCCATAATTCCTTTTATTATATAAAAGGTTGTAAACCTTGGAAAAATTTGGTCAATCTGTTGATAATCAAGTAAATTTAAAGATAAGCATCATCACGGGAAACCAACTTTCATTATAAGAAATTTATGGGGACCTGAAAAGAATTTGTATGACGATATTAATTCCAATCGCTGCTAGATAGTCTCTAACAGTACTACCTCTTGGCTTGTGGATGGGTAGATAAGAAAGACAAGTTGGGAAAAACATAGGGTAGGAACCTTCCTTTCGCAATCCGTTGGTACTAGTTACTTATATGCCATACATGCCCACAGTTGCCACAGTTAGGGAAAATCAGGGAAAAACTTAAAATAATTTCTCAACGCCTGGGAAAAGTCAGGAAATGTTGGGAAAGGTCAGGGAAAATCTTTTTGTCGAAGTCAGTGAAAAGTCAGGGTATTGTATTTCAGGTTAACAAGTTTTCGTGAATAATATAAAATGCATGTGCAAAGCTTTGATGGTCACGGCAGGTGTCATAGTTCTAGTCAGTGGTGTTTTCTATAATTAGTCGGCTCAAATTGTTTATTGAAAATTGTTTAGAGTTCAGTGAAAATTGTGTAGAGTTCAGTGAGAGTCAGGGAACCCCACTGCCATACAAGCGTCTGGTTTTTTTTCTCTGTCTTACAAATTAACGTGGTGAACATTTGTTGTTGCTGTTTTTGCCTTTATCTTTCAGGTTTGAGTAATCGGCAAGTCGGTTCTCATCTTATGAATGATCATTCCAGTAGAAGTCACAGTATGCTTACAGTTTACATTGATATCGAATCGGCAAGTATTGCTAATTTGCATCACCTGGGTGTCAACTCTAAGAAGTTCTGTTTGGGAAGAAAAATAAAATTCTTCCAGGATTTTGTTTGCGAATTTTGCTGGGAATCGGGAGACTCAGGAAATTTGGGGAGAAACATGAAACTTGTAGTGTCAGTAATTACAATTTTCAGGAAGTTTAATTTGAATTTTTTTGATAAATGGCTCCAAAACATTCGCAACGATATTCCAAATTTCGGGACGACTTTACTCTAGACATAGTAGAGGAAAGTCACCCACCTCCCCACTCGAACTCGGACCGTCAAATCCGGAGTCCCGCGCGCTAACGGTTAGCAACCATGGCCATTTGGCTATCGCGCCTCCCACAATAGTCGGTCACTGGTTTGTACTAATTTTCGTTAGAATTTTACAGTTTTACATGCTCAAAAACGGAATAGTGGAGACGAAACCGTTTTAGGAAGTAATAATAATTGTCATGTGTCTTGTAAAAGATTTCGAATTCCTCTGTTTTCGGATATGGGTAATTTGTGACAGACGATACTTTCATACAGATGCAGTTCGAGAATATAGCTTATTAAATTTGTTTTCTTTACAGACGTCATAAGTAAATTTCAAGTGTCAAGACGAGACATTTTGCATGCAATTTCCAACGTAATGCAATAACGCATAATTAAGACTATCGAGAACAAATATAATTTATTCTTTTTATTTATAACAACTTCATTTGTAATAATCAATACAGAAAGGCTGCCATCAGGGAGGAACTGAATCCTCATGTAAGATGACCCCGTTAAGATATCTACAAATCTATCAAGGAAATATAGATCTAGATTGTATTTACTTCTACAACTGAAAAGACGTGAATTAGCCATTTTACGCTTTCAATTGAAATCGGATTACCTTTTCGTCAGCAGTTTGGTAATCTTGAATGTGTATAACGCAAGGGTTTTGTGTAAGATTTTACAGAAAGTAAGTGAACGGTTTACTAATCCAGGGTGTGTGTAAGCCAATTTTTTCAATTGAAAACTCGAAATTTAAAACCAAAATTTAAGTGAATTCACGAAGAATACCTGTCGGAAAAGGTTAGTAAATGGTAGAACGGTGGTTCGGATCACTCGCGGCGATCGTTGAAAATAAGTGGAGATTTTTCCAGCAAGAAATTAAATCTCTTAGCTTTGCGTTTATCCTTTTTACTGATTTTCCTTGTACATTTTCTGTGCTGTTTACTAAATGCAACGCTGATTTTTCATAGATTCACTAATTCATTTTAAGGCATAACGACTGCTTTATTTCTCTCGTAGAACGACTCCGAGGGCGAATCCGGTTATCCTGTTGTTAAACACGGAAAGTTGAGTCTGGTGGATTTGGCAGGTAAAGCAACAAAACACAACAAAGAAACCGTGAAGTTTGCTTCAGAAAACTATTTTGCGTCATCTTCTTGTCTTGTTTTGGTTTTGTAAAAATGGATGGTAAAATTTCCAGCCTGTCTACGTATTCGATTCTTGGGCCAGACAATTTTTTTTTCGTTATATCATGCTCACTTCGTTACTGAGACGAAAAACGTGCGGTCCAATAATTTGTTTATGACATGCGAATTGCAGCAAACGTGACAGCGTTTAGAGAGTTTCACGGTGCAACTTTGATATAACCCACCGACGTGCTTGCCGTGCTTGTATGGGAAACTTTTGATCGTCACATCCGATGGGTCGTGGCGGTTTCCGAAACACGCGGATGTGAAATGACGTTTTTCCTCGAAACACCAGTCGCACGAAACCCACAGAAAAAGCGTGGTTTTACTGATTAGTTTAGTTCAAATCTCTTCAGTGCGGTTCAAACTGGTATGGCTTTTTTATTTTGTACTAAGGGACTGTGCAATAATTACCTGGAGGGGGGGGGCCGTAAAACGAGAGGGGGGGGCACAATGTAAACTAACAGCCTTAGGGAGGGGGGGTAACATGTAATTTTCTAAATAAGTGGGGGGGGGGGGCAACTAAAAAACTGACTTTATGACTCAAAAACCAAAGATATTATTTTACTGAAAATTATACTCACTTTTTTCTGGACTGATTAAGTCAAACGTTCTCCTGTTCCAACCCTTGATGCTGCTTCGCCTGAGAAGTACTTCCCATCCACTACGACAACGTCCACTGGAGTCGAGATCGACAAGTTCCTTCCCAGTGTTCAGATCAAGAAATTGTTTAACGAGGGAAAATTGCCTACCTCTGAAGAAAGGTCTTTGCAGGACGTATGTTCTCAGTACAATGTGGACGAGATGGCTTGTAAAAGTTATGTACAGCACCTTGAGTTCCTCGATGCGAAGGCCAAAAAGAGAATAAAAGAAAGGAACACTCTGCCGCAAATTTCTTGGACAAGTGAAGCCGATGTAAAAGCGCTTACAAACAAGCAACTGAAAATGTATCTGAAGCAAAAGGGTCTAAAGATAAGTGGAAGCAAGGCTGATTTAATCCATCGAGTTCTCACCCACGCACGCGGGAACATCTGTGCCAGAGATGCTGTAGAAGATGAGGAATCTCCCAATTCATGCGAAGACGACACAAACTCGGAATCCAGTGATTCTGATGACTCTTCAAACGACTCTCCAACATACATCGAAGAGTCATTCGAAGTGATGTTTGTGCCGGATGAAGACATTCAACAAGTTAACTAGGTACGAGGGAATCAATGGGAGAAGTTGTTTTTCCAAGGGAGAGGGGGAGGGGGGGGGGGGGGGGTCAAACTTAATGTTATTATTGTGTGAGGGGGGGTTGAAGTTAATTTTTGCTTAACGAGAGGGGGGTATGACTTAATTTTTGGCCATTTGGAACCCATTTTACGCCCCCCCCCCTCCAGGTAATTATTGCACAGTCCCTAATAGTCTAATAGCCAAGTGAATCCTGTCACAAAAGTAAGTGAACCGAGGCATTGTCACAATTTTCAATATTGAGTAAGTTTTAAATCTTTTATTGACCTTTTCTTGTGCCAGTTCGTGTTACATAGAGGAGACATTTTTTCGAAAGAGAACATTTATATTTAATTAACTAAAATTATATCAAATTTCATAAGAATGTTCTGAATTAGTAGGAAAAGTTAAAAGAAATAGTAGCAAGCCACAAAGAAGTGTGGATGACCAAAACTTGTCTAGGTTGATTCAGACTCCAGCTCATGGTCCTCGTGGCTCATGTCAGTTTGTATGAACACAAATCCTAACTAAAATTACACAATTTAATGAATAGTTCATTCTCAGTTTGCCGCTCGTGAAGAAAGCAAGCAAGGATAACGTAAAATAACGTGACGTAATTTTTACGGTAGTTCATTGTTCTTTAAAGGGGCATTGTCACACTGTTAAAGTGTATTTTTAAAAACTGTCGAAGCAATAAAGAAAACGTAATATTAATGGTCTAATTTTGTTGTCGAAGACAATAGTACTATATTGAAACTATTGATTCTTGTATGGTGTCACAGATGACGAGGATGGAAATGGATTGTAATTTGAAAAACTTTGCCAATTTTTTCAAAATTTTAAGTCATGCATTGAAAAAAATAGCCAAAAAATATTATGGTCTGTTTTGCCTGCAAAAGTTTCATCTGAAATCATCTTGGTGAGTTTGTTAGAGCATTTTTTGCACAATAACAAGCACAAAGCAGTGATTTTGACAGAAACGACCCCAAAAAACGGCAAAAATCCCCGTGACCATGCCCCTTTAAGTAAACTATTAATCATGATTGTCATTGATGTTCAGTTTAGTGGTGGAATACTTCAGTCGATTCGGTGACCTCACAGGGTTATAGCACGAGATTAGCCTCTGCTATCGGGGTTTTCATTGGAAAGTAATAGTGGAAAAAGAGCTGAAAATGTAACACGCATTGTTGGTAGGGCACGAAGATCGCGCACGCGAAAAAAAGATCAGAATTGCTCTTTCGAAAACCGTAGTTGTTGGCGCTGTATTTTGATGTATTTTTTCCTGTCTCTCCGATCATTTTAAACAGCAAAGAAGTACCATGCTTTATTAGAAATTTATATTGACTGCAACTTTTGCTTCCCTTTTGATGATATGATAGCGACCGACAAGTTGTGGGTCATGATCAAATGCAGTGGTCCATTGCAGTTAAGACAGAGACGAATTAATGGCGTTTTGGGGGAGAGTTTTAAACAATATCTCCGTAGCATCTGTCTTTTCTGTAATTCTGCCTCTAGCGATCAAAGAAGGCAAAAAATATTCAAAAAGCTTTTTTGTGTACATATCTAAAGATGATTTATGGAGCGGTGTGATTGGCTCCCTTGTGTAATAAAGTAGTAGCCGACACAATACAATGCTGTTTATAAACAAACCTGGGTGTGTTATAGATACCTAGTTCTGTTACATACCCATACATTCTTGTTAATTTTGTATTGCTGTATACACTTTGGTTACGTTTTGTTTTGAGTCTGCGTATTAATAATGAAATATAATTGAGTCAGCTTCTACGGTTGAATGATTGCTTTGTCGAATATGTAAAATTCGTTTATTCTTGTCAGAGCACCGTAAACAGTGAACAAATTGGTGTTGGTTCTTTAATCCTAAGTCTATTTTCGCTTTAAATTCTTGAATTATCAATCATTGAAGTCAACTTGTAAGTATTAAGTTTACCATAAATCAAATTAATTGAAATCAAGCTTCGAACTAAAATGAAAAAGCTTCTCACATGTTTTTTCAAAGTTTATTTTGTTTCTATTGTGTTCTTGTATCGATAAGATCGCAAACTGAATTTAAACGACTAAGCAGTTCATAAACTCTGTTAGCATTTATCTTTTCTAATAGTTTGTGCCACTTTTAAGATAGTTTTCGCGTTAATTTTAGCCAGTTTAATTGGTAAAAAAGTGTTCGTGGACACCCGATGAAGTGATTGAATTCAGTCTAAAACAATATTAGTCGCCGCTTAGAAAATATACACTTCAGTTCGTTTATTGCTTGACAACCACAAATATATTAATGTTCTTTTCGTTTCTAACTCTGTATGTTTAATGTTTTTCCCGCAGGGAGCGAACGGGTAAAGGAAACCAAGTCAGTCGGAGGCACGTTCGCAGAGTCACAAAACATTAACAAGAGTTTGTTGACATTAGGTTAGTTTGCCTTGCATTTTAAATAATCTTTCACTGCGTCAACGGCCTGTATTGAGTAGGAAAATAATTAAATGTAAACAAATCTTTTCTGATGTGTAAACGAGCAATGAAATTTAGTTTGCTTATATGCGGATTTTCACGTTTATAGTTCTGTGTAATATTTGCTTCTGACAGTGATGTTTCATGAAACGTGAACGCGTTCGCAATCTTTACGTGAAGAATGTTCTTTGCTAACTTTGTACGTGACAAGAAGAACGCAAAAATTATTTATATTCACATCGTTATAGTTATTGCTACTTTAAATAAGATTTTTTGCCAAGGAGGGGTTGATTAAGAAATGTATTCCTTCGTACGCTTGGCCAAGAACGCGTCATTGATGAAAAAGCACCGGCATTTTATATTTGTTGCATTTGCTTCTGTTGAATAAAGATTTTTAACAAGTTACAGGGAAGCGTTTTGTTCCAAACTGTTGGATTTGTGTATAGTTGAACGAGTATCAGAAAGTTACCAGAGAAAGATCTGAAAATGAACCACACAAAATTGATTGTTTTGCCATTATTAGCATACGAAGTATCACAAAGTTATCTTCCTTTGTTTCGTTAAGGACTCGGGTTAATTCCTACAAATTGTTCAAATTGTTTGAATGTCTTTTGCGTTGCGGCTTTCCGACGATCTACAAAAAGACTCTAGTTCTTAGATTTCGTCCGAAGGTTTCTAATCCTTTTTAATGCCATTATCTTGAAGTGTCCATAATTTACAGGAAGCAAATTATACTCAGTGACGCATCTTAATGCTGTGATTGTTGCGAATTCAGAAGCAAGTTGGTTCACGCAACATTT
>OX393569.1:16535007-16545007 GCA_947652115.1 Blastomussa wellsi
TCACTTTTTCATTGGGTATAGTTGTTGGTCTTACGCTCACGCCCCACCCGGGAGGGCCAGGGGATCACTCTTTGTCTGGTCTATACCCTTCGTTCTGTCCGGCATGGGTGACCTTGCCAGGAGTGACTCCCACTGACATAGCTCTAGGGGTCATAGCCGGACACGTAAGCAACCCCACCAATGCAAGGTGATGATCCAAATGGGGTGGTTCATTCAAAAAGCGTAGACATGGTTCATATTTCTACTAAATGTTACTTACTCGTCTCTCTTCCTCTCAGAACAACAAACGTAGAACTTGTCCAAAGTCGCGAAGAAGTCTCAAGACAACAAATGGTAAAGCAGTAACTGTACGAATATCGACACCTACTTGTCTGTGAAATATAAGCTTTTTGTCAAAACATGGGTTTATTTAATATAAACTTTCTTTATCGTTTGGCTCGTAGGTTTTGTCACGTGAAAATGATCGACTGTCAAAGAAACTAGAAGAATTAGAAAGGTTGGTTGAACGTTTAATCACTTTCGCTCAAATTATGTTTGTATCTGTTCGATCAAATGCTACGCCAGAACTACTGCTTATGAAGCTTCACCAGCTCTCCATTGGCTTTAGGGTTAGGATCAAAAAAGCGCTTTTAACATGTAAGGCTATGTGGCTTGACATCGTCCTACATAACAAATCTCATCTCTATTAAAGTCTGGCACACGTTATTGTTTGCGATCTGCCAGTGACCTTTCGTTAGGTCTTATGCTACACTCGGCGATAGTTCTCTCAGTATGGCTGTTGCTCAAGTGTGGAACAGGCTTCTTATATCTACCAGGGAAGTTACTACAGTTGACAACGTCAGTTTAAGAACTATTATTTTAAACCAGTATTTTCTAGTTCATACCCATTCATCATTCGTCATCGTGCCATGGGAAGCATAAGGCCTCTCGTAGTCATTAATTAATTGGTATTTCTATTTCTTTTAAAACTGAAGGAAAAGAGAAAGGTGAAAGAGATATAGACATATTTTAAGACAACAAAATTTGTAATTTTGTAAAAATTCTGACAATTATGTGCCGAAGTGTTCAATAATATCTTGGAAATGAATGAACAATTTTTTCCGCCCTTGCAGGGTGATCGTATCATCGCCAATGTCCCTAAGGACCTTATCTGGTGTGGAGTCGTTACGCGGTGCTGTTGAACGCACCAGTTCTCTCCCAGAGGAGCGCTTTATGAACACGTTCCCAGGTCTCTCTGCTGGTGCGCGACCACCGCCGTTCGCCACGGAATCAAACCGCCTCGAAAGAAGGAATTCTGTGCCAAGTAAGAACTCCATTTAAAAAACCTTGTGTGTAACCAACGAAAAGTACTCCTGAATGGTAGTTAAAAGTAATTATCTGCGTATAAATTACTTTTTTGTCTCATATATTTCATCTTATCTGGCTTCGATTTCAGTGCAATCCGATCACCGTCGATCGACTTCTGACCCAGTTCCCCAAATTGTGGTAAAATTCCCGCCAATTCAAAACGGACCCTACCCGAACTTTGTTGGGCAAGGCAGCTGGCAACAAATGCCAGAGGCTCAAACGGGACATAATGAAGTGGCTCCAGGTAAGCTCTTGACCTGATAACTTCGACTATACAAGTTAGCTCGCACTGTTTCTGTTTGATAAGCGCATTTCACTTCCAATTGTTCATGTTGTGTTTGATTTATTTGTAGATTCGAACAACGTTCACCACAAAGCACCACAGGCTCACTCTCTCCCAGACCCTTCACACAAGCAAAGACCTGCAGTAAGCACGTAAGTGCCATGCGCGAGATACCGTTGACTTTAAAGTAGTTCAGTATTGTTATCAAGCTGTTAGCTGGATTAGGTGAAAGTGACATGGTGTCTGGCTTATAGAGAGTTTACAGTAAAATGACTGAAAAACGGCACGCAGGACCAACACCAGTTGTCTGTCTTATAGAGGTGTCCGCCTTATAGAGAGTTAAGATACAGTAAAATGGCTGAAAAACGGCGCGCGGGGAACAAGGGTTAAGGCATATTAATTGTAAAATCGTCGCGCTCACAGAGAGAATTGTGAAGTTACTGTTACAAATTAACCAACACTAGTTGTCTGTCTTAAAGAGGTACCCGTTAAGAGAGAGAGTCAAGTGCATTGATAAACATTTGTCTTCAAGTGAAATACTTCGGATGCGAATTGCTTTTTTTCCGTTTTAACAGAAAGAAGAGATCCGTTCCTGGCAACGAGCGTCCTCAAAAAGCCGCTAACAGTTATGCTCGCATGTTCGCCGCTCAAAAAGAAAAGAAAGCTAAAGAAACCAAGGAAAACGAAGTGAAACACTCGCACAACAACGATGCGAAGCACAGAAACAGTACGAAAGAACACATGAATCCTCAAGGTCAGATGGATACCATGAGTTACGGCGGCGGTCATCCAAACGCTGGGTGGCCTGTGGATAAAGGAATGCCGCACACCACTTACGATCCTGCACTGGGTATGTAGTGCGAAACAAAATAGATATTCTTTCCAGATGTGTGCCCAGTTTCATAAACTGAGTTGACTTAAATCTAAAACATTTTGAACAAAAGTTCACAACACATCATGCATAACACGTCCGATTTTGAATTTTGAAATCAAAAGTTCAGTACTGAAATCAATGTTATAACAGGATTGAATGAATGGAGGTGTTGTTTACACTAAAGCCCTCTGTTATGGTTTCTAGAAGAAATGCCAATTAGTTGACAAATGAGGACTGCAGAGGATTTGAGAAAATTATGCTATTCATGTGAACGTTGAAAATGTAGCATTGCGTGACCAACAAAAGTAGCGACTTTGTCTGTCACGCTGTAATGGCGTTACATTTTGTTTCTCTTCACAGGTGGAAATTACCAACTAGCTGAACGTACGAGGCAAGAACTGGATCAGCTCGATTCTCAAATAGAATACCACAGATTTATGGCTCAAAATAGATACAACAATAATCCACCCAGATGACAACTGCTTCCCCCCCTCCCCGACACCGATAACACACATTCATCATTCGTGGTATTCTCGATACAATCAAGTTGGGACTGACAGTCAATCGTTGCATAGCGAAAATTTTAGACTGTTTGTTCATGGACAGGTTTAAATTCATTTAAGTGAATAGGAAATATTATAAATAGAAGAAGGGAGTATTGTAATATTTTGCGTTTAGGATAGTTGTATTTGTCTATGCCATACATACATAGCATTATTTACTTTAAAGCTATTTCCAGTCATTTGTTCACTATTGTATAAAGAATCAAATGAAGATATTAAGTTTATATATCAAATTTATATCGAAATTAAAGTTTTACACTACCCATGCTTTGTGTTATTTTCTCGCCGCGCCGCAGACCAGAACAACTGAGAATCAAATTCATATTAAAGAAACGTGGTATGGGAGCAGCAATTTACCAACCCCCAGAGGGGGGGTTTGACGGAGCTTCATGTTGCAAACCCAAAAATATACACGGGCCTGAAATTTTAGACCCAAAAAATACCTGGCATCAAATTTCCGACCCCAAAAAAATACAAGACTTAAATACCTCAATACGGACTTATTTAATCGATCAGGCTCTTCTGATGCATGATTTTGCACGTTGTTGAAAATTCGAATGAATATTTTTTTTTTTCTGATCCACCGATTACAACAAAAATTTCGCTCGGAGATGTTACCCAAGAAAATACGACCTAAAAAAATACGTGGCAGATCTCTTGACCCAAAAAAAATACCGAGCGTGTAAATTTTAAACCCAAAAAATACGTTGGAGCCCCCCACCCCGTCATGGATATTGCGAGTACCCCCTGGGTTTTAACCCCAACTCTTCCCCTTCTCCCCCCGCGAACAGCGAATGTTACTTTGAGTGATTTGTATACACTGTTACCTACACACGAACAAGAGCTTTACAAAAGCATGCAAACATTCTAGAGATGTAGAAGTTTACTAGGGGAAGGAAGGCAAACAGCGTGGGAAAATCTGCCATTTTCAAAAGCTAGCAATGGAGAGTTTTATATAAGGGGATGTCAGGAATTTCAATATCAAATAGCAATTATAAAATTGCGTTTCTGCGTTATTTATGAATTGTAAACTCACGGGAGCGTGGTAAAACTGATTCTACTGCTGAAATCGGAGAGATATAGCCAGCGAGAATCATGTAGTCGATTTTCAGTTTTCCAAACCTTTCTCTGCAACACGTTGCCGACGTCTACGGAAAAAATATAGATAAGTGTACGAAAAACTAAATCCCCGTTTCGTATTCCACAACGCGGCCACAATCCTCACATTTTATAAGTAAAATTATTAACTTGATATCTTAAGTTTACAATTCATAAATAGAGTAATAAGTCAATACAATAAAAGTTATTTGACGTCGAAATCCTTGCCATACAAACTCTGTCTTCTGCGCTGTGCGGTAAAAATACACTCCAATGTTTATCGCAGATATTGCTTCAAAAAGGCCTTTTCGGAGGAAAATTATCTTCTTTGTAATTAAGTTACTCTTGTTTTCTTTGTTCTTTCTTTCGAGATTTCAGTTGAAAACAAGCGAACAGAAAGCGCACGTGTTTACACCCAGGTTACTCCGTAATTCAGCAGTAACATTTTCGAACTCGCTATCTGAGAAAAAGAAACTAATTACTTCGTATTTAGGCTCTACTTACCTTCGGTTAAGACCTGCCAGAAGGTAGCTAGAATCCGTCAATAATTAAAATCTTCAAGCCGACAACAAGTCTTCACACTTCCACAACCAGCTTGGTTTGAAACGAAGTCCAGAAACTCAGGCCAGTCGCTGACCTCAGATTTGGCGCGAATTTGTTTGCACGCTTTCAGTCAGCCAATCACATATCTTGACAAGATGAAGTCATCACACGCAGTAAAGTATTAAAGGCAGCACTTCCTTTTATCTTTTCGCGCAAAACTGTCGCACTGTAATGATTGCAAAGCGTTGTTGTGTGGCAAGAGCGTGGCATACATTGTATTAACACCTGAGTGTTGCGAGCTGCGGCAACTTGTTGCGCAAAGAATACACGAGTTCAACTTTGTGCAACATGTTACTGCAACTTGCAACACGGAGGATATATCCGCACATCGATTTTCGACTTGACGCATGCGTGGAAGGTTGATACAAAATGTTTCGTATTATCCTTCCGGGTACACCCAGTGGCAAATCGAACAGCGTTTTTCGGTGACTACCGCACTGAAAAATAAGAATGTTTCAGAAATTTCCGAAAGAGGATAACCAGTTAGTTAGTTAGTTAGTTAGTTCTCTCCGCGCCATGAGGCGCATAAGAGGATAACCGGGTTTTTGAAAAAGATTTCGAGGATATTTTCGTTCCATTCGATTTTGGTTTAGGAATTTCCCGGATCGCATTATTGGTTGAACTGGATTTTCTGATAACTTTCCCAGGAAATTTACGAATACCGTGATCACCGCGCGCAACATCTGAAATTCCGCAATGACGAATGCTGTGATTGTGACGTCACTGACGTAAAAAATGAATTGGGAATTCCTGACAAATCCTCGGGGATGGAATCTACAGGGGAACCCACGGAATTGTAGACAACGAAACGCATAGGAAAAAAATGGTGTCGATGAATTTATCAAGGGACAATGTAAATACGGAAACAAATATTTTAAATGAAACAGAATGTTGCTAAAAATAATAACTGGCAGGAGGCAGCCTAGTTGGCTATTTACAAAGCGTAGAGGAGTTGAATTGGCATCACCGAACACTAATCCGTTTTAAGGCTGGTTTTCACTAGCGCATAATGCATAATAATGCTAGTGAGAACAGCAGCAAAATAAGCATAAATATAAGCACGAGCATAAGAAGAACAAACACACTTGTTTTCTTATGTTGTCCTCACTAGGAATTACCGCGACAAAAGCATGAGCACAAGAAGTCCGTTCTTCTTGTGCATATGCTTATGTCGCCTTATGTCGAGGTGATTCCAACACGAGAAAAACAAGTGTGTTTGTCCTTCTTATGCTCGTGCCTATGTCGTTATGCCTATGCTTATGCGCGAGTGAAAACAAAACCAGCCTTTAATGGCAGGGAGGAGAATTTGAACCCGGGGCCTCCGGATTGCAAGTCCGGCGCCCTAACCACTAAGCCACGCCTTCCATGGCGGAACGCATAAGAACGCACAGGAAATGTAAGGGGAGTTGAAACGCGAGTGACGCGAGGCAACGCACGTGGGAGCCATGGAGCACATCAGGAATCAGCGTGACCATTGAGTAGCAGCCACAAAACAACGAGCAAGAGCTACGAAATATATACAAGTTTATTAGAAGCTGGTCATTCTAAAGGGCATCAACCCTACATGCACACGCGTAAGTATATACATATGTACATCTAAAATTTGGTTCTTAAAACAGTGATTAAAATGTTCCACACAGGGATTCAAACGGTCTCCACGCGGGGAGTTACAAATAACCACTATAGGATTGAGCTGTGCTGACTGGATGATTACACAGCCACTATGAAACATTCTATAAAGTTAAACCCGAGGTTTGTTATTTCTTGAAACAAAGGGTGTTTATTACTCCATTCTAAGAACAAAAAGGCTGAGAAAAGCTTTCCTAGAGTATGAGAGGGAACATAACCAACATTTTACATTTTTACTTCTCTTGAGGCAAACTTAAAACTAAAATTCTTAAATATAACAAATACACCACCTCCAAGCCTTTACAACGCCTTTTCTTAAATACATTTTCGATCCGAAAAACACTAGCTAGTGGAAGTTTCACTCCCTTCTGTAACGAAACCCAAGACTTGCGTTGCAAAGTTGTCAGCGGTAATGTTCTCCGGAAGATATTCTTTAAGCAACTCGTTTGCATTGGAGGCGTCATATGTTCCAGTCTCCGCGCTGCCACCTAATTCTCCTAGACCCAGTAATGTGGACATGTACTCGGCCAACTCGGCCTCTGTCATATGTTCACCTGGGAAGAGAACCCACTGGAGTTCAGTCGGGGAAACAAGTGCCAGGTTTTGAAAATCTTCATTTTAACACTCTTCGAGTTTCCGACTTATTTTATCCAATCACAAACTAGCACGAGAGCTCGTGAATACACCGGAAGAAATCGCGTGAGCAAACACGTCATGTTGCCTAGCAACTTCAGGGATGAACACCGTGGGCTCAGTGCCGTCTCGGAGGCGGGATTTCGTCATCAACTGACACTTGTTTCCCAAACTGAAATTGTGCTATTTTATAACAGGATAACGAAAAGATAGGGTTTGGGTGAGGGGTGGGGTCTGTGGGATGTAGTTCCCCTAAAACAAGTCATCTCTTTATATTGAATGAAATAAGAGATAACATAGGTTTATTTAAACACGGGGATTCCACTGGGGTTAATTAAATAGGAACAGAAAACACCAACAATCAAATGTGAAACCCGTTATAGTCTATGCTGTTTCAATTCTGTCCAAATATCAATTACAGATTCCGAAACTGTGAAGCCCCGATGAAGGAAGAGAGTGAGGCCGGGAAGTAAATAACTATTCACCCGTGAAAGGGCCAAGTCAGAATTTTGATCGGACGAAACTGTAGTGGGGTTGGACATGGTCATTGGCGTTTACATTGGAAGGTGTACAAAATTGTCCGGACTTTCTGTCCGACCACAGCTAGGATTTCATCGGCCATTGGCAAATTTTGGTCGGCCATTGTCCGATGTCCGACTGTTATTTGCAACCCGTGTTAGGGGAAACTAACTACGATGAAATAACTATTGAAGAAGTGACTAGAAGCTGATACGTTTGGTAAATCCTTTTGCTTAAAATGCTGGCCACAGTCTGCACTGGATAGCAACGAGGCTCCTTCTTCCGGTAACAGTCACAAGTAAGAACAAAAGACAAACGCTTTCGAAATCAAGACTACATCACGTAACATCATCAAGAGACATAGTCAGTGAACAGGCTCCGGGGGTGGGTCGGGGTGGGTAGGGGACGATGCCCAACCGCCCCCGACCCACCCCTGTCTAGCCGGAGCCTGCTCGCAGGCGACAAGAGACCTGAAGAAGGCAGTTTTTTTTCTGTTCTCAATGAATCATTGGTCATACCTTTATTTTGCAGAAGCGTCAAAAAACTGTCACGATCAATCGCAAAGCCCTCGTCTCCTGGCGTACCAAGCTTGGTAAACCCTTCATGTAAGTCAAACGGTGACAAGCCAAAGGCAGGACGATGGTTAACATAAACTGTCAGAGAACAAGGCAACCATTACATCCTAGCAGTGATCATTTCCTAATTTCTCGTTAAAACTAAAGCACTAGTATAAAGAAGGTAAATTATAAGAATTGAGGACCTGATCACTTTGTCGGAGACTTACCACATCTGACCAATCACAACAAAGAAAACAACGCAATGAACCAACCAGAAGTTGAGTGAGCGGGTGCCAAAAGCGGGGGAAAACGAACGTAAGCCAAGTCACGTGCGGTCTAGTTCTGTATCTGATTGGTTGAGAACAACATCTCTGATTGGTTGGACGTTGAAAGAGGCTTTTTATCAGTTACACCGCTTGGCGAACGCAAAAAAACAAAGTAAGGTCCAGGATAAACCAAGATCAAGTCTTAGTCAGTGAGAGTTGATCAACTCGGCACAAACGAGAGAAAACTCTGATCGGCTGCCATAAAAAATCGGAACACGTTCAAAGTCGATACGAGTGCATCACCAGTTTTGGACCAAACGAGAGTGAAAGTTTGAACTCTCACCCCAGCTTAAAACAAATTTAACTTTCCAAAAATTGTTATATCAAAAACTATTATTTGCATTGGTCGGAAAGGATTTTCATAAAAAATCATTAAAAACTGTCTTCCAACCGCTTATTCGAGGAAAGAGGAGCTCTTTGTATCAAATAAAACAGAAATAGAAGTAAAAAAGAGTTCAAAATACTTACGCTTTATAAATTCACCCAGATCGATCTCGGTAACGTATTTTCCAGTTTGGACATAATTGCTAAATTTCAGCTCGTTGATCATATCATCAATCTGGAACAAATATAAATTAACGTTAGTACGAAAAGCCGGAATGAAAAAATGACAATTTGTGACGACTTAGAGACATGGGAGCAAATGAGGCAGTAATTAATATTCTGACAGTACGAGACTTTTTAGGCGTTTTGGCGAACAGTTTTCATCATTCTGCAGTAATTTAATCAGTCTTTGTTTTTCGAAGAAAGTATCTAACAATTATTTAGTGTTGTAGCCTGTCTTCGGGGTCTCGTGCCGCTCCATTAGACGAGGAATACGTTTTGATGCTATGTAGTGGATTTTCGTATCTGGCGTGGTACAGGTTCTAGGCCTTAGAGCCAATGCTTGTAATTTGCAAGCATAAACATCATGTTATTAGAATACTTCTGCATCAGTGAATGACTCACTAATCCTGAATAAATTTATCACATTGAACGTCTCGCGTTAGTTAGTAAAGTCAGAATTTAACTCTTGTTGGCTTTACCTCCTGTTCAGTGGGGTAGAATCCCAGAGCTCGCATAATGTAAGGTACCTGGGCCAAGGACACCTTTGTCGATACTTGTCTTGTATCAGTGGTGTCGACACCTTGGCTGAAATGAGATACACAAAAGATTTTTTCTAAGAACCTTCGGAATGGTTTTACTTCTTTAAAAAGAGCTTGTTTTCTTGGTTATAATATATATTGTCATGGTCTTTCATGATAAAAGGAGCCTTAATAGAGGAGTGAGTTAATTGCGGTCATGGACGGTGGGAGCTGAAATAGAGAAACTTCTTTGGATTGTTTGGCGGTTAATCTTGTTTCCAAGACGACTGAGCCCACGGTTCCTTTCGTCAGAGTCAGTGATGTTGTTAAGCACCATGATGTATGCTGATGATATCAAGTTGAGGTGAGAACTGTCGGAATTACCGCCCCATTTCACCAAATACCTGTTTATTCGGGTTTCTACTCGGAGTATTTTCCGCGATGGTTCTTCTTAATTCCCCCACCTGAAGAAGAGATTGACCAAACACAACATTGAACGCAACG
>OX393569.1:16550007-16562656 GCA_947652115.1 Blastomussa wellsi
TGTCATAGTCAATTCCCAACATTGCTTGGGGGGAGGGGGGCTAGCAGTCATTTTGCCCACAATTGCGTCACGTGTCCCAGCATTTATGTCCCGCATTGTAGAACGCTGGACTCTGGATTAGACAGTCCAGGTATGAGCCCTAGCCGAGGCACTGCGTTTTGTTCTTGGGAAAGACACTTTACTCTCACAGTGCCTCTCTTCACCCAGGTGCATAAATGAGTACTGGTGAATTTACTGCTGGGGGGTAACCCTGTGATGGACTAGCATCCCATCCAGGGGGGAGTAGAAATACTCTCTGTCACTTCATGCCAAAAAACAGTGTTGAAGCAGAGTCATAAGCTCAATGAAATCGTAGTCGGAAGAATTAAAACATTTCCATTTTCTTCCAGTTTCGCTTGTGATTCCATCACTTCTGATCCATTGATCCATGAAAATGAGATTGTTGGAAGGACAAAACAGTCACAATACTAGTTCTCAGACCCTCCAAGTACTTGGACCTTTCTGTTTGCGACTCCAACAATCTAGTTTTCACTAGATAATAAGGAACAGAGTCATGAGTGGAACCAGAACTCTGCTCACGAGTCTGAGTTTAATTTTCACAAGATCGCAACGCTCTGCGTTTCTGATTACAACTCCGACTCAGTCGCTAGTGAAATCCATCCTTATGGGATTACCAGTTTACTTACGCTAGTGGCCAAATAGCTGGAGTCATGAGAGAATTTGATGTTAGTCACACAGTCATGAGAGTGGTTGAACACAGCAAGTCCATCTCCACGCCCTTCCTCCTTCAGCATCAAGCCATCTAAGATACGTACACTGCCATTTGTAAATCCAATAGCTAAGAAAACAGGAAAACACATCAGACATTTCCCTTCTACTTATCCCTGCAGGTTCCTAAGAGTAATAACAACCAACAAGAGAGAATGAAGTTGCTATCATCAAGTAAACATTTCAAGGCTATGTTAGTACAATGCAATTCCTTGATTTGAGACTTGAAATAATTATATTCCATTGGTTGGTGGTAATGTAATATTCATGATCAACAATGTACAGAGCCATTATAAACAAGGTGGCACCCCATCTGGTTTGACCTATGACTTCATGAATTATTATCTTCATGACTTGTTTCTCTTCAAACTAGCATCAAATGGTACAAAGTACAAAGTTTCAGAAGTGGCTACCAACCTAAGAGGTCCCCTGTTGGGTTGAACGTCATGCACTGGATCATCAGTTGACGCTGGTCAAACACTCGACTTGTCAGCAATTCTCTGACAGAAAGAAATGCAGTCAGATCATCAATCACAAACATGTGTTCCAGGTACCTACATGTAATATCCATAACCACCCCAAGGAGAGTCAGTAAGATTGAGAAGTAAGATTGAGAAGGATCGTAATTGACAAGCCTGAGAAACTAGACGCAGTGGCCTTATAGTTGTGCGCTGGACTCCGGATCAAACAAGTTTGAACCTCAGCTGCGGCACTGTGTTGCATTCTTGGGCAAGACACTTTAATCTCACAGTGCCTCTCTCCACCCAGGTGTATAAATGGGTATTGGTGAAATAATGCTGGGGGATAACCCTGCGATGGACTAGCATCCCATCCAGGGGAGTAGAAAAATACTCCTAGTCACTTCATGCTACGGGAACCAGGATATAGGCCACTAGGCTCGACAAAGACTTTACTTTTTCTTAACCAAAATAGTACAAGCTTTGAACTTATAGCTCTGGTAAGACCTCTGCCTGCTGTCTCTACTATTTACAATATTACATAATTTCAACTTACTTCTTTTCATAATCCCAAAGCTGAAGCAGGCCTGAGTAGCTTCCAATGCAAAGTCTTGGCCTGTAACGTAACAATGTAAACAGGAGAAGCAGAAAAGCAAATAAATGGCTTTGTCAAAAACTGTGCTATGTATTTTCCCCCCTAAAAAGTGCTCAAACGTTTTGTATATGGTCCCTTATTTTGCTGGTTTGCCCTTCATTTTTGAGAAAAACTTGGCCAAAATAAAATTGTCTTTTTTACTAGCTACAGGTATCTGCACAACTTGCAAGAAGAAACATGCACGTTGAACAAAGCACTTGGTTTATAATGAATACAATAGTTCTGTTACTTGTGTTTAAAGTAGAACAGCTGTAGTACAGGTTGTTGAAACTTCAAAAGAATAGGTTAAAGCAAACAAAAGGAACAGACCCTTGAGTACTGGCAATAATATGTCTAGCAGTCAAGCAACTTACTCAGAAGGGTGGCATGCTATGGCATGTGTGTCACTGTCATGTTCTTTACGGACAAACTGCAATTCATGACATTAAATAGAAAGATTAGTTAATTTGTTAAGTGAAAAGCCCAGGGTTGTGAAATGTAATATAATCAACAGGACAATCAAAGTATTAAAAGAATGGAAGTGACAATGACAACTTAGCACTGCCCACACAGAGTTACCGATCCCAGGATTGATCCATAATAGTTACCTAGTTCTAGATGAAATTCTGGAAGTTTGTAACTACACATATTTCACATAAATGAAAACCTATAAATCAGCGGAGTCAAAAACAGTTCCTGTCATTTCTTCACTCAATACCCTAAAAGGTACCATGACAACACTAGTGGTGGCAATGCTTGGTTAAAGTTCCCTAAGCGTACAAATCCAGCAATTTTACCCCCTATAAGGTACAATGAACATTCCCGGGATAAACTGCTCTTACAATTTTTTCCTGAAGAGTACTGTACCAGACTTAAGTTAGTGATCTTTTAAAATTTTTGACATTACAAAATTTAATATAGGTTAACACAACAGACACCAAAATTGACATCCTCTGCACATTTTTATCATGATTATTTCTTCGCCTATGACCTCACTCGCTGAAAAAAAACTTACAGTTGTCAAATCTGATCCTAACTTATGTGCTTGGCTGAGCACCCACAGAAAGTCATTTACCCGGTTCAACACACTAGTGCATCCAGCTGGTGTGGGTAGCTTCTTGACTGGACTGGACATTTTATTTACTTTCATATTTCTAGAGTAGCTTTATCAGCTATTAGCTATTAAGCTATTAGCTATTAATAACCAAATCAATGCATGCACTCTGATTGGTCAATCAGCTATGGTTTATTGTGCCAGTAAACTCACGGAAAATCATGCATCTTCTGAATTATTATATAAAAGCAATAGACCACAAGTTTCTATGGTTTATAAGCTGCTAAACCACTTGGGATGTTGGAAGAACACTCGAAGATTTCGTAAATCACTCGCCTGTGGCTCGTGATTCACAAATTCTTCTTGTTTTCTGCCAACATCCCACGTGGTTTATCAGCTTATAAACCACAGAAACTTGTGGTCTATTGCTTAAATATCTCAGAGAATTCCACACTCCCAACCTTGACAGTGTAACAGGAAAAGACTACAACAGAATTCCAGGAACTGGCGCCTACAGTTTATCATCATTATCTGAGAAGACTAGAATGCCTAACCTATTGCAGATATCACTGCAAAAGTAGCAGGTACTCCTTCCTTAAGACCCAGAGGATTGATCTGGTCTGAGACACCAACTGAGCCAACTGGTCGGAGAGGTAAACTTCTGTCACTGACAAATTAACATCTCTCCGTAAAGATATATAACACAGTAACTTCGACAATACGGTACCTTAAGTTCACTTCCATCTGTGGCAAAGTGAGCAACACTAGCTGTGGATGTACTGATTACAAAGTCGTTCACTACCAATGGACTGGCATCTAAAGTAGAGCTGGCAGGAAAGTTTCTTTTCTCTAGAGAGGTTCTAATAAGAAAAAAAAACAAGTTTGGTTTTCTATAATTTATCTGCATCTGTTTAAGCAGGTTTGTAGAGGCAGCAGTCTTTCTGATGTGGGCCTGCTGGCAACACTCACATTTTTATTACATCAGATACCTTATTTGTACTAATTTTCGCGAGGCTTTAATTTCTCGATTTGCGCAATTTGCAAAACATCGCGAACTTAAAGACTCGCTAAAATTAGGATACGCGAAAATTAAGCATGCAAAATTTAATACACTTCTATAATTGCTTTGACCAATGATTAACTGCGTTTATAGCTACATGGTAATTGGCATCGTCTATTTATCTTCTACTTCAGCACTTTCTTCATCCGAATCACTCATTTCTCCTTCTTGTACATATAGCTCTTTTAAAACATCTTTTGTGCAGTCATCAAAATGTCCATTTAGGTCAGTCGCTTTATAATTAGCCAACACAAGCTCTTTGTATTTGTCAATTATCAATCTGTTCTGATTTGTTTGATTATAAACGCTATTTATGTTACCTAATTGCAAATCATGATTGTAAATCAATCGTTACTTAAGTGATCGTTTAATAAAAAACGGTTTTCTAAGTTGTCTTTTGTCAATTTTTGCGAAATTAAATGCCCTAAATTCATCATTTTTTGCAAAATCGCGAAAATTAATGCTCGCGAAATATTCATGTTCCAAATTCGCGAAATTAAGTGCCCGCGAAAATTAGTACGAATAAGGTATGTAGACCAGACCACAACACTGGGACTCCATGCCCTACTCTTTATGATAGCATGCGGGTTCTTTAACGTCCCCAGCTAACCACAACATTGAAGATGTTGGAGACGGGGCCTACGGTGTAATGTCTTTATCCAAGAAGACTAGAAGGCACTGTGTTCTCCTCAGTTATCATACAGTGCAACCAGGAAAACCGTGAACACCTAAAACTATTTCTGGAATGTTGTTTCTCGACCAATCAGATGCGAAATGAAAACATAAGACGTGACCGCAAGGGTTTGAATTAGTGATGAAACAACAAGTTGTTTTTTTCTTACACAATAATACCGTAATAAAATACTGAAATTGTCACTGCACTGTTCTACTTCTGAGCTTATGCATATTAAGCAAGGAGTAATACTGACTGACATTTTACTAAAAACAGATGCTGCATTCGATTATAATAATAAATATTCGAGTAGCTCTCAGTTACACTGTCTGGCTGTGTCTGATCGTGCTTGTTTGATTCAATATCTCGTTTTGGCGAATATCGTTCGTAGTTTTTCTCTGCTAATGCAAAAACTCTCAAATAGAACAATAATAACAATCAGTATTGTTAACGGTAAAATTGTGGAAGAAAAACCCAACATATTGCTTCATGACTAATCGAACCATTCAGCTAATTACTCCAGACCTGTGGTTTGCTTCCTGTGTTGTTTGATTCTTGCGGTTTCATCTTGCATTTGATTGGTCGTGAAACAATGAACATTCCAGAAATAATTTTTATTAGGTGTTCATGGTTTTCCAGGTCACACTGTAAGACCCTGAGTGTTGGTCCGGTCTGGGGCTCGAATGCGAGAACTTCCACACTGTAGTCTGGCGCTCTACCAACGAAGCTAACCGGTCGGTGGTAAGCTGCTGATGGTTTTGGAACTGTCCTTTCACAACTTTACAGAAAAGTGAGAATTCTTTAGGGAGAATTCTTTCAGGATTTAACCAAAACAAGGTTTTTCCATGTAGAAAACGAAGGTCTCAGTGGTGATATAGTACTTTTCGAACTTACTCTATATCAGCTGTCTTTGATGAATAAGAAAACGATACTGCATTGATAGGTCCTGCATTGAAGTGTTTGTACCTGTGAACGCAGATAAAAATAATAGTTAATGATAATGACATCGACAATGATAAAAATAGCACAGAAAATAGAAAAGTGACATCATTAACAGTCTGTGATATATTGATCTAAAATTAACTCAGAAAGATTTTTTATTTCCTACCAGTTTGTAAGTCTGAGCTGTTGATCTAAAAATCGCACATGACCGGCCACATCACCTGTCACAATATACCTAGCAATGCAAAACAACATCAGTGGTCATTGATTAACGCTGTTTATCTTACTATCATGAGCAAGAGTTCATGGGTGGAATTAGGGGGGGGAAGTGAGAGGGGGTGAGGGAGGGAGAGCCTGGTATTGTGCAAACAGGGTTATTATGTAAAATTTATTGTGGGGATGGGGTATTTGAGAAATATTCAAGCTTTTTGTATTATACAAATTAGGTGTGAAAGTATGGGCGTCAAAATACAATAGAAAATATTCCTGCAAGTAATGACATAATGAAACTGAAACTTGGAGAGCATGTAAAAGCCAAAGAAATACACCAGATGGTGTATATTTTGATGTTGGTATTACAATGCATCTAGTTCCAGATCTCTGTTATGCGGGGATGATTATTCCTGTATTTGATCTTGAGCAAACATCGTCTACTTCCTAAAGGTTACCCATAATTAGGAGTGCAATAGTACTAGTGGAGAGCTATTGCAATATGGGCATTGTGTATGCTTTAAATGAAATGAATCATTTTGCCCTAACTAGTCACAAACAAATAACATTTGACTTAAAGAGGAAAGAGACTGGAACGAAGACTGTTGCATAGCAACATTAAAATATGCATCATTGGTGTATTCTTAGGCTATAGCACGCTTGCCAGGTTTCGATTGCATTGCATCATTACTTGCAGAGATATTCTCTATTTTGTGTTTTGACCTCCATACTGACACAACTTGTGATGGCATCAATACTAATTTGCATAATACAAAAACCTTGAATATCTCGAGAACGAGAGGAGGTATCACAAGAAAAAAACGCCATTCGTCATTTTTAAAGAATTTTCAAATACGCATATTTTTCAGCAGCTCACTTTTTCATTTCATAGGCGCTTAAACTATTTTTCTTTCAAGATATAACTATTTTTTCTTCAATCGAGTACAGCATTTAATGCTATTACTGTTACTATTTTCTGTTTCTTACTTATCAGTAGTTGTGAGAACTGTAAGAGCTTTTTCTTGCAGCTTGACAATCTTGAAAGCCTTTCTGTTACACTTCAGATCCCCTCCTGCATGTTCCCACACAACTATATTGCCGCAACTTGTGGCTGTCAGGGCTCTGGGGGACTGAAGCTGGAAAACCGACTGACTGTAGTGACCAACACTGCGATTGAAATCCTGAGAAAAGTAAATCAACATGAATTCAATTTTATTTTGACACAATCCTAGGTTTTTTATTTCACATATAAACACTGTCAAATTAAAAATCAACCAAAGGCAAAATAACAGTTCCTCAATGGCAATGAAACAGTAGTTGAAAACTGCTTGAATTTGTAGCTGATGCAACATGAGAATAATAATGCACAAGTATTTAAAAGAGTGGGAGGCGCAGTGGCCTAATAGTTAGTGCGCTGCACTCCGGATCGGGCGGGCCGGTTTCAAGCCTCTAGCCGGGGCACTGCGTTGTGTTCTTGGGCAAGACACTTTACTCTCACAGTGCTTCTCTTCACTTAGGTGTATAAATGGGTACCGGCGAATTTACTGCTGGGGGGTAGCCCTGTGATGGACTAGCATCCCATCCAGGGGGAAGTAGAAATACCCTCTGTCGCTTCATGCTACAGAAACCGGGATAAGCTTTGGCCCGATGGGCTACTAGGCCCGAATGCAGACTTTACATGTACCTTACCTTATTTAAAAGAATAAAAGGGTGTTAGTTATGGTTGAATATTATTGCATTGGAATATTAAAGCTGTGATTTACTGAAAAATATTTAGAAATATATACTGGTATATAAAAAAAGATTTCCTTACCTGGTCTGTAAGTGGTGGGGCAACATACTCGAGTGTCGTGTTATTCTAAAAATCAGATAATGAAAAAATTTAAAATTAATACCTGGCAGAGATTATTCTGAATTTTTCCACTGGTAGAAAGCCCAAAAGACTCCCATATGAGACAGATGGGGATGCTATTAGGCATTGACTTACATGACATGCATGCACACATGACAACTTCGAACAGGTGAGTAAAGATTATCATACATGATTGACTGTATGATTTTTTTGACATACCCGTTTATAAAACACCACTTGCGATTCACTGTTGCTAACAAGTTCACTTGTGTCCTCTGGGTTGAAGGTGATATACGTCTGTCATGAAGGAAAAATATTTTAGGTTCCCTAAAAGAAGAGCAATACAAGGTTTTCCTTGAAATATTGGAAAGTTATTCTCATTGACTCTTAGACTGGCAGGGACAAAAGTCAGATTGTATCTACTCAGCTTACTGATTTGAATAAGATTATGGCAAAAGTTGTTGTAGGCTTCATTCTTGAATAGCTACAATAATTATAATTGTTATTCAAATCAGCTATTCAACTGATCCAGTCTGACGTTTGTCCCTCCCTTCCTCATACAATTGCCACTTGACAAAGATTTTTATTGATTCAGTCTTTTCAAAAACTTCTGTTGAGGGAGGTGAAGTTGACATTTTGCTGGAGAGTGAACATAAAACTTAACAACTTGGCCTAGTGCAATAATGTAAATTATCTTGATGCCTTACCTGCTTTCCAAAGTTGTCATCCAGTACAACAGAACACATGGGCATATCACCATTGGTAGTCCAATCCCACACAGAAACAGTCTAATAAACAATTAAAATAAAGATACTTTTATTATTAGTTTATTATTTGTGAAGTGTAGTGGCCTAATAGTTAGTGTGCTGGACTCTAGATTGAGTATTCTAGGCTCAAGGCCAGGCTGGGTCAATGAACATGTACTGAGTTCTTGATCAAGACACTTTACTCTGACTCATAGTGCTTCTCTTCACCCAGGTGTATAAATGGGTACTGGCAATGTTAATGCAAAGGTCCAGCATCCCATCAGGAAAAACTGGCAGTGATATTCTCACCATGATGTAGAAATAAATTGTTACTTCACACGTATATCTTGATCGTGGCTGACCCACCAAGTTGGTGATTTTCTTTCTTTGCATCACATGTCTGCTGCAAGGGGGGGGGGGAGGGGGGGTTCAAGCCTCAAGCCTAGTGGCCCAAACTGCCAGAGCTTATCCCAGTTTCAGTAGCATTAAGCAGCTAGGAATATTTCTACTCCCCCCCCCTCCCTGGATGGGATGCTAGTCCATCGCAGGGTTACCCCCCAGCAGTATTTTGCCAGTACCCATTTATACAAATGAGGGAAGGGAGGCACTGTGAGAGTATTTAGTGTCTTACCCAAGAACATTGCAGTACCCCAGCCAAGGCTTGAACCTGGACCGTCTGATCCAGATTCCACTGCGCTATGTCTGCTGGGTAATAGCATTTTATATAGAGAAGAAATCAGGTAGTGCTCACTTAAGAGTTATTGAATGGTTGATTCGTACAGTAAATATACGTACTTGTGGAAGGGTGCTGCTTATAGTTGCAATGTACTTGGCATTAGGTGACATGGCAATAGTAGCACACCCATCAGGATGTGCTTCAAATATCGTCTGTACTGGAATCCTGCAAGGCAAACAACAAGGAAATGATATTTTAACACAGCCACAGGGCTTGAAAATTGTGACTCACTGGTCGCCAATGCAAACAAAAATTGAGCAACAGTTGGTGACTAAATTTTCAGAACTGGTCACCTCCTGGCAAATCATGTTTTGTCCAATAACTTAAGACAACCACTGCACAACTTTGGTTTTTAAATCTTTTTATAAGGAAATCATCTGGATCTGGCAACTAGTAGACAACTCACCTTTCCGCCCTACTAAAATAATGTCTGAATATTACAAGAAAATTGCAAAAATTAAATGTACTTTGGCACGTCAAAACTGTGTTTATCAGGCACCATACCGTTTCAGCTCCATATTGTTTCTTCCAAAACTGGGATCGCAGGCACACTACAAAACCATGTGCTTTTCATTTGCAGTTAGAACAGCAGCAAAAGGCAGCAAGGAAAGCAAGTTGAAAATAATAAAGAACAGTGTTTTGAACAAGTAGCAAAGGGGACCAGAATCAGAGTTTGTCTCACCATGAAAACCACAGACTTAAAACGTTTTGCACTTTGTATTGCTCCATTTAAATTAAAATAACTTGGAAGAAAACCATCATTTTTGGACCAGAGACATCACCTGAGAACAATGGTAGCTTTGAAAGTCTTACTAATGCTGTTTCTAATCGTTTTCACTCTTTAATTGTGACTTTTCTTGCATGCAAACTAACATACAAAATCATGTTCTTGTGTGAGTTATATACAGGGCTTCTGATATTTTGCGTTAACACGGAGCCGCGAAATTCAGGTATATCTGCAAAATCCCACGAAATTGACAAAAACATGCAAAATGCCGCGAAATTCGCTAGAAATCCTACCAAATACATGTTGGTACAGCATATTTGAAACTTATCTTGACTATTGGGGATGCTTACTTGCAGTCAACTTGCAAATTTATCTTGAAATTTTGTCACTGCCATGAGTAAACAACGTACCAAAACTACCAGGCATTCTTACATGTAGATTAATGTTATGAAAAACTGGGCACTGGCCACTCTGGGCATCAACCACCGTCTACATGTACCTCGTTTTCAGAACCACGATTTCTTTTGCATGGCTATGAACTGTAGAGAGTCGCAAGTTCACAGAAAAGGTTATAGTCTCACCCTATTGCAGAGTATTGAATTTACTATTTGCCAACCCCACAGAATGTACTGCGCAAATCTTACGTTGTCAATGAGTCCCAGATGATAACCATACTGTCCTTGCCACTGTCTGCTGTGGCAATCCACCTTCTGTCTTCACTAACACAAGTGCAGGTAATGGCATTACACTGAAACAAGTAATAATAATTATTAATAACAAAAATAAGTGCTCTGTCAGCGTTTCCTGTACAGCAAAGTGGATTAGAGGTTGGACAGCTGTATGATTAACTGTTGCTTAAATTGGGCCACTTGGCCATTAGAATATTTCTTCCTTCCAGAAACAATACCTTCCCCATGATTTCACATGATTCAAGGGGGAACTTGTCACATCCCAAACAATGTCTCAATATGTTGTCTCTTCAAGTTGTTTCTCTGTTCCTTATATAGATACCAGCAACACCATTTAAAGTTGATATAAGTATACAGCCTATGCGTAAATGGCTGCTAGTTAAAATTCTTTTTGTGCTCATTTAAATTAGCCTCACTAACCTTGTTTTTGAGCTAGTACGTCAAAATGAGGTAGGTGAGGCTATTTTTAATACATACAAAAGAATTTTGAATTGGCAGCCATGTATGTGTTGTGGTTTAAATTTATCCTTGGTTTAAAATTTTTTAAACCAGTTTGATATTGATTTCCCTTTGTTTCAGATTATGCTAATCAACATGGGACAAAGGGAAATAAAAATCAAACTGGTTTAAAAACTTTTAAACCAGGGATAAATTTAAACCACAACATATGCATAGGGTCTATTATAGTGTGATAACAGGTAAGAATTGTGAGATTGCAACATAACAGCTTACATGTCCTTGGAGAAGTTGCTGTTTATTTGCTTCCCAGTCAAACATGATACCAACATGTGCACACACAAACAATGCTACCTGGAGGAATAAAAATGCAGTTTCTTCAGGAACATGTCCAACAAGGAAATAATGAATGGTGTCAAATAAAGCAAACAAGCCTTGTATCAGTTTTATTTAACTGTTCTCGTATTTCTTATAAAATATGACAACTAGGGAAAAAATGCTTATATGTGATCATTAAAACATTATTACTAGCTTGCGTGGTTGGCATTAAAAGGGGAGAGAGAGGGAACGCCTGCTAAAAGAACCCAGGATTTGATTCACACCGACTAATTCTAGTACTGTAGTCTGATCAATAAAACTGTCAATACGTTCACCTGTTCACCAAACAGAATATAGGGGGTGCCTCTTGGTTACACAGGAATATTTGAACTAACACCCTGTGGCCAGACATTATCTGACACCCCAAATAGTACAAGTCACATGTCAATGCTTAGATGCAACAGACAGTACTTACAGTGTCTCAAACAATCAGAATTTTGCAGCTGCTGTAGAAATGAATGAAGGGAGTGAGGGGGTTCGCATTGCAGGTTTCCCTTCCCCTCTCCTTTCCCCTATATCACTCATATTTCGATTCCTGCTATGCAGGCTACAGAAATATTGTCCTATCTGTGTATTGATAAGAGCAAGAGCACAGAGCAAAGTCAGACCTTTGTTTAAAATCTCAGAAATGATGCCACAGTAAAGGAAATTGCACATGAAAGAATGTAAATTTTCAAAATTTAGCTTGCACCTAAAGGGTGGTGGACAAAACACTGACCCCCAGTCCATGGACTACCCCTTTGGACTACCCAAATGGACTACCCCTAAAAACTCTTAAAAAATGTTTTTAAAGGTAGTCCATTTTCATGGTCCATTTTCCAATGGACTACTCTAACATGGGCTACTACGGAAGCCTGTAAGGGACATTCGAGATGCGACTTATTTCAAGAATAAAAAAAATTCTAGAGGTAAATGTGAGATAAAAATGCGAGGTAAAAAATGCGAGATGCGAGAAAAAAAATGCAAGATGCGAGATAAAAATGCGAGATGCGAGATAAAAAATGCGAGATGCGAGATAAAAAATGCGAGATAGAAAAGGTGAGATGCGAGGAAAGAGGAGCCCGTAATGTACTTGCTACCTCGTTCTCAAGGACTTCTCTGGGGTGGGTACAAAACGAAGACCAAAGACCCAAAAACGAAGACCACTTGAAAATCGATTTGAAATCACTTGAAAACGGCTGAAACATGATTCTTGACCTAAGCAGAAACAAGGAACAACAGGATTGGCGGTTTTTAGCGAATTTGACCAGGGTCTTCGTTTTGTAC
>OX393569.1:16562856-16632856 GCA_947652115.1 Blastomussa wellsi
AAATCGATTTTCAAGTGGTCTTCGTTTTTGGGTCTTTGGTCTTCGTTTTGTACCCACCCCAGAGAAGTCCTTGAGAACGAGGTAGCAAGTAGATTGCGGGCTCCTCTTTCCTCGCATCTCGCCTTTTCTATCTCGCATTTTTTATCTCGCATCTCGCATTTTTTATCTCGCATCTCGCATTTTTATCTCGCATCTTGCATTTTTTTTCTCGCATCTCGCATTTTTACCTCGCATTTTTATCTCGCATTTACCTCTAGAATTTTTTTTATTCTCGAAATAAGTCGCATCTCGAATGTCCCTTACAGGCTTCCGTAGGCTACCTTTAAAAACATTTTAAAGAGTTTTTAGGGGTAGCCCACTTTAGGGTAGTCCATGGACGTGGACTGGGGGTCAGTGTTTGTCCACCAGCCACCTACAGCTCTAATTCAATACTCCGTATTCTCCACCTAATGGGGTTGGAATCTCTGCAAGAACACCCGGGCCCTAGGATGCATTAAATTTTTAACTAAAAACATATTCACAACACTATATGTAAGGTACATTGGATAAAACTCCAATCAAAATTTTAAGAATATACAGTTTTACCTTTCGACTGCCATTAGACAAATTGTGCACTGGGACATGTTTGTTTATACCAAACGACCAGCACATATTCTAAAAGAAAATAACCACAGCCTTGCTCAGCCACACGAATATCGCTAAAATGAGTTCTGCGTAGGTAAAATATACTTGAACAAGCTTGAAAACTAACCAAAGATGTCGGAGAAGCATTCATGTCCTCCGTTTCTTCTTCTTCTTCGTTGACTTGTGAAGAAGCTGCGCTTGATACACGCGATTGCGCGCCAGATCTCTGTTGAAAATCTGATTGACCTCCTTCCATACTTTACTGTGTTACTTCAAATAGTAATTTTCCGCGAGAACTAGAGTGAAATTCAAGGAAAGACATGAACAATCTGAAGGCCGAAATTCCCGCTTCTTGTTATAGCAACCTGTAAGTTACTATGGTGAACGTGAGCCCTAAGACCCTGCCACTGACTAACAGCAGTAATGACGTTTTGTTAGCTTACACAGAGTGTCCAGGCAGAGAACCAATAATCAAAAAAATAAATGTCGAGTTACAATATTTACTGTTTATAACTCGTGTAATGGTATACACTCTCAATACGAGTAAGTCTGAAAGAAGATCTCCCAACCCAAGGCGAAACGAAAATAGAAAATGAAACCAGAATAGACTGGACAATGAATGGATAGTGGAATGGCTGAAAAAGATTCTCAAACTCATTAATAATTCACCAAGTTAACCATCACCATCCAGCAGATTTTACAATTTTATTTCTTCGTTTTCTCTGTATTTTTAGTTTCACTCAACAAGATACGTCAAAATTCAAAAATACCCTGCTGCATGGCATATTTTACACTCTTCTCAGTGTTTCGAAATGTGATGAAACAGTCTCCCGCATTTGATATCAGTGTGTTTATTTCTTCTTGAGTGGTAACCTGTGATCAGGCGTTCTTTTTATCTTGTCATGTAAAAAAGGAACACCACATTGCTGGTTGCTTAGGTGGGTAAAGGAGGAAGCAAATAGTTAAAGGTATGTCACCTCAAAGCTACAAAGAAAGAGTAACATGCTTGTGGAAAGAATAGTTCAATATCAGATTTTAATAGCCATCGGTATTGTTGAAAGACAACCTCTAGACATGCCAATCAGTCAGTCTGGGAAGGATTCTAACCGTTTCTTTATACTTCCAAACTGTTGCGTTAGAGAATTGGAGGTAAGGTTTGCCTTATTTTTTCTCTACCTCTATCCTGTTATCTCAAATGAGAGCAACCAACTATACTTAGACTGGCCATAGAGTGATCTCAACAGATTTGATCTCTTTCCATAAATACCTCTGTTGACACCAAGTGTTATAGCTTATCATCGAAAACCCTTGACAATAAACATTGTGTTAAGTGTTGCGTGACCAGTCACCACAAACTCCAATGAGCCAAGATAGGGTGGGGGAGTTTTGATAGTCAAAGGCATTCAGAATTTAGCATGCAGCTGTAATCTTTGTGGAAAGATTAAGAAAATAAGAGACAAGATACCACCCTTCCCCTCAAAACAGAGACTACAACTCAATCCATTTTTATCATGAATAATTATTTGTCAGTATTTCTTAGATCTACTGTCAAGGAACAGAATATGTCCAATGCAATATTCTCTCAAGAATCCCTTGAGAGAACAAGTAAACAAGGGTACTCCAGGGATTTAATGCAACACAAATCAGACATGGAACATATATGGCACATAAAATAATATTAATCTGAGCTAATAAAAACATACAATGGTATTCACATCTTTTTAATTAGGTCATATTACAGATTGTTCACCAATGTTTTGATTGGAAGGGAACTAGAATAATCCACAACATCGCATCCTGTCATTCCCCTCTAACAGAAAATAAAATAACTTGTTTTTCTGGGAGTGAAAAGAAATGGATGCTCTCTTGGAAACTATTCAACCAATCCCCTCAATAAAATATTTCACCAAAAGGTTTCAATAAAGTAAAGTTTAACTGGTCTTACACAAAGCCCTGTACCTCAGGCGCTTTGTCCTTCCCACCTCCCAGAGCAATGGGCTCTGCAAGTGAGATCGTCCAACACTCTATCAATTGCAGAGATAAGTATTATAAACTTTTCATGGGCTGGTGCCAAGGAAAATGGTGGATCTTGTACTTTTTGAAATCAATTTGACATCAACGATCTTAATGTTATTTGTCACACCCATCCTTTGTAGATCGAATAAGGTTTAAAGTTAAGACAATTATAAACCAAAATTACCCTTCAAAATAAGCATTTGCTTATTCTTTGTAGCTTCAGTAAAATGGAAAATGCCTTTGAGCTCAGTTCTCTCCATTTACAACGATTTGATCTACAACTAATGATACATAAAATACTTTTTCACTTTCCATTTTCGAAGCTAGGACTTGACTAATTTCCTACTCCCTACAGGTTAACAAAAAGCCCTAAAATATATACTATAGATAACAGTTGTCAAACTTGTTCCCATGGCCTCGAAGAGAAGACCCTAGGAACAAGTTTGAGCAGTCATTGGATTCCAGTTTTTTGTCAACTTTCTCTTGAGCACTTTTGTATCCTTGAAATTAATTCTGCTGTAGTTTTGTTAAACACAGAACCTTTCTGCCAACAACGGCAACTTTACTGACATTGCACAAACACAGAAGAGTCCAAAGCTTGTGAGGAACCATCATAAATACCACAAACTCTAAATCACAACAATCAGCAAGCGCCACTTTGTGTCCAACAATCGCAGCCCATAAACAACTCCTCTCCATGACCCACGGTAAATGCACAAAAGAAATTTTTAAAACTTTCCAACATACAAAATATAATATTGACTTTTCTCTTTAAATGAGACTTGCTCCTCTGGAAGATCAGTCCAGCAGAGTTCTATCTTCTTCTGAGCAATGCTAATCAAGAATGTTCCACTTGGTAGCTCAGTAGTCTCTTTCTCTATACTGCACTAGTCTTGCAAGTTTTCTTGAATTAAAATAACAATTTTCCACATGGATGCTAATTGGTGATTAAAGTTTATCAGCTTCAGTCTTGCAAATTGTCAACGACACTCCCACACTTTGATTGTCATGTCAACGCTCCCAGTTACAACAAATGGTGCTGACCTGTGAAAATCTGAAACAGAGATGAACAAGAATAACCATCAAGTAAACTCCGCAGAAGTAGCAGTTTGAGGCAACAAATGCCTCTCTTTGTGTACATAGCTTTTCTGATCAAAATGTCTGATAGGCCTGTTTTTACCGCTCCCTTGAATCCAGTCCTTGTTCCTTCCAGTGTTGGCTCACTTCCAAAAAAGTGGTTAGTAATCTAGCCTAAATGTTTTAGATTCCAACCCCCCCCCCCCCCCCAAAAAAAAATACACATGGTCGTTGTAGCTTGACAAGGAACTGCTTATTACTCAGTTTTAAAATTCACACATGCAAGTAACAACCACTCCTGGACAATACTGAATTTCTTCTGAGTTACATGATCTTGTACCCATGTTTGGGGGGTTGAATCACCAAAAACTCTCAAGTGAAAGAACTCTATGTGCAAAGATAGAAAATCTGCCTATTTTGCCTGTACGAAAACATACCCCAAATAAATCTTAAAACAATGGAAACTAACACCATTGAAGTATAACAAAGCAATCAAAACTTGTATCAAATCATAATAAACAGGAACAGAATCTGACAAGATTTGCATTACAGCAAAACGCAGTATTTACAAAAGAGCAACTTCCTTAAAATGAAAAAAAGGAGGGGAGTTACTAGTAGCTTACCTAAAGTTGTTACAAAATGCTCATGAGCTGTTAGAGTTTTAGCGCATCGTTTATTTTTGTAGTCCCATATTCTAAGAGTTTTGTCATCTGAACAGCTAACTAAATATTTGCCTCCAGGGTGAAACAACACACTTCGAACCCAGTTATCATGTCCGACCTGTCATGAGAAGAAGAAGGAATCCATAAAAAAAACAAGAATAGTATATAGAAAGAAATATTAAGAATAGTAACTATTTTGCAATAGTTACCGTATTTACCCGTGTATAAGTCGACCTTTCACGACCTAAAAATCAGTCCAAAAAATCGCCCTCGACTTATACATGGGTCAAAAACTAAACCCCAAGCACCACTAAAATAAATTTGGCACAATTAACATAACAATTGTGTTGATAATCTTAAAACATCTTACAAACAATGATACAAAACCTTCGCTTAGCGGTCTGCGTCTAAATTGGCAGTTCAAATTCAAATGCTTTAAAATTCATCTGCTTTATGCAGACCTGAGGATAAAAGATACTCCCTGGCACAATTTCGGAATAAAGAACTGACATTTCCTGCACAATAAAGACGTAAATCTGCTGAGGAAAAACTCTTTCTCGCTTCAAGCTCTCTGCTTGGTAACCTGGCATGATGTAAGCACCTGTAGTCATCAGTTACCAATACTCGACCGATTTTGTAGCTTGGTTACCAAGTTTTCTAAACACACTGTTTATCTTTGGTGTTTTGCCTGCCTGCTAAAGCTGCTTTTTCAACTTCCACAGTTAGAAAGGTTTGTCTGCAATTAGTATGTTTGATTTTGTAAGCCTGTTTCAAATGTTATGGACAAAAAAGTTAGGGGGTCAACTTATACACGAGGTCGACTAATACACGGGTAAATACGGTATTACAAGAATAGGTGAAATATATGACGATGATGATGATGATCACGATTATGATGATGACGAAGATGATGATGGTGACGATGATGATGAAGATAACAACAATGATGATACACTACAATACAAATTTCTGGGGGGAAAATGTCTGAGAAAAGGGCCATGGTGCATCGTCAATACAAACACATGTAGTTGCCATTTGGCGACTAAACCTGAACTTTTAGTTGTCACGAATTTTAGTCGCATTGCATTGGTGACCATCGGTCGCCAATAAAACACAATCCTCTTGCTCTGGCCGACCCTGGTATTGCAGTCAGGGAAAATGCTGAAAACATAGCAATTACAGTGCATGGATTACAACTATTGTGGAGTTGGTCATTAATTGCAATCTTACTTTCATTTTGGGACTAAATTATTTTCCCTGAAGGTTAAATACTACAAAAGGACAAGGGGCAAGTTTGCACTGGATACCATATGTTAACTTTTTTGTTAAAAAAAGGATTTCTTGAAAGCTGGTTCAAAAGTTAACATTGACTCTAAACATTAATCGCCTGCTGGCAACTAACCTTCAAATTCTGGTTTCTAACACTCATATTTCAGTGAGTAACAATTTTGGACCCTGCCTCTAAGGGCCTGTCTTCATCATGACAATTAATCCAATACAGTAAAATGAAAATAAAACATTAATTTGAAACAAGCTACAGACAGCTTACCAAAGTCATTAGACACACCCCAGTGCTAGCATCCCACATTCTGATTGATTTATCACGCGATGCTGACACTAAATATGGGCCAGGATTTCCTCCTCTTTTTGCACCCTACAACATGGAAAACAAATAAATCAAAGGCATGACGGCCACCTCTAAGCCAATAGATAAACACTTGAACCTATCTATCTAATCTACCAATTACATACACTAACTCACACACTATGGATGACACATCTTCGAGAAGTGTAGTTTCTCAATACCGTCGTTTGCATCTAAGCGTGGACACGTGACAGAAAAACATGTTCTAATTTGACGCAAACATGACATTTGAAGTTTGAATTTGTGTTTGTGAACGGTTTATACAATACCTTTCACATATTTCACTTATTGGTTGCATAACCCCCATCTGGATCACCTCATTTCTGAAATACTTGGACAAATCCTTGTTTCAGCCATATTTGTTTATCGAAAACATATCAACGAATTCAAAAACTATCAAACTTTGGCACAAAAGTTTGCTTGACAGCTGTAGAACTTCAAATGTTTGGTTACCAAGCATGTCATGTTTGCACCCAATTAGAACATGTTTTTCTGTAACGTGTCTACACTTAGATGAAAATGACGTTAATAAAATCTTTCTCAATTTTCCTTATTCCTTCCATTCTTGTTTCTTCTCAGCTTATCGTTACCTATTTCTCTCTTTTCCAACTTGGTGTCATTCTCGTCCCCATAGCCCTTTTCGTTTCTCATACCCGGCAGCACCTTGGCACGAGAAATGAAGAGCTCTGGGGACACAGGATTTTCAAAGCAATTCAATTTTTTACTGGCTGGTTGAGAACAGAGGAATCTTAAACGGATGTAAAAACGTTTGCTGGCCGCCATGTTGCCGCACACAACATGTAGAAAGATCAATACAAAATACATGAAGTCTGGAAGTCCTGCAATCTAGGACTGGAAATTCTATGTCCCCAGAGCCCTTTGTTTCTCATGCCCCGCCGACTAAGAGAAATGAAAAGGGCTATGGGGACGAGAATGCCTTTGTGTAGGATTACTTTAAGGTCTCCTTTGATTTTAAGAACATTTATGGTGACTTAGCCTCTGTAACTGGGGCAATAAAAGAATCCCATTACCCCTAACCCTCTTCATCACTGTGCATAACCATTGCCTCTGCATTGCACTGCGGTGTCGTGTATGTACACTGTACTCTATATGCAAAGGAATCATACCTCAATTCCTGCAGCATCTGCAACATATGGGTTGGCTGATTCTGGAGCCCAGGCCACATCCTCTACTACATGCTCATGGTCCCGCAGATCACATTTACATTCCTTTGTTGCCACAACCCACACGCGGATCGTCTACAAAGCAGAATATTCACACAATTAAGACTCCATCTGGACCTGACAAACTAATAAGGTCTTGAGTAACTGTGCCACAACCTAAAATGAGTTTACAGTCATCAGTGTTTTGATTAAGTTAGCTGGCAACAAAAATTGTTTTAATAAGAGTGCAACACCTTTCCTACCTGATCATTTGAACAACTTGCTATCAAAGAACCTGAGGAAGCAATGAAAAGAAATTATATTAACCGAACGTAGCAAAACTTTAGGTCGATATTCTCCCAGAATGACCCTCGTACCCTCTTAATAAGATGTATGTTTATGCTAAACTGTAATAGAGGACTCACCATCATTATTGACTCGTACTTTTCTGACCCACTCTCTGTGCCCTTGAAATGTCTTCACACAAAATCTGTAGTGTACAAAACAACTGCAGATTTCAGAATCAGCAGCAGTTGTTGGCAAGGGGATCTAAATGTTATGCCAGTGTAATTGCCTTGGCCAAAAATCAAAGTTAATGTAAATTTGACCATGACATTTGTGTATCACGGTGAAGTCGTCCCAGAAATAGCCAGTCACCCACTGGCGACTGGTTGTAAAATTTTTTAGACACATGGGCAGCCAGGAAGGCACAATTTTGGACCCTGGGGTTTCCCATGGCACAGTCAAAGTAACTATCACAATGCATGGAAAGGGCTACAGCCAGATAACCCTCTACACGCATTGAATTCCTATTATTGAGCCAAAGAACAAGAGAACCAGGTTTATAATATAAAGGAAGATCTTACCCAGTGGCTAGTTCCCACATTTTTATAGTTTTATCTCTAGACGAGGACACCAAATAGTCTCCAGATGGCAAAAACGTCACTGAAGACACATTATGGTCATGCCCTGGTTTAAACAAAGAAAATACTTTTTGCTCAAACATTGTACAGGTATAAAGATTGCAAAAGAGGATTAATAAAAAATAAAAAACTGCACAAAGTAATCAGTAGTTCATTGGGGGAAATGACTGTCATGGCTTCAGAAACCAGCAAACAGACCAGCTTAAATGTTCCTGCATTTTTAAAAAGGAAATGTTGAAAACGTCAATGATCTATCAAATTTTACAGACAAACTCAACAAAATATTTTACAGATCAAATTGGGGATGCTGATTTTCTGGCAGGCAAGAGGTCGCACTTTTGTTTTCTACACTTCGTTCTATAATTTAAAGAACACAGGAAACTGCAAATCCATTTAAACCTATAATGGTTAGAAGTGACCTTATCAGACTGCAGTGCATTGACAATAAAACCAAGTATTGAAATATGACATAAACTTAACCAACCTGTTAATGTTTTTACACACTCAAATTCATGGAAATCCCATAGTTTAATAGACATGTCAGCTGAACACGAGGCTGAAATATTGAACCAAACAAAAACAAGAGATGTTGGTGTGGAAATCTTACCCTACAAGGGCTTGCAATAGCATTTCAAGAAGGTGGTTTGCCTTGTGCGTCACCCGTCAAAGAGCAACATAAGAAGCTGATAACACTCTACTTGATAAAGAGCTACATAAATTTTTGCCAGTGATTCATGTCACAATACCCAAAGGTGCTCAGGGTCCTGGGTCATTCAGGAAACCCTTTGTATATGTTGTGGTTTAAATTTAACATTGGTTTAAAACCTTTCAAACCTTGTTTCAGACTGTGACAATTGAGATGAGGCAATGAAAAATAAAAATCAAACTTGATTGGAAATATTTCACCATGCAAAGATAAATTTAAAGCCCAACATATATAATATGTTTTCCTTGTACGATATCAGCCATGTAATTCCAACTTCGCAACCAAATTTACAAATTATGTTTCTTGCCACCAAACAAATCTCACCTAAAATTTTTCCAGTATGATCAAATGAGAGATCCTGTACTGCATCTGTATGACCCTTGAGAGTCCGTTCAAAGTCTCCCGTCTCATAGTCCCACACTTTGACTGTTGCATCCTCTGATGCGGTCACCATAACACTGAAGAAAGAAATGAAAATTCAATACAATTAGCGTCTTTCTATGTTCATCAAGGCCATGTGAAAAGCTTTAGTTTGTTTCATTGCTGGATCAATGGCCAGTTCCATAAGATTTGCTTCTTTATTTTATCACCTGCTGGTTTAGATTGTAGATATTGAGCACTTAAACTCATCGCCAATAGATGAGCTTGGGAGCTGATGTCTTAAGGATTGGTGGAGCCGGGCAACTAGCTCAGAAAAGGAGGTAACCATGGTAACCCTGTGAGCGGTCACGACCAAGGCACCGTCACAATGACTGATTCAGTGGAATACTTACCAACTAATACTTACCTAACCCATCCAAACTTGAGGGAGGGTGGAGTGGGCACAAACGGCTTCAGAATGCACTGCAAGCAAGCTAAGTGCAGCGAAATATCTACACGAATTGTGCAAGCAAGCAAAAAGCACTGAAATCGCGAGGTTCCAAGCTTAACACGTAGTCGCACCAGGCCACCTGTGACAAATGTCCGCTGACCTAACTTGTCGTGAGGTTAACTTTGCCTAAATGTTATTTAGCCACATTTAATACAGGAGATGCAACGTTTTCAAAGATAATAATCTTACCTATATACCGGATGGAATAACACTCGTGTAACTGGGCTTCTGTGGCCAGTTAATGCATATCTGCCAGAAAATAATGACAAACTTTATTAGATGCAATTTAACACACGACTTTGAAATGTCAACTCAGTTACCTAGTTGAAGAAAGTCATTGAAGGTGGATCACAGGGAAAAAAATTCCTCTAAAACAAATTTTGAACATGTATACCGTTCTGGTGGCCTAGGCATCCAATCCTCTGGAGAACGAGTTTTCTTTAATGAAGAACCTACAAACCCACAAAATGTACCAAAAATGTGTTTCAGCATTATTGATTGTACATACCCTTCAGGAAAAATTTTATGGCATTTTTGACATTATTTAAGTCTGAGTACATAATTCAAAGTGACTTTCAAACTAACCATCACAGCTTTTATAATCAATTTTCACTACAGTGTTGCTTTTTGAGAAACTCTTTTTCATAATATTGCAATACGTGTAAATGAATTAACCAAGACTAGGAAGTGAAATAGCCACTAAACAAACTCTAGTCTTCGGCAAAAGAGTCCTAGAAGCAAGTCACATTTCGATGTGAAGTCAACTGTGCACTGTTGATATCCAGTATACAGTAATTCCGTGTACTTTAAATAGCTGCATACAGAAAACAAATAACATCTTACCTGTATGAGCTTCTTTCTCTGCCTCTGATAACCTGGATTCAAGATCCATTACCTAAACAATTTGAATTAAAAACAACAAAACTGTGTACCAGGGCTGTCACTAAGGGCCGGGAACCGAGGAATTCCCCCGGCTACTACGCGTTTGAGTCCCGACTACTTTGAAACAAAACCAAAACACTGGAAAGTGAAAAAGACATCAAACAATGAAATCCCCTGGCTACTTCTTTACTCTACCCTCCTACTTGAAAAATTAGTGACAGCCCTGTGTACACGGTTCACCCTCTTAATTAACTCAAGAGCAGTGCTGAAAAAGACTGCCTGGTAACATTGTGTAAGCCCAGGCGAAACAAGGATAAAAGTTGAGTGGGTATGAGTTGACTCTCATTGCAGCTTTCATCAACTCCCATCAACTCAGCCAAACAAGAAAATACTCTCATAGACTCTCATGGAAAATTTGAGCATGTTCAAAGTCGATAAGAGTGAATGAGAGTTTCAGGTCAAAGAAGGGCGAGACTTTGAACTCTCATTAACTCTCATCGTTGTTTGGCCTGGGCTCAATAGATGAATAAACTGGAAACTTTTCTTTTTGTTTCATGGTATGAAGCACAAGTTTTAATGCTTCCAGTCACATACGCAGGACTTGGAAAGAAGTCCCGTCACCTGGGACCAGAGGGAAAGGGCAAGTTACTTTTTATGTTCATTTGCCCATTGAAAAGGGCCCAGGCAAGTATTCTACATCCTAAAAAAAGACAAGAATGCAACTGCTCTGGTGAACAAAATTCAAGAGCTGCTTGTCTGAGGAGCAAACTGAATTCAAGATTTCTTCAAGACCCACATGTACATGTACTCTTACTAATATCCTCCTTCTTCATTATAATGATATTGCTATGGAGATATTGGCTGTAAAATGTAGAATTAAAGGGTTTGGTTATTGTACTATAAAATAACTAAAATACTACTCACTGGTCAATAGGTGTGTTTAGATGAGAGTATGTAAACACGATGGTAACATTTTAGATCAGTGCGAAGTATTGAGAAATATTTTAAAAAAACAACAGTAAGAGGATTTTTTCGTCTTTATACAGCCTCATCTAAACACTTGGGGAGTTAGGGAAATTCTTGAAAGTTGTAAAAACCCTTCTCCAAACCTACAAGTACTGTATGTGGATTTTAACGACAAATTAATTGAGAGCTTTCTGTGGGGGTTGTCAGGGCAGAATGCTTCCACAACATATTTTGTAAAACGAACACTAAAGAGGGTAGATGTATATAGAAATATACAACCAGAATTGCTAAAAAATCTTCAAAGAGTTCCTCTAGATACATTACACGTCTTACATTATACATGATCATAATTTGCTGGAAGCTAGTAAATCTATAGGTTTGAACATCGAGTTATCTCATTCTGACATAATGAAAATATGGAAGACATATCTTTGAACAGTGAAGCCTTTCTATTACAACCTGAACAAAAGTTCTGCACTTAACACACACCCCACTAATGCAGCCACCCCATACAACCAGCTCTTGACACCTGTCTGGTGGCTAAATTGATGGGATCCCACTGCAGTTCAAGTGAAAAATAAAAACAGACCGACATATATTGCTGTAAATTGTAGAATGACTAGTGAACATCACCAAAAACTGTTGATTTGAAACAAATGTAGGAATACGCATACATTTAAGAACCAACCTTTTTCTGAAGACGGATTACTGAAGTCCATTTCTTCTCCAGCAAGCCACTATACTTTTTATCTAGTTCTCCAGGCTAAAGATAAATACATTAAAATGCATTAATAATACATTAACAATCTAATACCATAACAGGGTTGGAAATTATTATTTTCTATAATCCGAAACCATGGATGCATGTTATGACCAAACATTTCAGAGCTGATTAATCCATGGACATAATATGACTGAGCCAAAAACTTTTTAAGCGTATGACATTTGTAAATTTTGTTCAGACATTGTGTCTCGTGATCTGTTGGAAATGTCAACACTGTCAAGCCCAAGGACCAGTACAGATAATAATTGTTCCAGTTTTGATGTTGATATAATAGTTAAAAAAGGTAACAACCAGCATCTCAATGGTTTCACAATGGATTTAAATCATATGATCATATTTTTTGTCAACTTCCTTTGCAATTGATTTTATTTACATCAGGGCTTTCAATAAAATTTGAAGCAGGCAGCTGGCTTGAATAAAGTAAAGAATGTTTGTTAAGAAGCTTTCTTTATCTTCTTCAATTTTAGAAAAAAAAATTGCCAACTTTTCTAAACAAAGTAGAGAGAAGTTGCCAAAGCTTTTCATCAGCGGTTGGTGCTTATTGAAAGCACTGCAAAGATCAGTTTTACTTTTAACAGGTTTATTTTTTTCACATTCTCCAAAAATGCACCAAAACAACTTCTAAACAGCCAGGGGAGACACCTATTTAGGGCAAGAAAATACCAATATTGCCCAGGGCAAGTAAATGTTGACCTTGTGAAAGTGAGAATAGATGTTTGGTGGCACTGTAGGCAAGTGAAATTAGCCTCATTATACATAGTCTTGTTAGTTTGAGTGGTATATTATTCATTACTGGATGGACAAAGACTTTCCTTTTCTGTAAGATCTTGTTATGGCCTCAGTGAGGTGTGAGAAAGAGAACGACTCAATTAAACTAAAAAATGAAAACTAGTATTTTTTTGTTTTCCTTGACTTTAATAAGGCAGACATTATTATCAGCAGTTGAAGTCAATTCTTCAATAACCTCCCTGACTTTAACAGCAAATTAAGTTTATTTTGATGACCATTTTAAAGTGATTCAGAACTGGCACATTAAATTTTCAAAAATGAAAATCCACTGAAAATGGTCAACAAAATATTTTATAATAGTTAACCATTAAGTAACAGAAGAAAAACTAAAGATATAAGTAAGGTTCTTTGAACATGATTTTCTTTGTTTACTTCTCAGCACTATGACGGCCCCCTAATGTTCATGTAACAGTTATTAAATGAAACACGAATTGAAGTATTCACAAAGCCTGCATACTAAATAGAAACTGCTGTTAAAACACAATGACCAATGATAATTCGTGTTGAACCCACTTACAAGAATGTTAAAATTAAATTTGTTTTGCAAGGCAAGATAAACTGTTATTCTGTAGAGACTAAAGGCAGGAAAATTAATGGAATGGTGAATGTTCTATGGACAGTCATTGAAATGCAGACAACACCATGTGTTGTTTTCAGGGATAGATTTACCACATAAGATTAATCACGGTAACTTGACACTACAAAAGAATATATGAAGCTGACAATAAAATTAAGTGCAACTTAAACACGTAAAGTAGAGACGAACTTTGAGCCTACCATGCTTGCATCTTTCTTGAAAGCGTTTAGGGCATCTTCGAAGCCACATTGGAAAAGGTAATCCGCTATGGCTTTGTGACTGAGGAATAAAATAAAACGGAGAAGTTTCAGAAAAGTAGACTAAACTCCTTTTCTATGCATAATATAAGGAGAGGTTACCGTGTTCGATCAGAAACCTGCAAGATTCCACTTCTTGTTTCGATGTTTATGACTTGCCACAATGCGTTAATCCGTCCTGATCCGGCAGGCTTTGAGAAGTTAATTTGAGTTAAACGACATTTTACCGACAGTAGAAAGCGAGATCATACGATCTTGGTCACTGCGGTGATTTTCTATTGAACAGAGAACGAAACGCGAACCGGCGATCGCACACTTCATCTGGAAAGTACGTACGATTTCTACATAAGTTAATTTCGAATCGAAAGTATGTTATTCTTACAGTTCTTCCTTCTGTCTGGGAGTCAAAACCATGGCTCAAGATTTTCAATCCTTTCAGTCAGCTTTTATCAAAATCACAAGCATCTACGATCTTGAACTGCACTGAAAACATTCCTTTCAGGGCGATCTGTGTACAGTAACCATCACATTTACTTCATGTTTGTACCGACGACACCCTCGATCTTCTTTCCCTGAAGAGACATTAAACAACAAATAAGGAAAGTGTTAAAAGTTTTTAATAAGGGCAATGACACACAAGAGAATGCATTTCAGTTATACCGGTTAGGATATTGCAATGTCGTATAATAAAAGTAGATCATTGAACGAAGTCACCTAACATGATCAACAGATCTGCGAGACTTCCTTGGTTGAAATATCGTTTTCGCCTAGACGCATGACTTATTAGGTGGCAGAGAGAGTGCGATCGAAAATAATGAAATAACACTTTATAGTCCAAAGTTAAGTGAATGTCAGATTGCCACACAGTCAAAATATTACGCATATTTTAACAGAGTCAAGCTAAACCCACCCATGCCCTGAACTACACTATTCGCTGGCTAGCCAACAAGAATTACATCAGTTTTTGTGTTTACACTAGTTTCTACACAAAGAAAGCCCCACCTTGTATTTTATTCGCCTTCTGTGGTTCTTGTCACCTTCACAAGCGGCTATTCGACCGCATAAAACGCCCCAGAATCGGCTATTTCTCCTTCACAGTCTATCAATTTTGAAACTCAAACACCGCTCGATTTCAAGCACTTCGTAAAAACGGCCAGCCCATGATGCAAAGCGATTACAATGCGCATGAGCAGCCAGCCAATAGCGCGGTGTGCTCTGGGTAAGTTTCAACATGGCGGACGTGAGCTCGCAGACTTACAGGAATATAACGCCATCCTGCGATCATAAGGCCTTAAAAGAATGTCTGGATAGAAATAACGGTGACAGATCTAAATGTACGAAGGAATGGGAAGATTTCCAACGTTCCTGTGCTGAAAACAAAAGGAGGCTGTACAAAAAGCCGATGATATGGGCCTCTCTCTTTTGCAGGAATTTGCAAGAAAAACAAGAAACAACCTCCTGTGGTTGTGATTAAGGTATCAAGCTCTTTCCTACAACTAATGCGTGGTTCAAATTTTGAACATACTACCACCACCCCCCTCCCCCCCCGGGCATAGCAGTCTATTCCTCACCCCTGGGCAGAAAGAAACAATTCCCCACACCCAGGACTCCTGGTCAACCACAAGTATGTCGTTATTTACATTTTCTGTACAAAATCGAGATAGAAATATTGATTTCTGTACAAATAACAAGAACTAGACTTTCTGAAAGTTACCGGGGATCGTTATTGCATCCTTGTTGTTCAAAGGGTAAAATGGGCAAAGAGAGAACAAAGTTGTGAATTTCAAATGGTCTTTACTGTAAGTTGGGAGACCTAATGGTTAGTGGGCTGGACTATGTATCAAGCCTCAGTCAGGGCACTGCACTTTGTTCTTGGACAAGCAAATTTACTCTCATAGTACCTCTCTTTACCCAGGTGTATAAAAAACTCACGGCATAAACAAAAGTTTCACTGCAAAACCAAAACAGCTCACAGCGAAACCAAAAACCTTCAGCAGACCAAAAAGCTCACCGCTCACAGAGCCGTACGTACGTTTTTGGGTTTTGCCGTGGTCTTTTTGGTTTTGCCATCAGCTCATATATGCCCATATATGGGCAACATCAGTATGTATCAGTATCAGTATGTCCATCAGTATGTACATCAGTATGCTGCAGGATAGGGTATGGTTTTTTGAGGTTCTCGATCCTTACATAGCGTATCATTTTTGCCCCTTTTGTTCCTGGTGCAGTATGTAAACAACAAGTGAAACGGAAAAGAAACGGTCAATTTAAACTCAACAATCCATTGAGAGTATTAACGTTACAGAAACAAAATGTTTCTTTATCCTTAAATAGGGTCGGGGTTTAAACCACAGCACAATTGGAGGCAGACAAGAATGGGGAGGAGAGAAAAATAGATTCATGGTAAACGGTACTTAGGGAAGAACTTTGTTCCACCAGGAACGATGAGGACTGACCATCTTATTAGAGACGGCGAAAAGAAAAAACTCTTGCCAGTGATTCTGATTCTCCAAGTATCTCATAAATCATTGATAAAAATAGGAAAGTTCCCCAGTTGATGAGTTCACAACTGTTACAATCCCGCAAAGTGCTGCAGAACGGCAACTTTTCTAGCTGTAAAATGCTCTTTGTTGACAATTTGTTGAATAATAAAAAAATTTATCCTGCTCAATCTTGCGGAATATCGCCTACGGCCGCGTCGGCTAGGTATCAGGCGATATTCCACGCGATTTCGCAGGATAATTGTTAAATGATCAACAGCGACCCGACCCATGAACTGAATGCAAGTTGAAACATTTGATTCTCACTCGGCAATCTTGTAAATCAGTTTTTTATAGCTATTGATTTTTGCAGAATGATTGTAATTCAAATACTATTGTTATTACTGAAGATTTTCAACCGAGTTTAAATAAAGAACTACTACCTATGAAGTTCTAAGCTTATTTGAACAGAAAGCCCTTTCAAAATGAGGAAGAATAGTGTTTTCCTTTATGTAATATCTTATCTCGTCCCCACCGACTCGAATACGGAAGGACCGCTATTTTGAAAAGTTTATGTAATATCTTATCTCGTCCCCAGCGACTCGAATACGGAAGGACCGCTATTTTGAAAAGTAGAGGAAAGGCTGGGGACGAGCTGAGGTTGCTCCATCAATTTGTACTTGTTTCCTCACATTTGTTTTCTAAGCTAATCCATTCTTGTCCCCAGAGGCCGCCATCCTTTTGGTCAGCACCAAGAATCACCACCTCTGGCCGTCTCCAAAACCGGAAGTCCGCAAATCACGGATTCATTGTCGAATCTGACAATTCTGATTGGCTGAAAACTACAGAACGAGTACTCTGCGCATGCTTACAAGCTGGGGGTGGCCAGAGGTCTCGATTCCTTGGTGCTGACCAAAAGGATTGCGGCCTCTGGGGACGAGAATGAAGCTAACCCATCTCTCTGTTCAGAACGAAGCGCCTGAATTTTCCAAACCGACGTTTCAGCTCATCAAGAACTCCCAAACGAAACAACCCTTAATGGCAGACTCAAAAACGTTATGTACGCACGTACCGAAGTGTCCAACTATGGTGTAACGTATAAACGAATTCAACTAGAATTACAGAAATGTAAACAAATACCGACACTGCGCAGTACGGACTGCAAATGACCTGCGTGACTCTCTATTGAGCAAGAGTAGAAATGAGTTTGGTTATATCCTTCACTCTACACAATCGTCCGCTTACTCCAGTACACACGAAGGTAATATTTTCAGCTTAAATTAAATTTACTGCACCTCATGTTCCAAGAATATTGTTAATCAATACACGAATAAAGACAAAATTTAGTTTCAATTTCATTATAATTACTCTTTTTAATCTGAAAATTTTCTCTTACAATCTTAATCCACAATTCATACCGAAGATTAATTTCGAAAATACATCACATAAATAAATCTCTACTTGCAAACTTGGGCTAAATTTACAACGCAACAGAAAAAGACAAAATACGTGAAACTTGTGATGATTGGGTAAAACGGCATTCTGCGAATTCTTTTGTTCCTGCCTTGTCCCCACGCTTCCCTCCACGGTTGGATCATGGAGCGCGTGGAGGTGTGGGACTGCTATACGCCTAACGCTTCCTGTTCATCACCGATATAATGCAGCCGGTGACCGTCAACTCAATCCAAATCTAGCTCAGGGATTATGATGTAGTCGAGTTTACGTTTTAAAATGTCTTTTGCATGCAAAATTATGTGTCCAACATAACCAACAGTAAGGGTCATGATGTAATTCTCGGGGAACAATAACATATACTGTTTGATTCGTTGTTTGAAGAGATCAAGGCCTCTCTCGCTCCCTTCCCTCGCGGTTACATCCGCGACGTCATGAAAGAAACCAGTTGGCTTGAATTCAGGAGGAATGGCTTTGTGAAGATTTGCCCAAGACGAATTTTCCTCTTCGACATAACATTCAGCAAGATCTTCAAACATATCGGAGGCGAGTTGGCGAAAAGGAATCTGCTCGAATTTACGTTCGGACAAGCATTTGTGCTCGAGCTCAAATCTCTTTTTCTTCTCACAGGTTCTGATGTAAAATTTCTGCGCCAACAAGTTCAGTTCTCCTTTAAGAGTGACGAGTAACTGCTTGAAGAAATCTTCCACCAAGCTCCACATTTCCATTAATCTCTTGTATGCCTCTTCATCCAGTTCTGTAGTATTGAGATCAGTGAACTGATTCCAAAACCAGCCAAACTTTCGCGAACCAGGTACGTTTCCGATGTTAACAAACATTTTATTCCAGAGAGCGGTCGGATCAAGGCCGCTTGAGATCATGTACTCTAACAAATCAATCATTTCTAAAACTCTGATCTGTTGTTTGGTTTCTTTAACCTCTTCGGGTGAGTATGCCATTTCCAAACCCTTCATTTGATTCCGCATTTCTTCCGCGACAATCTGGCGTAGCTTATTCTCGCGATCCCCCATGGACAACAGATTGTACCTCAGCATGAAGAAGCTGTGTATTTCTCCCCGCACCACGCCTTGAAAAACGAGCTCTAGTGCCTGAATTATCCTCTCCAACCAAAGATCCTTTTCCCAGAAATGAGCCGGTGTTGTGAACAACTCAGACAAAAGGACTGTCTTGAACATGTATGATGGAACCAGCGAGGCGTCTAACCCCAACCTCTCTGAGACGTCATCCCTCGCGATTTTCAGGACTCGGTAGCATGCTTTGAAACCGTTAGGCGAAGAAGACAAAATCTCTTTCTCGGCCATGGAAAATGAGATGCGCCAAACATCAAATCCAGCGGGAACCACGTGAAATCCACTTTTCTGCAGAATGACTTCTAATTCCTGTGAATGCTCTGCCAACTGAACCGGAACTTTGGTTATAGGGTACCCTATAGAAAGGGTCAAATCGACACTTATATTTAAATTTCTGTAACTCTCTCCGCCTTGCCAATCAATGAAGAGCGTTGTAGCTGGGCCATGCGTTTCCGAGTACATCACGCCTGAAGGGTTTTCTTGCCCGCTGCTGTTTCCAAGCAGGTCTGAAAACACAGGTCCCCATGACCCTTCAAGCAGTTCTTGACTAGCTCGTTGGATGCGGAGACCCTCGGGTACTTGTGCATCACTTACCGATTCATTGACAAGCTTCTTAAAATGGCGACAGAGCAGATTTGGACTTAAGAAGCCTTGCTCATCATTAAATTCCTTCCAGCCGTGTTCATTCAGGGCGAGCTTGACATAGCCTTCGCCTTTGTCACAGGAACGAAATGATGGATTGTCCGTGAGCGAGTCAATTCTGATCATGAAATCGAATTCATCTGGCTGACGAACTTTCGCTCCCTCGTAGACACTTCCGCTGTGGATCAACGTGCTCTGAAATCGTTTATCTCGCTTCTCCACTTGTGTTAGAATATTGGTCACAAGGCCTTCAAGCTTTTCTCGAATCAGTTCTGCTTCGCTTTCGTTCTCAAACCTTGCCCTCCTCTCGAAATGCGCCACAATTTCGGACATGATGTAGTTCACTTTTAATTCCCCGTTCTTTATCGTGAACTGCTAACTGAGCACTTTCACTTTAGAAATGGTTTTGGATTACTGACCTTGCGTAGAATTAACCATCTTTGGCTTTCATAGAATTGGGTCAATTAAAAACATCTTTTGTTTGTCAGAATACATACATATGTAAATACTGAATCACAGCTGTTGTTCCTTGTATTTGTGATGTAAGGAAAACCCTTCCCGCTTTGTCAATGTTGGATTTTCCTTGAGGGAACTCGCTAAACAAAGTAAACAGGATGGATTACAAAAATCCAAAACGTTATTTTCGTGCGTGAAAAGCTGACCACAAAACCTGGGCTACTTAATCACATGTCAATCCAGTGTTGTCACGCTTTACTAGTGTTTGAGAGCCATAATTATAAGGGAACACAATTATAAAACCTGATCCTTGAGGACAAAGAAAGATGTAGAATGATTTTTTGACGTGATATATTCTCTTTTCTTTGTAGGAACACTTTTTAGTAAAGGAACGTTGGTGGTGATATATAAAAGACCAAAATTTTCAAACAATACACTAAAACTTTGGAACCTCTTTCTTACTTATGAAAAGGAATTACTTTCTGTTAAAATATGGAACCAAAACTGTAGTCTGTAGTCTACTGTGACGCGTGGTCGTGTACATGCCAAAACAGTATGAACACGTTTAGGGGTGATTTAATAAATTTCGTTTAAATCGTCAACACAGAAATTGTGGTACTTGGAATTTTTGTTAAGTTCTTGAACGCACACAGAGCACAATGTTGAAGAAACCAAACGGAAACAGAATGGAAACAGAAACAAATCGAAGTCAACAGCCTGATAGAGCTTGGAATTAACAAGGTATTTGATGCTACTAGTGCAAAAAGCTAGACTAATACAGAATGAACACTAAATAGAGAAGATGAGAGAAAATAAAGAAAGAAAGTGAGAAACCATCTTGTTCATTCCTTGTATAGGGCGCACGAAATAAGACTTCTGGGACTGGACTAAGGCAGCCCTGGAGCCCCCGGCGGGGTGGGGCTACCCGACCCATGTTTGGGTATAGGGGTGTCGCTGGAAGTAAAAATCCTGACCCTGTTTAGGACAAAAATCCCCTAGTTCCGCCACTGGCATTAGTTTGCGGGGTTAAATAAATCCGCTCTAACCGCATACATATTTGAGGGCCTATTGAAGAAGTGGTCAGTCCTCTACCAACTATGGTGAAACTCAAATGATTATGTCAAATTTAAACATAACGTTTATTGAAAATAGCGTTTTCGAGAGGAAATAAAGATCAATACCGCAAAACCACAGCAGATAAACCAGTGTGCAATAAGCAGGTCATGGTACTTCTCCAATGTTATAATAAAAACTCAATTGTAAAAATGTCACATTTTTTGACCAGACTTTTTGCGGAATTACATCGAAAACGTAGCTAGCCTTGCAGTCATTGAGTCATAATGGTTTGCTTTTTAACGTTGGAAGATGAGCCAGTTTACGTCACAGCTGTTTGGCACCTCAAGCAGCTCGCTCGTTTCGCTCTTCGATAGCTTTGCGGGTGTTTGTGCCAAAGGTGAGCATACTATCGGGCCACAGTTACTGCAGCTTTAGTTCTCGCGACCAGGTTACCTATTATTCCATAAGTAACCTTTTTTGTAAATATCTCGGTTAAGTTTCTACTGTCTTAGTACTTGCTGTTCCACAACAGTGCGCAATTTCAGGCGGTCATCGATGCGTGATTGGTGAACGTGTATTTTTTAAAGGCTCCACCTTTTGAAATCGATGGGTAATCACGGTTTACCGCCAAAACGCCCACAGAAATGAGGAAAATGAGAAAAATATGGTTTTTCCTGTGAAAGAAATTAAGAACATCAAAATAACAAAATCCGCCGGGAGAACTAAAAAGTGAAACGGAGCTTATTCTCTTTCTAGAGATTTGGGTTTCTCGAAGAAACGAATCTCTAAATAATTGATAATAAATTTGCTTTTAATTGTTAATTGCAACATTTGAGCTCAATGCCGGATACTATTAATTTCGGACCCCACATTGCCTCCATGAAATTAGTGTATGAAAAAATTAATTTCTTGAATTGTTTCTAAATAGACTTTACCACAGTGTGACGACACTGATATGTTATTTATATCACCAAAAGATAAAACCAATATCACAGCTTTTCATCAATTAATCCGAAGGACAACAGAAAAGGCCTTTTCTGTTGTCCTTCTCTATGAGCTACAGCAGCAGATAGTAATAATAATAATAAAACCTTTATTTAGACACGATGGGGATTTAAGCTTTGCAGCTTGTGGGGTCGTGTATAAATCAACAAGAGATTACAACAAGAGATACGAATCAACGAGAGATTACTTCATCGAGGTGCCTATTGAACTATCTAGAAGTTCTAAAGTAGCTACGTCATCGTTCGTGCACTTTGAAAAAATTAGCCTAAATTTTTCATAATCGTCATTTCCAATCCGTTTCAATCTTCTCCATCCTTGTTCCTTTTTGGTTTCGTATCACTCCTTTGGCGTTTTTCTTCCTAAGCAAACTAATTTTTTTAGGTTTCCTAAGTTTTAAGGGTAATTTAGGTTGTGTAAGAAATAAGTCAAAATATCTTGGCGTAGTTCCTTTAAGCGGTATTTTCTTTTGATCTGGAAAGTACGTGTTATGGCCGATAAAATATTATAAGATTCGTGAGTTGCTGCTTACTTCTTTATTAATAACACTGCAGTGCTGTAAACACTGACGCCTCTGATTGGCTGAAAGCAGTAGTTAAATAAACCACGTATCCCAAATTGTAACGTGAGTAATACATAATAGGTAATCACTATGTAGGAAGACTACCACTTACGCAGGTACTAGCTGGCTGCTTATCATTATCAAACAACAATATAAACCAGAGGAAGGAAGAATTCTACCTCGAATCCGACGACATCTCCGAGATACATGAGCAAGAAAGAATCTTGGGAACGAGGCTCGTGATAATTTGCGCCGGAAATATCAACCCAGGTCATTTTTCTTAGGACCCTGGGTACGAGTTAATAATGACGACATCACCCTGAATTCTGTTGTCGGAGCAGCTCGTCGGTTTTTCAGTGGACTTTAAGTGTTTTTATATCACTCCCACACATGAACAACCATGCTATAAACTATAGGCAAAGAACTATCAACGAGAAATTACCAACATTTGATCTTTTCGCTGGAATTGTGTTAACTTGTTTAGCATGCAAAATATCATTACGCTGCCAGTTTTGCATGACATGTCTTTTCAAAACAGTGACCGGCAATCCCTGTTTGGCTGTTGCTTCATCTTGTTCTTCTGGTAGCTGGTTTGAAGGTTTTTATAACAAGGTATTGTCTATTAAACAGCTGGATTAACTGGATTAACTGTTTTCTTGCAATCTATACAGCATCTGATGTCTGGTTGGTTCTCAGCTGAGCAAAGCTGAAACAAAAATTATAAGCTTCAGTGTAACTCTTCAATCCTGGGGGGGGGGGGGACTCCCACATAAAAGTGACGGGGATGCTTGTCCTTTCACCTAGGAGCATCAATTTTAGATCTTTGGTCTTGCTTATGGTGTTCCTAGAAAAATGTCAATAGTTTTCGCCGTCAAGGTCACGCTTAGGGTTGCACGCCCAGAATTATTGAAATAAAAATTTTACTTTTGGTATTTTGGTATCTTTCAGTGGCGGATCTAGGGGAGGGGCCTGGAACCCCCTTATGTTTTGGCCACGTTCCATGTTTTCGCTGTCGCACATGACTCCGCACCTAAATTTCTTTAATAAACTCTCAGTTTTTCTCATTTGTAAAACAAGAAGGATACCAGTAACACTAATAGTTTAATCAGAATTCCAGCACCCCATGTTTCTCTCAAAACGGCCACAAGAACATAAGAACATTAGGAAGGGTGGGGCTCTTGGTAAGAAGAGGCCAGGGTGCGGGGTAGAAGTTAAGATTTTCTAAATTTCATCTTAAATTTTGCCTTTGTTTCATTTGCAGAGATGAAAATGCAGTGTAACTTAACAGGGAACATGACTGGACTAGAAATGGATGTACCTGGCACACCATCCACACGTTTTGAAGCAGTGATATCGAACAAACTGTCCACTTCTCCCAGGCTTGGAACAATAGTGTTCAAACAGCCTGCAAAGGCGATTGTAAGAATCCTCGCAAACTGAAATTGTGATAAAATGAGTATTAGTATGATTGCGTGACTTGAGTTTTTCCAACATGTGAACTGGTATCACACAACATTCGTTATGGAGAAGTATGTATTGTGTTACTTCCGGCCCTTCTTGTGACTGAACACGGATTGAGAAAGCTGTTCTACTTTCAACAATGCAGTCATTCTTGTGGCCTGTCACATCTTTGAAAGGTTTGCGTTTGCAACTATTTTTGCTGCCAGTCACGTCAAGGATTGGAAAGATATGTTACTTACGGCTACAGTTGTCACGCATCGCTAATGTTACGGTGGACAGTAGGATCACTGTAGTGAGGAATGGCAATCCAAAAGAAGAAACTAAAAATCAACAATTAACAAAAGCGCTTCGTACTTTTTTTGTTAGTGTGAGTACGAGATCGGATAGGACTTTCGAATTTCAATCCGTTACTGACCAGTTGAAGAGATTGTTGCTATGACGAAGGTCCCTATTGATGTCTTCTACTCACTTGGACATCCTCGCAAATTTGGCCCTCTAGCAGCAAAATTATTCCAACAACAGCCGTATTTCCTTGACTGGCATCCTGGCGGACTGAATTGCTCTGCAGGTTAAAATTAAATAGATCGTTTAGAATGTCATAAGCCTCCCTATCGCTGGAAATGTTCAAGAATAAAGTGACAGCTTTTGTGAACTATATTAGGTAAAAAAAGGTAAAATCTGCATTCGGGCCTAGTGGCATGGCCCATCAGGCCGGAGCTTATCCCGGTTTCTGTAGCATGAAGCGACAGAGAGTATTTGTACTCCCCCCTGGACGGGATGCTAGTCCATCGCAGGGTTACCCCGGCAGTAAATTCGCCAGTACCCATTTATACACCTGGCTGAAGAGAGGCACAGTGAGAGTAAAGTGTCTTGCCCAAGAACACAACACAGTGCCTTGGCCAGGGCTCGAACCCGGACCGTCCGATCCGGAGTCCAGCGCACTAACCATTAGGCCACTGCGCCTCCCGTGAACTACATTAGCCTGCCTTTTACTCCGTACAACATCTCAAGGTTTTTTTTCCTTTACTATTATTTATTCAATTATTTTTATTTGCATGTATACAGCTAGTGTGATGCTTCACCGACTTCACTAACGCAAAGCCTACGAACACGGTCGGTGTGGAACTCATTCACAAAATACTGGAAATTATAAACGATGATAAGTCAAAGACTACTGCAAGGCTGAAACAACGTGATATATTTTGAAAAATACTTCGGGTTGTTTCAGCCTTGCAGTAGTCTTTGACTTATCATCGTTTATTAATTTTTCAAGTTTGGCTGATTAGATCTCCTGCGAGATCCAACGTTCAATCAAGCAGGATCTTCGTACACGGTTTTTGCAGTCTATTTAGTTTGGAAATTATAGAATCTGCCAAAGTACTTAGACAAATGCACTCAAAATTTTTCTTTCAACAAACCTCCCTCTCACAGAGTAACCCTAGCCCATAGCTGGTTCAGAGCCCTGAGCACTCCTCCCCCCTCGGGGGGGGGGGGGGTACTCCCATGTATGGGCTATATAGGTGTGCCGCGGGATAGGGATTTTTTCAGGTTCTCGATCCTCTGATAGGGGGACCATTTTTTCCCCTTTTGGCATTGTTCCTGGTGTGATCCTTAGATAGTGGAAACAAAGCCGGTCGTGATATTTCTGCAGTTTAAAGAAACAAGAAACGTGATGCATACAATACTGAAAACAAACTTCATGGAAAGGGAAGGACGTTGCTTTTCATCCTAACTTCTTTCTTGTTTCAGTGAACTTCGCTTTCAAAAGTCCGGAAAAACTGTATAAACGGTGTATTAAACGCTGTGATCGACAACTACCCGATGCAAGTTTTCCATTCCTTTGTTCATTTTCGAATGGTTTCACGAACCTGGAGCAATGAGAGAACCAGGAAAGGTAGCCGGCCTCTCGGCGAAAAAGAAGTGAGCCCCGGCGGAAAAAATTCAGCCGTGAACCTTTTGAACCAACTGAAAAAAATTCAGCCAGGAACCTTTTGAACTAACTGAAAACTACACACAGTGCAGTGCAGTTCAGTTCAGTGCATTCACTGCCTATTACTATTGACTTCAAATAAGTAAGCATATGTATACTTTTTATGCCTTAAAGTGGCTATGAAGTAAAAATCAACTTTTAAGCTTATTTGCACGCCCTTTCAAAATGAGGAAGAATGGTGTTTTATGTGATACCTTATCTCGTCCCCAGCGACTCGAATACGAAATGGAGGAAGTAACCGCTATTTTAAAAAGAAGAGAAAAGGCTGGGGACGAGCTGAGGTTGCTCCAGCAATTTGTGCTTGTTTCCCCGCATTTCAAACATCTCGGAGGCAAGTTGACGAACAGTAATCTGCTTGAATTTACGTTCGGACAAGCATTTCTGCTCAAGCTCGAACCTCTTTTCCTTCTCACAGGTTCTGATGTAAAACTTCTGCGCCAACAAGTTCAGTTGTCCTTTAAGAGTGACGAGTAACTGCCTGAACAAATCTTCCACCAAGCTCCATATTTCCATTAATCTCTTGTATGCGTCTTCGTCCAGTTCTGTAGTATTGAGGTCAGTGAACTGATTCCAAAACCACTCAAAGACAGAAACCCTCTAGTTCAGTCCTTATATCGGGACCACGAGAAGGAGACTTCCTGGACTGGACTACGGGAGCTGTGGAACCCCAAGGTTGGGTACTTGGCCCATGTTTGGGTATAGCAGTGCCGCTGGAGGTTTGAAACCCTGACCCTAGCTGTTTAGGACAAAAATAACTTCGAGCACCAACACTGTTTTATAAAACAAAGGAAAACGGTTTCTTTTTGCTATAACGCTAACATCTATATACTCCTGAAAATAGTCTCATGTTGACAGACGACCGGCTATATAAAAACTAACCTGCGATCATGCCCTCCCTCCCTACATATCACGTCTAAAAAAATTCGCCAGATCGCAGGTTATATAAATACTGGTGAACTTGTCTGATTTCGGATTGCTTAAAACTCTACCAAATGTCTTGAAGCCACACCCTGTCCGACTCCAGACCCTGTTTAGGACAGACTCGCTTGAAATTATATACCCTGTTCAGGACTGAAGGGTAAAAAGTCACGCCCTACCCTATCCTGCGTCACGGCCCCTTATAGTCCAGATAAGGGAGTCCCCCCCTCCCTGACCTGGAACAACCTAATTATTACTTACTGCAATATTTGCACTCCTTCGGGCAAAACCTCGACATTACGTACTTAGCTTTTTCGCAATAACCGGAATTCGCCCATGATTTACACCTGTCGCTGTTTGATTCACGCTCCGCATCCTTGCACACTACAGAAAAGTAAAACCACAAGTACATTGGTATAACCTTAGTATGAGTTTTGACATGCAGACATGTCAAACGATAGATATTCAGGGGACACGTGTGCGCGGGTTTTTAAACAAAACGGTTATAATTAACTGAATCAGTTTGGTTTTATCGATTTTCAATGGGAACATCCATTGGATGGTACTAACAGAAATACTGCTAGCTCTTGGTGTCACTCAGCATTGTTAGTTAGCTATATTTGGCTCGGTTCAGTTTAATTATTAAATATAAACTTCAAACTCATATTACCAACAATTTTGGAAGTCGCACCAAAAGAAAAAACTAACAAATCAGATGCGTGCTCTCACAACGCGTCTAAATTTTTTGCCTAGAGTCCATGGTCTTCTTGGTCAGGCCGCTCGCTGTTTTCACTCTTCAATAGCGTCGCTCGTGTTTGTGCGAAAGGTGAGCCTGCTATCAGGCTACAGTTGTCATGGATACTGCAGCTTTAGTTCTCGCGACCAGGTTACCTACTTTTCCAGAAGTAATCTCCTTTTTTGTATCTCGGTTAAGTTTCTACTGTCTTAGTACTTGCCGTTCCACAACAGTGCGCAATGATTTCAGGCGGTCGTCGGCAGGTGATTAGTGAACGTGTATTTTTTAACGGCTCCACCCTTTGAAATCGATCGGTAATCAAGGTTTACCGCCAAGACGCCCCTAGCAATCACAGGAAATGAGAACAAGATCGTTTTGGCTGTGAAAGGAAGAACCTATCTTTGTTATCAAAACAACAAAATCCGCCGGAAGAACTAGTAAGTGAAACGGAGCTAATTCTCTTTCGAGAGTTTTGGGTTTCTCGAAGAAGCTAATCTTTATCTAAATAATTGATAATAAATTTGCTTTTAATTGTCTTTGCGTGATTTGTTTGTAACATTTGAGCTCAATACCGGATATTATTAATTAGATTTTACTTATCTATGGTCTCCAATGTTTCGCATGACAGGGTACTATGTTCAGGCACGTGAAAAAATCTTTGGAATGAGAACACAAATGGAGCCGCGTAGTACTTGGCTAAAGTAAACGATATGCCTGCAGTGTGCAGTTCACCAATACGCTCCGCTCTCGCTTTTCTGCGATGGAACCTATATGATCGGTATAAGTACTAAACGTTGAAAGCGCTCAAGGACCTGTTTCCCTTCAGGTCAAATTCACGGGCTTAAACTCTTCTTCTGGCATTCCTTCAATGTAATAATATAATGCATGGGCCGACGACGAGCTAAAAGATTTATGGCTAATTCTTATCGAGTTTTGTTCTCACGTTTTCAAGACAACGAACGTTGTGACGGGCTGGTTAATTCGGGTCAATTACACTATGACAGGAGCCCACCCATTTATGAATTAAGGTTTCAAAAATACTCGCGGACCCTATATTGCCTCCATGAAATTAGTACATGAGAAGATTTATTACTTGAATCGTTTTTAAATAGATTTATCACAGTGTGACGACACTGATATGTTTTTAGCACCAAAAGATCAAACCAATATCACAGCTTTTCACAACTTAATCCTTTTCTGTTGTCCTTCTCTTGAAAAGATTTGTGGAAATAAACTGACTAAATTGCTTTTAAGAACGCAAAAAGATTTTTGCAAGGATGAGAAAACGGCCTTACAAAACATGATAAAGATTTTCTTCTTTTTAGGATCTTTTAGTTTTCGTATTACTGGATGTCCGCCGCAGAAGATATGAATCTCCAAGAGGTTACTTTAGAACTATCGCCGGGGAGAAGTTTTAAGCGGTATTTTCTTTTGATCTCTGTACATACTGGAAAGCACAGTTTGCAAGATCATTCATCTGATTGGAGCTTACAAGAAAAAACATACAAAAATGTCTTAATCACTCAGTTAGAAACGATTTATCGAGTAAAACAATAAGTGAGGATATTTGCTTGCATTTTAAAGTTTCCATTAGCAAATAACGTGTCTCGTGCTAGGAATCTTTTCTTCGACCACTTGATGGTCCTTGATGTGTCATGGTATTTGCTGCAGCTTATCAGCCACGAGATTTATTCCCTGCACTTAGCATTTTTTTTTGTTTAATCTAGTCCATTAGTTATGCTCCTACCTGGCATGTCAATGGGATACAGCGGAAAATATGGCAAACGGAATTTCGCGGTCCTTCTTCTTGACTTTATTTGTCGTTTAGACCTTTGAGAGATTTCTCTCTCCGACTCCATCCATGCGTGGAGTAACAACAGCCGTTGGGCTTTGTCGATCTTCTTGTCAAGAGCAGAGAGCTCTAAAAATCAAAGTAAATAGATTTGTTGTCCATAGATCTTTGCACTACTTGCTCAAAAGACAGGAAGTGGGAAGTTGAAAGGAAGAAAGCTTTTGGCACACGAGGGAATAAAATTTAAATGTAGCTCAGGCTAAAAAGTCGTATTTGAATGTATTTTAACGTGTCGCTAATCTTACCTTTATTATTCTTTCTTGCGCTTGTAAAAGCCAACAAAAAGGCTATAAAAAGACACAAAGCAATATCTTTTAGACCAACCATAACCTTTGCGCATAGATCAGTGTGTATCAACGCAGAGTTCCTTCGTTTCACAATTATTAGTTGACACTTTGCCGTGTGTTTAAGCTTGTGTCGCACGGGGTGTCGCAGTCCGTTCCTTTTATGCAAAGTTGGCAAGTGCGTCATGACTTCTTAGGGGTGTAATCAGGAGCATTCGATTTCGACGGAAGATAGGATTGTTGTGACATTTGGCCATGTTTACGTGAAACGGCACTTATCGGTTACAGCTATTTAATAACTGCGAACAATGGAAACGAGTATTTTTTTAAACAGTTTTTTTTAATGTTTGACATTCTTGATAGATCTGAAAGGAATTTCACCGCACGAAACTTTGGATTAGCTAGTGTTAAATTCAATCCTGGTGTTTACAATCTTTAGAAACCAAATCCAAGCGAATTGCAAATTGCAGAACGTGCGGTTTTTGTAGTATCCATTTTCCTACGTTCTTGTTACCTCGTCGGATTTCGTCGGGTTCCGATTGCTCCACGAAGATCACACAATCGGTTTATATTGGTGGATCGTTTTTCCGAAGGGGTACGAAGAGTCAATTCGTCCTTTGATATGAGTATGGTATGAATCTGTTTAAAGTGTTTTTTTAAGTACGCATTTCCGGCTCTCAGCGTGTCTGTCAAAGAGCCAAGAAAACGTAATTACTTTCCTCGCCAACGGTGAGTCGATTGGGTCCTTCTTAAACAAATATTTACTTGAACTCCATTCGCACATTGAAAGCTTTTCTGTTACAGACAAAACTGTCGCCTCCCCAATTGATTCTGTCTCATGAAAGCATTGAAAGCTAAATCTGAACAAACAAACAAACAGTATATAAATGAAGCCTTTTCTTCTCCCTGCGCTGCAACCTCGTTCCCAGGGGCCTGGGAACGAGGTTGCCGTCGCTGCTTACGATCCGAGACCATCATGGAAAAATTGAAACACAACTTGGAGGCCAGTAAAATTAAGGCTATACAGTTTACGAAAGCGTTAAAAATAATTCAGCTTCTTTCTATGAGTTCAGAACCTTTTATATGCAATGCTTATAAAGAAGAAGAGTCTTGCGGTGTCCACTTGTTGAAGATGCAGAACACTGTAAGTGTCTAAAACATTGTACTGAAATAAGCTGAAAAACTGCTTTCTAAAATTAACGTTTTCTCTAGCTATATTTGTAACAAAATATTTTTTATTATCCTTTATTTTATTTTTATTTTTGGAATTCTCAAACTGTTATTTACAGCACGAGTTATCAAACTGTTGTTACAGCACGAGTTTGAAACTTCTCCAAGAATTTGTTTTCTCGTGTGAAGAATTTACCCAGTGACCCAGTTAGGTTCAGCACAGGCAGCCCAACCTCATTATATGAACACGTTACGAAAATAGAAACAATGAAAGAGCTCGGTTGTATATATAGCTCGTATTATAATATAGATAGGACTCTGTGCGCGCTCTGATTGGTCAAAAACCCACGTTTTATCAGAGTATAAAACATAGAAAAAGCGTGTTTTATTGTTTTTCGTCTGCTTTACTCTTGTGAAAATTCGCAAGGGATGGCGGCGAACATTTTCTATAAAGAAATTCAGGACAAAATTCTGAGTCAAGCTGCAGAGATTGTCGAAGAAGAAATGTAGAAAACACTCGCCTGCGGCTCGTGTTTTCTACATTTCCCTCGTGTTCTCAAATGCCCGTCGTGTTTTATGACAGTATAATACATGGCTTAGGCTTCTTTATTTGTTAAGTAAATAACACTTTTCAGGCTTCATCGTGAGAGATTGTGTCGAAATTTTTCCTGTCGCCTGTCACCGTACCTCTCTTCTTCTTGCTCCCCGAGGCATGTGATATTCGGGGGAGGGGGGGGGGGGGGGCAAGTAAATTAATAATAATAATAATAATAATAATAATAATAATAATAATAATAATAATAATAATAATAATAATTTTTTTTAATTAATAATGAATACTTTATTGCCATCACCCTAATAATAATAATAATAATAATAATAATAATAATAATAATAATAATAATAATAATAATAATAATAGTAAGACCTCAGAGACACCACTGTGTAGATTGTGTGGAGAATCTAATGAAACAGTAAGACACATTGTCAGTGGTTGCAAGAGGCTTGCCCAGAATGAGTATAGGAAACGCCACGACAAGGTGGCCCTGCGGGTACATTGGGAGATGTGCAGGAAATACGGGATATGTGCTGACAAGTGGTATGAGCACAAACCCTTGCTAATTGTAGAAAATGGAGAAGTGAGGATAACCTGGGACATGACTATTTTCACAGATACGATGCTGAAGCATAATCGACCAGATATCACTTTAATGCATAAGGATACACAGAAATGGACACTTATTGACATAGCTGTGCCAGCCGACCAGAACATCTTCAGGACCGAGGAGGAGAAGGTAGAAAAGTACCAGGAACTAGCGTTTGAGATCAGAAGGATTCATGGAGCCTTGAAAGTAACAGTAATACCTATCGTTATTGGTGCTCTTGGAAGCATATCGAAAAGAGCTAAGACCTTTTATGGAATGCTAGGTGTACCTGAATTCATGGGAAGTGTACAGTTGTCGGCCATCCTTGGAACTACCCACCTGTTGCGGAAAGTGTTGTGTCTCTGAGCTGCGGGGAGTGGCTGAGACATAATTAACTAAACCCAGTAGAACACCTCAAAACTGGCGAGAATAGTTTAATAATAATAATAATAATAATAATAATAATAATAATAATAATTTTTTTAAAATAAATAGTAATTTTATTGCCATCACCTTGTGAATACAAACATTTTACATAGTATTTTTTAAAAAATAAAAAAACATCAACATCATCAATTCATCAGCCTTTTAAAATACACATCATATATACTAAAAATATTTAAAATTGAAACTACATCGTATTTAACACTAAAAGCTGTTTTCCGTGAATGCCGTGCATTAGACTTAAGAATGTTGTTGATCTTGCGTTTAAATACCCCCAGAGACTACAGAACTTATAAAAATACAACGCGATATTCTTCTTCTCTCCTCTTCTGCTCTATTTCAAAACTTCATTTCTCACTTACAATAGTTTAAAAAGCGTCGAAAAGTTAATAAAAAATAAATAAATAAAAACTATCTAAAAATAATTCAGACTAATAATAATAATAATAATAATAATAATAATAATAATAATAATAATAATAATTATCACTACCACCATCACTATCACAAAAAAAGAAAGTTTACATTGCATTATCCAGCCTAAAAATACAGAACTTATAAAAATGCAACGCGATATTCTTCTTCTCTCCTCTTCTGCTTTATTTCAAAACTTCATTTCTCACTTTCAATAGTTTAAAAAGCGTCGAAAAGTTAATAAAAAATAAATAAATAAATAAAAACTAATAATAATAATAATAATAATAATGGACTTTATTTGAGTGTCAACTGTATCTTGCACTGACGTACACTGTAAAGCACAAATGAATTGAAATCAATTTTTATTACATTAAATCAAATGTACATGTTGGTTTTTTTGGAGATGGGAAAAACCTCTCGGAGCAGAGTAGAGAACCAACAAACTCAGCCCACATATGACGCTGGGGCCCGGTCGGGAATCGAACTCGGACACATTAAAGGCGAGCGCTCTCACCACTGCGCCAACCCTGCTCCCCTAAGTTCAAGCCACGGAACTTGATAAAGTGAATGGGTCATTTTATTTGGGCTGGCGACCGCGTTCGTTCCAGTTAAATCTGTCTACCGTGCTCTCGCAAAGAGGCGAGGCGTCTATACATTTCTTCTTTTTTATTTTACTCACGGAAAATCAGTTAATATCACGATGCGATAAATTACGTGACAGGATTTCAACTGTCGCGTGTTTTTTAACTTGCGTTTACATGCGTAAAAAACTTTAGAGACATTGTATGAACGGCTTGCGTAAACGTGTACGAAAGTTTTCCATTCATCGTCTATAATTTTATTTAGGCACGTAAAAAGTTACGCGACAGTGGAAATCCACCTTTACAGTTTCTTTTTGGCTAATTAGGTCTCATTTTGTAGATCCTACGTAGATCCAGCAGGCTTGACGAAACGAGCGACTCTCGAAAGTTCCGTTTCAGGATCGATTTTGATTTTGATTTTGAAGACAATAAAAATGGCCGGAAGTAAAATACCACGTAGTTCGTTGGGTCAAGCTTTGGAAAAGTAGGCATGCGCATTTCAACCGGAAGTCCGATATTTTCGGACTTCAAATCGGATATTTCCAGGGTCGCTCGTTTCCCGACCGACACTGGGTACGAGGGTGTCATCACAAGGGAGCCGTAGCCTAGCCATACTATGGTCCATCGATGAAATAAATTGCGGACTTACGATGCTTATAGCAAAAATTGGAAGCAAAATTATGAAGGTGGAAGTTGAGAGGTAAAACAATGTGCTTCTTGTATAAATGTAAATATTCAAATCATTTGCCAAATTGTTCAGATTTTCAGGCATCCTCTCGTGATCTCCCGTTCTTCGCAGTCGTCCCCAGGCGCCGCCGTTTGGCCAAGGTACGTGGTGAGGCGGGAAATCGGGGAGTGCAAGGCACGTCCCGCAAACCGCGCAAAATCAATCCCAAAACACAAAGCGTGTCCCGTACGACCAAGCAGTGGCCTTTATATAGAACGAAACAGCTGTCCACGGTTGCAACCCTGCTTTATCGGTTTCTGTCGTATTGTTGTCTCGCAAAGTCAACTTTTTTTTACGTAGTATCAGCCTTGCAGTGATGTTTATGTTACAGTTTATTTTTGGCTGATTAGGGCCTGATTACATGAGCCGGGCTGGCCCGGTTTGCCGGGATGGGTTTCTTTGTCGGCTAACCGGGCTGGCCCGGTTGTCATGTAATCGCGAAGTTGATTTTTGTTGCGTTTAACAGACGTACCGAGATCTCGGCAAACTGAAACAAGCCCGGCTAAACGGGCCAGCCCGGTCCATGTAATCAGGCCCTTAGGCCCGGTTCAAACGTCGAACTTTACATGTGCCGAACCTAATACCTATTTCCTATTTGGGTCGACCCGAATAATTAAGTTCGGCAGTTGATTCAAACGTCGAACTTTCACATGTGCCGAACTCAATATCGGCTAAGAGGAAAACGGTGAATTTTCCAGTTGTACAATTTATTGAACGAAATAAATACTCTTCACTGTACTCTACAATATAATGGGAACGCATATCTCTGTTGCTTTATAAAAAAAGCAACACTTTTTGAAGATCGTACTTGTAATGTGGTCGCCAGGCTTCGGTCAAATTTCTTCAGTATCGTTTAGACTGTAACTTTAACTAGTGACTTTAGTTTCTAGCCTTGTCTTTTGTTTTATTCTGGTCTAGACGCATATTCAACAATAAGATGGGAAACAGTATGCGAATTGTGTCCGATAAACTCTGGCTACGTTTTTTGCGGTCCAGTGTTTTGTCGCGCCATTTCATGCACGACCGCCTTTTTGACAGCTCACTTGCCAATCACAAACTCTCTTATATCAAGAAATACATTAGCGTAATTTATGCATTAGGTTCGGCAGATGTAAAGACCGACATATGAAACGAAGTCGATCTTTTGCCGTTCTATTCGACGAGCCATGTCGAATAGAACGGCAGGTCGACCCAAATACAAATCTGTCGAACCTAATTGATTCAAACGTCGAACCTTGCATGTGCCGAACCTAATTATTAGATTCGGCACATGTAAAGTTCGACGTTTGAACCGGACCTTAGCGGAACGTTTCCCGACCGCTGGTCAAGGGGAACGTGGACTCTGGGAACGAGAATGCAAATCGCGTGACTCAGCCTCAGCTGACTAAACCGTGACTGAAACGATTTCACCGAAGGCAGTGGCAGTGGCTTTCAAGCAGCACGATCAAATACGGAAAAAATATGGAAGCAGTTGAAACCACGGAAACAGATCTTTTATTGGGACAAGTAAACCGACTCATAAATTCCTCAGGCTCAAGATCAGGAACGGAAGAAATGAGAAATTCCATACAATGGCCAGAAGATTCTTACAATCTGTCTGAACAGGGCATTACTTGTGGTGTAAGCCAAAGTTTGAATGGATTTCACTGCAGAATCTACTCAAAACTGAAGTTCGTTCTTTTTGATTCACACTGGCCTTTGTCTTGCTTCCTGTCAGTTTCTTTCCTCGGTTTTTGGTTGCCAAAGAAGAGAAGGTCAGTTTGGCCGCTTACTTTCATACCAGTGTTCCATCTGTTGTTCGGCTTGTGTGCACATTTGTACTTGATTTTGTCATCGAGCCACCGTAGTGTTCACATAGGGTCCAAAATGCTGCTAACAGCTCTTTGGACAAGCGCCTTCGCATCATATAATTTAGCTCTTTATTACTTCAGATATCAATCGCAAGAATGGATGAAAGATTTAAACAAAAATCAACGCCGAGCCATCAATGTAGCTCTGTTCATTGGTTTGCTTCTGGTATCGCTGGTTTTGTTTGGAGATACATACTACCAAGTGATATTTGACCTAGTGAACATTAAAGAAGCACTTTTGCAAAATTGTCATCGTCCGGTCGTTTGCAATGGCGTTTTTTACACTCTTGCAGTGTCAGTTTATTGGGGTTTGTATTCCTCTATTGCTGTTTGTTGTGTGTTTTTGTCGTTGTGCCTCGCCATGACAAATGACCTTTCCAAAGGATATGCGCGCATAGCCAGATGCACTGGGGGCATCCGAAACGCTTTAATAATCCACAGAGAACTACGTGAACAAATAGCTGAGCGTATCAACAGCATACGAGTTTGGTTTCTAATTCACATGCTCTTCTATGTTGTGGTTTTGTTGGCGAACATATTTGAGTGGTGGGAAGCGACAAGACAGCTTCACTCTGCCTATGAATATATGGCTCAGATTTCTGGAACGTTGGTCGTGGTGTACAAGTTTTTCTTTCCTTTCCTTTCAGCCAGTTACTTGACGTGGCACGAGTCTAATCTCGTGCAAGACTTGAATGACAGGCTCGATTTTCTGCCTGGGGACACATTTCACTCGCGGCAAGACTTGGAAGTGTTCCTTGTACAAAGTAGAAGACGCGGTTATGGATTTCGTCTTTTCAAGATACAAATCACGATAACCATTGCTGTGTTCTCTCTGCTGGGATCGGGATTTGGTCTGGTACATAACTTAAAAGGTTAAACTTCGCTGAGTTCTCACAATAAAAGCAGAGGAGGCAGCGCGGCCTGTAGCCTGCGTTCCAGCCGGGCGTGCCAGATGCGCAACGGCTCCCAAAAGCTTGTTCCGATCTCCCGCAGGTTTGCAAGGATCTGTGTATTCATTTGCGGTTGTAAAGATTCCTTTACTCTTTGTTACAACCTCGTCCCCAGGGCCATCTGCTGTTTCAAAATGGCATCGACGTCCGCCAGGAGCATCAGATAACATAGGGGTGAAGTAGTTTTCTGCGCCCGCAATGATGACAATCCACACAAAACCACTAACCCTAACCCTAACCGCTGGTCACCAAATCTACATCACCCGGTGTTATTTAACGCTCACCGCAGAAGACGTCTTATGTGGACGCCATTTTGAAACCCGCAGATGGCCCTGGGGATGAGGTCGTGCTTTTTAAACTGCGAAATTCTTTCTTAGCAGACCACGCAATGCTGTCCATAAATTTATATTGCTGGAAGAAATTGTAAAGAGCAAAATCAAGCTAAAGCATTTACTAGAATATATAACGTTTGGATGCAGGAAAGCACGCAAGTGCTGGCCCTGAAGCACAGGCTGGGGAACCCAGAAAGCGATAACTCGCCTAAATGGCCAAGAATCGGCAAAACAAGCGTTCAGACAAGAATAAAAACACAGTGAAAGTAAGGTAAGGCAATTTTATTTAAGATTTGGCAGTATTTCGGTTTGCTAAAAGGTGTTGTAAAATATTCCCATACAAACTCTTATATTTTGCCATGACAGCCATTATGCAATATGATCCTGATCACAACGTGAGCTTGGGCTGCCTGTGCCTGAAGAAGACTAGCTCTGCTAGTTGAAATATTGGCCAATAAATTTTGCCCTTTTGCCGTAGTGCCAGCCTTGCAATCAATTTGATTTTCTAGAAGCTGGACATTTATTGGGGTTTTAACTGTCAGATTCCGGAACATTCCAAAACTGTCAGAGTGAAAATACACGTAAATAAACGAGCGAAAACTACTACAAATGTCACGGCAATTTGTCCATTATCACGCAAGACAAGACAAGCATCCAATCAGAAATGAATACAGAGATCCTTGCAAAACAGCAGGATATCGGAACAAGCTTTTGGGCGCTGTGGTTTGGGTAGCCTGCGTATTACGGCTGTACACAGGCTGTGGTTTAGGCTGTCTTCGCGGCTCTTGGAAGTTGCGAGAGAGTAGCGTTGCGTGACAACCGCTTCATTTTGTAAATAGTCACCCAACGTGCTTTGTTGTGCCAATTGCGTAACTTGACACAAATGAATACTGCATATGCAAGTTGTGACGATTGCTCGCTGTGATCTCTTGCCGGTAATATTTGTAGCGTCGTTTATCGCCCCGAAAACCGAAGGCAGCCATGTTAAGCTGGTTGAAAGGCGAGGAAAAACCGAAAATAGACACAAGCCAATTTCACACGCCCGAAAGTTATCGAGGGTCTGAAGGTCCGCGTTTCAAAATTCTCGAAAATAATGACGGCTACGAAGTTCGCTTGTACGAAGACTCTCACTGGGTCAAGACAAGGTTTGAAGAAGGTAACCTAGAAAATTGCTCCAGCACTGGATTCTGGCGGCTGTTTAACTATATCAGGGGAGAGAACGAAGGTGAGAAGAAGATCGCAATGACCGTTCCGGTTGAATCCCGAGTAGAACTCGACGACGAAGGCAAATGTAAAGTTTTTACTATGGCGTTCTACACCCCGGCCGAATATCAGGTCAACCCTCCAGCCCCCAAAGATAAAACGGTGTTTCACGAGAAAGTCGAAGGGCTTGTAATGTACGCATTGCACTTTGGTGGCTTTGCGAACGATAAAGATTGGCGTGAAAACGAGAAGAAGCTAAAAGAGCTACTCGATCGAGACGGAAAGGGTTACGTAAAGAACATGTACATTGCGGCTGGTTATGATCCGCCGTTCCGGCTGTTTGGCCGCCATAATGAAATCTTGTTAATGGCAGATCCTCAGCCTTCTCTAGAAGAGTCAAAGCCCAGAGAACAAGAAGAAGCTAATGCAGCAAACCAATAAAGATTTTTACGCAACAACAGCTCGGTTCACGCTTGAATGACTAGTCATCTTGTTGTCGTTTTATTTTGTAAACATTGTCGATTTTGGAACTGTTTTAAGGAAATGAATGCCCATAGAAAGCTAAAATGTTGAAAGCGGAAAAGGTAGTAAATGTGTTTTAATTTTTTATAGCCATCTTCATTTGATTTGTTGTTGTCATAAAAAACTTATTCATATTCCGAAGTTTTTGGCGCCGACAACAACAATAATGTATCCATTTGGATTGAATAATGGGCGAGAAATGTATTATTTCAAGTAGATACATTAAAAAAGCTAAAGAGAAAAAAACGAGACGTATAAATGGATCATTGATAATGAAAACTGGAAACTTAGTTTATTCAAAGCTACAAAAGCTGTCCATCCAAATGTATACGAAATTATGGATCAATTACGATGGAGTACAATAAAAAATTGCAGTATACAACTTTGATTTGTGATCTTGATTGTAGCTTTGTTTCAAGAATAGCCACACTTTTATGAAAACCGAACTATAGTCAAAACAAGTATAGGAAACTAATAATAACGATATCACGGGTTACTTTATGGAAAAAATCTCGTTCAGTTTCCTGGTGCTTGAAAAAAAAAAACTTCATCTTTTTATCAAATTTTAATTTCATATCTCTTATAACATCGAAAAATGCATTTTGTTCTGAGACCTTTGAAAAATGAATATCAATCAGGCCAAAAACTAGTTTTTGAACTGATCAAACTTCGCAATAAAAGAAAAGAATATATTCATTTTTGCACGTTCAGCACAAGCGATCGCAATATATTCGCGTGCCTATATGCGATCCGAGTGTGAGATAAAACCACGGGGACCCAGTTGCGATTACGGGTGCTTTTTGATTCAATTAAGCCAACCGCGATCACGTCTAGCAGATAACAAGAACGAAAGACTTGTTTTTCATTGTTTTCTTGTGGTACAGAGTCTGACAGATTTACAATGAAATCATGGACCAGCGCCTTACAGAAATTTTAAACACTGGTACGTCTATAAATACGAAGGTTTTCTCTCTTTCTCTCTCTTTAGATCGTTTTCGGAGCGTTCCAGCAATATCAAGGCATAACTCGTAAAATTATTTATTTTTATTGAAACAAAACATGTGTTCCACAGCATGTGAAAAAAATATTTTCAGTCCTTTTTAAGGCAATTCCAGTTGCTGTTTAAATAGAAAACGTGAATTCGTAAGACAAATAATACATCCACGAAAAACATGAAAATTGATAGTGTTATCGAAAATGCCAATTAAATATTTATTCTTCTTGGACTTCTAGTAACAAAGAAGCGATTTTCATAGCCACAACACAACTCCAGAGGCATGTTATTATCGATTTCTTGATCATTTATGGACATTTTTTTCCTGCAATTTTCACTCGGCACTGTTTGGTGTGGCCTGAGAAAACATTGTCCAAAATCTTTTTTCATGCCATTCTGAAACCCACCAGGGTGCACTTCATTATTCGGTGCCAAAATAACCTATATTGTATTTTTTAGAAATAAATATTTCATGCTAATTGAATCAAGTGAGACGAGTTCGAGTTGTTCCTTCTAAGAATATTTTGACGAATACTTCTGTTATCATTATCACAATTTTGACGAAGATAAGAAAAAATAGAAAGTGGTTTTCAAAAGTTTGCTCGCTTTGAAATGAATATGGTGCCACGCCCAAAATTCTCCTGAAAAGATTTAGGCTGATAAGGTTATTCCCATGAGAAGTAACAGAAAATTCATGGACAGACGTGTTAAGGGAATTCGTAAAGATTCCTTTCTTAGATATGGGTGTGTCCATCGTCATCTCATATACCGTGGTTAGTTTTCGTAACGCAGTCGGTTAAAAGGACCTTTCACGGTCGGTATTATTCTCGGTTTTCGGCGGAGACGTTGCTAAGTTACGCAAATGACATATACTGAATTCTGATGGCTCCAAGCTGAGACGAGTGCTGGTGCGATTCGTTGATAAAATCGGAAACTCTTTCGATTCTTTTACGAGGATCACCCCAAGCCGGGCTGCACCTGTTACGAGTGAATTATTCTTGTTACTTTGCATTTTGGCGGCTCCTTCAAGACGTCGTGCTAGTGGAAGAACTTGAGGAACAAGCAGAATGTACACATTAAATCTACAGCTTTGCATTATCTTCTGTGTAGATCTTCCAATACGTTCATTTGGTTAATTTTCTGGGTACGTAATTTTTGCTCGAACATATTTTAGACCATTCAATTAAATGATATTCAATGAAAAGGTGAAACCTTAATTGCCAATGTCGTGATAACGTTCTACACGCAGCAAAGCTCTAAAGCGTCGTGTTTGGACGGACTGAAGCAAAAATCACCACGTAAAAACGAAACTAGTGGACTTCGGTAAGCAACTGGTATCATAAAGTGCTCCTATTAAAAAGACGTTATACACTTAGTCAGTTGAGAGACAACTGGCTTCGCAAAACCACGCCTTACATTACAGAAAAATTAAGATGTTTTGCTTTGCGGAAATGATGCAATAAGCGTCTTCTAGTCTACGAACTAACGTTATTTCGTTAATGTAAAGTCAGAATATAAGCCATATTTGGTTACGAGTATTTGGTGAGAATGAAATGCTAACGAAAATTGTAAAAGCAACGGGAAAGAGAACGAGCGAAAACTCCATCGTTTCGCCAGATGTAAAACATCAGAATAATGGAAAATCAATTGTCTAGTTAGTGCCACCGGAAAAAGAAAAACTCTGATTTGAAAATGTGTACCACAAACGTCGATTTTTGCATAGGTAAATGATCCAAAGTTAGAACTTAAATTGACGATTTTTCTATTAAATTCAAACGAAATAAGGCTTGTTTCCGGGTTCCCCTGCACTGCACCACATTAACTGCTTAGAGCATCTTCTAAACTTGGCGAGACAAGCTCGATAAACCAGGAGGTCCATTATACAAGCAAGATAAAGACAAGTTACCGGAGAAAAGAAAAACGTCTACAAGTCTACGGACGTCATTTGGTCAAACTTATTAAAATTAGTCAGCAACGCGCGTATTTTCTGTGCAGCTTAATCCCAGGCCTTCACGGCAAAATTGGTTTCGGTGGAGTCGAAAAACGCGAGGAAAATTAGTAATGGACTCGTGTACTGGCCACGCCAACTAAAAGGAACAGCGGGTCTGGGGTCGAAAACGGGGTAACAATAGTCCAATTTCAATTTTTTTAAAATTCAGCCACGAGGCTCCGGGGTATAAATTAGAGGTTTGTGGGATTTATTCCCCGGAGCCTCGCAGTGACGTCTATTGCTTTAGGCTGAATATGAAAATATCGAAATTGGTCTATTCTCTTCTTTTCACGGAATGGACAACAGCGATCAACTTTTAATTTGTTATTTTCTCTGATTAGCCTGCGAGAGCAGACGATTTTTTCGGCTCTAGTTTCACGTTTTTCTCGGCGGGGTGAAACTAGAGCCAAAACAAAAAATCGTCTGCTCTCGCAGGCCTCTGATTCTTTTGTTCGCCGAAGAAGCACATAACATAATTTAGCAAGGAGAATAGAAAAAAAAACAAACAAACATGAATTTTATTACCCAGAAATATTATATTGTTATATCCTCGTATTTAAATATCTTGCAAAAACTCTCATTGAAAACCGACCTATTTTCGTTTCGTAGTATATTATTTAAGAATTGAATTGTCGACAGAACTGACCAAGGGACGATAGCCTATTTATATTAACATCTGTTCGTCCAAAACACTGTTATCAACTGAGATACTCTTTGTAGACAGCGAGTGGATCTAAGTCGTAGTGCTTGTGGAAGGACACCGGTTTCTGGTGGGCTAGAAGTGAAGGCACATACTCGTTTGGTTTGGCCTGCAACCGAAACAAAACGATGCCAGAGTGAACATCAACACATCCAAAAACATTGAGACCTCTATTAAGTTTGAGACCTCTATTAAGTACTGATATTTCATTGACAGTGAAGTTATAACAACTGATGGTGCAATCGACCGTGGGGTGTACTTGGGATGATGTAAAATTCTGAACTGAATACTAGTTGAAGATTTAACCTTTATAAAGCAAAAGTGATAACTGTAAGACCTGGATTTGGTCGAAACAGAATTAAGTTGCGCGTTTGGCCGCGTAGTTGGACGTTAGTTGAATTCGTCAGTTTGATCAAGCAAATATAGGTATTCTAAAAGTAGCCCACTCGCGAAATACATGTCAAGACTCAATAGATGTAGACTTCTTTGAAATTTAAAGATTCAGACTTGAAATGATGCGCATGAAATCTTCCACAGTTTGTTAAAAACAGAAAGACACAAAATCCCTTGACGTACTTGGTGAAAAGCAGGGCTGTGCGTAAGAGGAACTCCCAGTCTTCGGAAGCAATTCCCCAGCCACATGTCGTCGGGAGAGTCTGGTTCCCAACAGGTGCAGCCACTCTTTAGCAGGGCTTCAATACCAGCACGACTTAGGACCATACTGAAACCACAAAAACACAGATGGACAAACATGAGTGAAATTTGAACCAATTTGAACGTGACACTTAGACACTAAATGGAACTGAAACTGAATTGTGTACGCATTCTAAAATTTCGAACACTTACATGTCACACATTAACGTCCTTGATGCGAGCTTTTCTTTTATAAACGGGTGTTAAAAGGAAATGCAAGTAATTACAAACAAGCTAGAGCGGTTTCAATTCAGTGTCGAAAGTCTTTCTGCGTTTGCTTTGGTTTTGTAGTACTTCGCTCAGTGATTGGTTTAAAAATCTCGCGCCACTTTTTCAACCAATCAAGAGTAAAACCATGACTCGCGCGCTCACGTTTTCCCGCGCTTTGTGTCGGCTACGTGTAATTACTTCGAGTTTTGATTGGTTCACTGGATTGTCTCCGTCCTTTGTGATTGGCCAAAGTCATTACTTTGGTTTGGTTTTACGACACTCACTTGAAACTCGCCATAAACTGCACGATCAAGACTTACCTCCCTCCCCCAGTGATGTACTCGTACCCATACCCTCCCGCCAGTCCGTAACCGTACCGCTCACCAAGCAGTGTCACTTCCTTTGGATCATAGCACGCTAACAACTTCTGCAATCGAGGCACGCTGTGGAGAAAAAAGGTTCAAAGAACATGGTTACGAATTATAGACTTTATAAAGTTTGTATGCTCCTTAACCACGGCTTCTCAATTGACAGCATTGACAATGCTCTACGGAAACCGGACTTACTAACTCTGTAGTCAGCAAATTACCTCATTATTGTATCGTCATCAAGAATAACAAGCCACGGTTTGTCCGCTGCTCTTGGGTCGGTGGCTGATCTGTCGATAATCGCCTGGAGTTTGGCACAGTGTCCTGAAACAGGAAGCCAAATCAGTCAGCAACATCTATTGCTATAAACCCTATATAGCAGTACAGTCAAATTACAACGCCAAAAGAAAACCAATCTGGGCGTGGCTCAAGCTTTTTACACCCCTAAAAGTTATCATTTTTTATGCCCGATTCAGTCTAGCTAGCCAACACCGTAGGAACACGTTTCAGTGTTTATTTATTCAAGCGCAACCGTAAACAAAACCTTGTTTGGTGTTTTTTTTTTGAGTACTCTAAGTTGAGACGAAAAACCATAGTTAAACCCCAAGTCAGCCGACAAGCATCCCCATGCCTTTTATATACGAGCCCACTCCTCCCCGGGCTCATCAGTGATCGCCTCTTTTGCAATCGCAAAGGGCGTTGCCTCGTCCCCAGGCTTGGTCGTGGGCGGTGCACATTGCCTTTTGGGATTGACAGGGCGCAGTTGGCGTTGTGGGATTGATGCAAACGGGAACACGGAAGGCTCCGCGGCTCCTCCAGGGTTCCCAGTTATCAGAACGCAAAAGTTCCGTGACTTTTACCTGTCTCTTCCCTGCCCTTTGAACAATTTTGCCTTACCTTAGAATTGGTAAGTAGCAATAAGGAAACAACAGAAACCGCTCGCCAAACTCCTGCTTCTGCACATGCCACACGAAAGGAAATCAAATTCCTTGAGTTTTCACTGAACATTGCCAAACATTTTCCTTGATCTTTTTAAAAATTGCCTGACTTTTCCCAGACCTTGAAAAATTTTTGTTCTTCCATGACTTTTCCCTGACCGTTTCAACCCTGTCCCTCACTAATAACCGACCGGCCGATCGGTGCCTGGGGACGAGGCAGTAAAGCGCGACAGTCGAGGGAGTCTCGCACACGTTTGCTCTTCCTTTCGTTAATATTCAATAGGACTAAGCGATGACTCCGTTACAACGATTCAGACCTCTGCCGCCCTAGCTGGCTTACATTTAACCTATCAAAGTAACTGCTGGGTGAAACCCGTCCAAGAGAAATTCCCCTAACCCCTAAGGAAGTATTAGATTACTGAACCTCTCCCTATGAACCCTCGCTGACCATAAACCGGACGATGTGTCTGGGTCACCACTTGGGACCAGGACTTTGTGTCTCATTACTGGTCCATGACCTATTGTCCCTGCCTAACGGTTCCTTTATGGGACCATGACTTAAACATTTCTTACAGGCCCAATACTTGTCATTGCCCATTAGAGATCCACGACTCAGTATAACATTACATTATAAGAAGTGTCACATAACAACGATTATGGTTAACAACAAAATAACACCTGGCGAGACGTAAAATTATGTACAGAGCTGCCAGTTGCTGCTAATTGATCAGGCATTTTTTTTTTCGCTATTAAAGAATAACTCTAAACCGCTCCAAACAGATCTAAGGAACGTTTCGACTGAGGTTGCCACGGCTAAATATGTTCAAGCTTCATGGAAGAGAAGACAGACGCTTAAAAGAACTCAACATTACCTAGGGGGGCTCTAAAAAATAGCCACCGCCATTACATCTGTTTGAGAAAGAAACTTCGCTTTATGAGTTAGCTAATTAACTCGCGCGTTGGCTGCGAACAAAAACGGATTTCAACGTTTTATCTCACGGTTAACCCGAAACCGCTTAGAGCATTTTTGATAAACACGAGGCCTATAAAGCGAAGTTAAGAAGAGGAAAAACGCCTTGGATGACTATAATGAAGAAAATAAGGTGAACGTATAGATTAACCTTGGCTGGTCATTTTAAATACATCACGGATGCTATTTAATTGTAAAAGGGGTGTATACTGGGCAAATCTTGTTTTAATTTATCACAATACGCCAGGCCTCCCCACAACAAATTCCTCTGTCGCAAAAGTAAGTACAATTGTTTTGAAATTATTCCATAGCATGTAAAGCAACATTAACAGTTAGGTTCTAATGGTTTCGTTTCATTGTTACAACAAAAAGCGATTTTCTTCTTGTTTCTTAAATCTTTGGAATTAAATTCACATTTTACAAGGACTTCAATTCTTTTCTGTCGAAATCGAAGGCGCCAATAATCCACCATAACCGTTTTGTTATTTCGACATGCTATTTCGGTAATTACACGTCTTAGAAGGTCAAAGATGTCGCATCGATAGGATGTATGTCTGGACGTACAAGAGTGCTAATTGCCACTTTACAATCCAACGACAGTGCCACTACCTCGACGGAAAAATCGCTCTAACGACCACCACAAGTATGTTGCAAGAAAGAACCTTTTATAGCGACAGTGAGCGATGAAACATGAAACAAGGAATCGAAAGGAAAAATAAAATGAAGAATTTGTTATTGTTAGAGTTCTCAATTATTATACATGACATTCATGGAATTTTAAGCAACAATTGTTCACTTTGTGACAACTACTTAATAACATAAGCTGCTTACTTTCACTTTTCGTCCGCCATTTTGTATGTGTCACGTGCAAACTTCTTTGCACCCAAGCTTGGGCCTAAATTCATAGAAGTCCATTCCCGGTTTTATAATAATATTGATCAAATTAACATAAAGGAATGCACTCGAAGAAGACAACAAGAAGAAAAATATTGATTTATTTTCCGGAAGATTTAACTCTAAGAAGCGTGTGAAAGATTCAGAAGATTCGATTTACTAACGGACGATCACAATTTTGTTATTGTCTGTCACAACGAGCTAGAGAGATTATTGTTAAGTATCTTTAAGTCACGCGTTAACCGATCTTTATTGTTTGTTTAGAAGTAAGCGACGACGTACGTTAAAGAAGAAGACGTGCCGTTAAAACTCTTAAACAATGTAAATTTAGAGGTAGGGGTGGGATTATCTGTCGAACAAGATATGGCTACGAGACGAATCAAGCGCGCAGACAGATTAAATTCCCGCTTTTTGTCTAACACCCATAATTTATAATTGGTCTCTTTTGTGTTAAAACAAATTCAAACGCTTGCGAAGTAGAGTTCAGTCACATTCCTCAGTGATGGACAAAGTTGTTAAAATGCGGCGAACGCTCAGCTGTGATAGTGGAAAACTGGTGCTGCCCCAATTATTTGGTAATGACCCCGGTACGTCAATTACTGGGAAGAATTCGCAAAGTCCGAGGGAAGAAAAAGATAAGAAAAAAACTATACTAAAAGGACGTCTGGTTCGCGGAAGTACTAGGGATAAACTGCGAGTTAAAATCGACGAGCCTATCGACATTCCCAAGCTAACATTACCCGCTATTCCACCGAGAAATGGCCCAGCTAACAACGAAGAAAGGAAAAGAAGGCGAAGAATACACTGCTACGATTTTTCGCTTCAAGTTCAAAGTGTGATGCCTGAACGAAATAAATCTAAAAAGTCGTCAACATCAACTGCTGGTTCCCGGGGCTTGGACGTTCCCGCCAAACGGCTGCCTTATGTGATATACGACCAAAATTTTGCAGAGTACAGGAAAGGCGAGAAATCTGATTTGAGAGACAAGAGGAACCTTCTGCCGCTTCCATATGGGATTCTCCAAGGCCAACGAATGAAATTGCTAGAGAAAGAGCAGTTATACAAACAGTGGAAACGTTATAAGCCTTCGGAGAAACCACGCCGAAACAAACACCAAGGACAGACTCTTATGTGGTTCTTTTAAAGCCTGAGATACAAGACACGCGACATGGTGGTATTTCACCTTCCAAAGGTTGATAAATCCGATATCAGACCTAGAAATAATAGCAACGGTAAACAGAAGCTTGGTCAGTGATGAGAACTACGTGTGCCAATGGCGCGATTAAAAACCAAGTGGTTTCTAACATTTCATTTGTTTCAACTTGGATGTGGTTTATTTGGAATGTCAAATATCAAATTTTTGCTTCGACTGTAAAAAAGAAATTTTCCAGAAATGAAAAGTGTGCGTCTTTCCTCGTGGGCGTTTCCCCGAGATAACAAGAAATAATGTCTTTCACCTTTTTAATAATTTAGTTTGCTAGTCTGGTCGAAATGATCACGCGAAATGATCCTTGCAGTTATGAAGTAATTTCAGAGGACAAAAAGTAAACCCAGAGAAATATCTGAAGCCACAATGAGATGCGAACTCAAGAGCTTTACAAATACCGTTGCAAAATGCTCTATTAAGTTATGGAGTCACTGGGACCATACACTACTATCTAGTTTTCATTCGAAATATCGACACACCGTACAATGCACTGGTACCGCCAACATTTTCACACCTTGCTTGACCCAACGAACTTGCGCAAAAATATAGCCTTCCCCCAATATAGTCTTCTCGGAAGGTGACGATTTTGGGGTACTGTTGAGCAGTCTTCTGGGCGCGGGTATAAGCTAGTGAAGTTTATGTACAACTGTACCTGTTCTAAATTTTTTCATGTCATCGTGATAACGATTATTAGTCTCACCCAACTAGTGGACTAATGCAAATCCTGTATTTTAATTGGCTACGCTACTAGAGGTTAGTCCTCGAGTCGCAATCGAGCGCGACGCTTCCTTTCCTTTTATTCCCAAATAGATATTTCTTCAACTTGCATTTGCTAACTTTATTATTGCCTTTTCTGTCCGACTAGTCGGCTTCGTCTCATGGGCTATTGACCCGTAGCCCTCGCGGGCTATTAGTGTGTTCTGAGAAAAATAGAGGGGATGCAGGCGAAGTTTTCCTTTCAAAAGTGTCTTAGGAACACCGGCTTTCGCACTTGAAGAAATTTTCAAAATCGTCCGCCATTCCGGGTCGCTTGTCTGAGTCTTGTCTGGGTCATGACGTCACTCGCGCGCTTCGCTTACTTAATTCCCTTGTACATAAATCGACTGTATAAGACGGCCACATCAAGTTGTAAATAAAACATATAAACTGTGGATGGGCAAGACAGTGTAAAAGTGATCTTAACACCTTTAAAGCAACTCGAAAAATTGCAAAGATGAGCCAGGAAGAACTCTGAGATTTTAACACGATCTTGCTAATACAAATGAATTTATTACACGTACGTGCTCATAAACACAACTAAGCGAGTTCTCTTATAATAATAATAATAAACGAATATTTTGTCAAGATGTCTCTTCAGTACGATGGTACTGCTATCAAAGGGATCATTAAGTAAATCAAGCTCTCCCCATTTACGAGGCACAGTGAAACCTAACAAAATCTGGCAACATCAGCACCAAGATTAAAGTGTCCGTTTATTGGAGCTATTGCGCCAAAGGGAAGAGGAAAAATGGCAATGGAAAACCTAGAATAACACTACGCTGTTTTTAAAAGAGTTTCAACTTCCCTTTTTGTGGAAGAAATAAGGGTCTGCAAAACATGAAAAGATCGAATTTGATTACAATGGGTATGTTAAAGAAGACACAAGTTTGTAAAGGAATGACGCGTTTTAGCGGAGGTTCAGGAGAATATTTAGTTTAGCAGCAAAATGATCTGATAAAAGCGGAAATGATCTTTTACGGGATATTGTCTTGGCGCAACACGAAATACAACAAACATGCGCGAAAATCTGTAAGGTGGACTACAGTGTAATACTTGAATGAGATTGATGGAAATTAAAATGACTTGGGACTATTTTCCAGCCTTCTTCCAAAACCAACACTCGCCCCAAAATTGACAAGACATGTGAACTTTAATTTTGAAAATTTTCAACAAACCTCTCTCTGTGTTAGGCACTCCGATGTTTTCTGTTGGTATGGAAGGATCTTCTGTCTCACTGTAATACACGATGTGTTTAGCGTGCTGCCCAACAGTTTTCTGTACAATAGGTACTGTAACAGAATACATTGATTGACGTTTGGAATTACTCAGAGCTACAACAATATAACATCGAGCTACCGGAGGTGGACACCTGGTGATGAATTATACCACATAATATAAAGATAATTATTAGCGCTCGGTCAGCCTGGGACAGGGGCCTGGGTAGCACTTCGGTTAGATTACATAGCTCTCTGGTTAGCCTACTAAGCACTTCGGTTAGCCTACATAGCACTACGGTTAGCCTAAATAGGCTTTAGATTGCTTGGGGCTAGCTTTTATATTAGGACTAGGGGATTTGAAGCCAAAAAATTGGACATTTAGCAGCTGGTCTCGGTGGTGTAGTGGGGATGATTCCCGCTTGGTAATCCATTGTCGCAGGATTGAGACTTCTTGGGGTCAGATGTTTTTATACCTTAAAAGCTAGAAGGTAAGTGTGATTCATACCTCATGTATTTTATCTTGAACGAGGCAACAAGGGCCAATTTGTGTGTGCATAAATCAGCGGCCATTTTGGAATAAGGTGTATTGCAGGGGGCTTTATAATTTTTTGGTTCTTTGAGAGATTAATCTTATACAGATAAGCCTGTAGACTTATATTTGTAATTCGGGAGGGCTTATTATATAAAAAACGATCTTTTGGGTCGAAGATTTGGGGAAGGGCAAAACTTCGATAAGGGGGGGGGGGATTATCGAAATGTTACGCAGTATGCATCTGTGTACCTCGGTCCTTGTGATACTTCTTTGTAGTTTTGACAGCAAAGAAAATGTTGTCCACAGGTAGCTCACCCTGTGAAAAAAGAAAGAAACGGCATCCACGTTCATTAGCTATGCATGCTTAAGCTACATTTTTCACTTTTTAGACTTTGACTTTTCCATTATTGAATCCCGCTTACGTATCTTAAAAAAGTTTATCTTGAAGCGAACTTGAACAGTTTGCATTTGATTCTGTTGTATAGTATGTTTCTACGAGTTATCTCAAAACATTGGCTTTTTCGTTCATTTATCTTGATACCTACATTTTCGATACAGAGAGGTGATCTGAAAGACCGTTCACAGCCTCCCTTTTTTAACACACGCTAAACGACCCTAAACCTGGAAGAAAAAGCGAGGGGGTGGTTTTGCGTTGGCGCCCAGTTCTCTCGAAAATAGAAGACTGGCAACAGCCTAGTTATGAGAATATAGAAATTCGTCAGCTAAGGGATACTGTCTTCATAACCAGCTTTTGGTCTGAAATAGAAACACTATAGCTTGAAAATCGATTACCAACCGAAAATCGCATTACATTCAAAGCCATCCTTGATTCTTCTTAGTTTATTGGTGTTTTTCTACCTTACCAAACTACTATATCAACGTTGACTATAATCTGATGGCAATTTTATACATTGCCAAAGTTGTTTATGTGACTGTGTCCCTTTAAATGCCGCTGAGTGCAGAGGGTGGCAATTAACGGTTTTCTACACGTGTAAAAGACAAAAACAAAGGCTAACTAAGAGGTGCAATCACCAATCCCCACTCTCCCTCCATTAATGGAATTCGCGCTACTCACACAGTCAGGGCCTCCAGTTTTAAAAGACGTCACGCATCCTTGCTTGTCCGTTGGTTCGCTAGTGCAGAATTCGGGTACATCAGTGAGGAGCGTGCCTTGGCCCTCGTTGCGAATGAACATTGCAATCTGCAAGAAAGCAACTGAGTTAGTTGGGAAACCGCCCATCGGACAAATCCTCGTAAAAGAACCCGAAGAGTTCTTTATTCTTGTTTCGAAAGCTAGTTGGCTCGGGAGCAGGGTGACCTTAGGTGGACAGGGGCAAATCTAAACATACAGAGCATGCCAGAAAACGGGAAAGCCTATTTTCGTCACGGTTAGTCGGGAACACCTTTCTCACTTAAACGTTCGGCTAAAATGGCTCGGTGAAAAGGGCAATCCTCTGGCTACCTCAAACAAATTTTCTTTATATAAACAACCCTTAATCTCTCCAGTTGAGAGGTATAATTTCCCACTAAATACTTTCGCGACATCAAATTTTAGAATCGCGGAAAATTTGACGTCGCATAAAAAGAAAGCGGCATGTTTCTCAGTGATAAAAAGTTGAAAAAATTCCCCAAAGTTGCGAAATCAACAGGAAGAAAACAAAAAGTACTACGGTATTATTACCTATTTTATAACGACAGGTTCTTTATTCCCAACTTCAAAAAAAACGCCCAGGCGAAATTACCTTGTAAAACTTGCGAGTAGAATTTGAAAAGTCATTGTTCAAAATGTTCTTAATGTTCTTTGTTTAATGCGGCGAATGGCATAAGAAAATAATCGTGTTTAAGTTCTTCGGTGTATTTTGTGAAATATAGATGATCAATATTTGCTCACAAGTTCTTTTATATTTGTGAAACACCGACATGAAATACTGCTGTTTTTCACGATGGTGCGATTTCTCCGTGCGATTAGCGCGTTTGTCACCAAAACGGCCAATGAAACGGCACAGATTTCGATCCGCTTGCAAATTAGGTACCACAAATTTTCCTATAAATTGACCGACAAATTTCTGAACTGAAAACAATTTCACCCCGGTTTGAGAAGAGAAACATTGAACATGCCACCAAAGGGTTCTGGAAAGAAAGAGAAGAAACCTGCAACAGAAAAAATAAAGAGCGGCGGAGACGGCAAAGCGAAGCGAAGCAGAAGACGAAAAGAAAGCTACTTTATCTATATTTACAAAGTTCTGAAGCAAGTTCATCCCGACACCGGCATCTCCAGCAAAGCAATGAGTATCATGAATTCGTTCGTCAACGACATCTTCGAGCGAATTGCAACAGAAGCCTCTCGACTCGCCTCGTACAACAAGAAGTCGACCATAAGCTCACGAGAAATTCAGACCGCCATTCGGCTGCTGCTGCCCGGTGAATTGGCTAAACACGCCGTCAGCGAAGGAACCAAGGCCGTTACTAAGTACACAAGTAATAAGTAATGAGGAAGATAATGGAACTTTCTGATAAGTACGCGAAAACAAAACGACTCACTTAACGGTAGGAAGAACTTGCTTTCTGTAAGCGGTAGGAACATTTGACTGAAACATTACGCTTTTTAACAAAACGACTCGACTCGAATTGACGGTGTGAGAAACTTTCTTGCTTTCTTTAACTGTACGAAGTTCAAATTCTTGTGTGCAATTTTACGACATTCTAACATGGAAACGGTTATAAAGACTGCCACGAAGTATGCACAAACAAAATTAAGGTACAATATTCAACAAGACAGAGACCGAGAGACGGTGAACGGTTACAGCGACGTTGTTTTCTCTCAAACATTTAGGACAGTTTATTCATTCTCGCCGAATTCACATGTTATGGAATTATTATAAAGATTAAATTGTTTACCTCGTGTTGTACATCGATGGTAAAGTCCGACTTCGCCGGATGGGCGTGAAGTCTTTTATCCAATCTGTAAAAATGAAAGTAAGTGATAATATTGAAGAATGTAAATTGTGGCTTTTATTTATATGTATTTGTCCTTTATTTTAAAAATTAGTCATTTGCTGTAAATACTATTGTAAATAATTGAATAAAGTGATTAGCTATCCAAAATTAATGAGAATCTGGGCGATTTTGAACAAACGAAGCAACTCGAAAGCGCGCGCAATTCCAAAGGATTTTCCACCTGGCCTTTGCAATTCTGTTTATTCCTTTGAAAAAACTGCTCTATTGATCCATAACCTTTAGGAACAATGCAACATGCCAGAAAGTACAAACTAGATTTCCTGCCTCGCAACACAAAGGCTTTTACAAGTCAATACTCCCAATAGCGGAGAAGCCCCGCCTTCTGCAAGTTTGGGCTACGTTTTCTCTCTATCGTGTTTGACTCTCGAAATTACCACCAACGCTCAGTCTAATTCGATTTCGTCACCTTAATTTCTGCCCTCGTTGCAGTGTATGCAACTGTTTTCATTAAAAGATAGGAACAAGAAAAACAAGTTTTATACTGAGCAATGCTTTCACAGATGGTCACTTGTGACCGATGTAACACAATTGGCTGTTCTCGCATGGCTTGCAACTCGACGAGACAACAATAGGAATATATTCAGAAACAACCCCCCTCCCAGCCGGAAACAAAAGCTTCCGCTACACAAGAGGACCAGTAGAATTAAGTAGCAGTAGAATTACAAGCTTGTGATAGCTGTTGCATTACTGAAAACTGAGACCGTATCGAAACGAACGCAGAATTCGCTGTCGGATGCGGGTAAACGCGTGTACGACAAATCACGACTGATTTTGCCTCACATGCTTCGGGAGGTCGTTTCAAAGAGTGTTTCAGATGTTAAAAACAAAGTGTAGAAAAAGACGATTTCAAACATTTAATTTTAATTCTTGCATGTGTAAAGAAAAAAGACATAATAGGAAATTGCAGATTACACAATTACCTGTCCGTATCGAGAGTACATGTAAACCCCTCCCTCCCAAACCTGGGCAGGAATACTCGGGTATTTTTTAATGGGTATGTGCCGCCTGGGTCTCCACGTTTACACCCAATTTTGAAAAACAAATGCATTCAAAATGATACCCCGTTGAAGTAATTGGAAAATTTCAATAGCCTGCTTTATCATGTAAAGTCTTTTGCTGCATCAACTTATACGTCCAAATACGAAAATTCTGCCTCAGCTTTGCGAAACATTGTACCTCATTCAAGGAAACGTCTTGGAAATGGATACAACGTTCTAGATCAGAGGAACCAAAATTAATAGACCATTTCCGACTTCTCTTTTGCCTCAGGGCCAAAACGAGTCTAAGTGCGAAACCATTCATATGAAAATGTGTTTTACCTGCATCTTCATTCTCATGCAAAACAAACTTATTTCCATATGAATAGTTTCGCACTTGGACTCGTTTTGAAACTGAGGGAAAAGGGAACTCGGAAATGGCCTATTTCCTGTTGGATGGCATGTACCTGTGTAGGTATTTTAGGGGAGTACCCCCTGGGAATAAGACCCAACTTAATTCTTTTCAAATAGGTACTTTTTAATAAGCTTTCGATTTTGAAGAGGTCAGGAAGCTTAGCTTTTTATAACTTGCCTGTTCAGCAATGGCACAGACAGAGCCCAACCCGCTGCAAAGTCAGGAAAAGAGAATTGAGATGGGTCTTGATAGAAAGCAAAGTGATGGATGATTGCTGCTTGTTTATCTTGAATTGCATGTCCAAGGAACAGCTCCTAATGAAGAATGACAAAGAATAATAATTAGGAGAATTAAGGAAAGTGGAGAGTGGAGAGGAAGGCTCAGGAGGGAGACTGAGAGGTTTGTCACTTGCATTGTACCCTTTGTTTCAAAATCAAGTGCTTTTCTAGAGATGATAAGCTCATTTATTCTCATTACTAATTTGACTGACATTCTTGCAAAGATGCAAGGAGAAATTGGAAATTTTAATAACATAGTGACTAGAATTATAGGCCTGCAATGCGTGACAATGGCTACATAGCTCTCAGCATGCGATGCAGGCCTATGATGTTAGTATGATAGGCCTGCAATGTGTGGAAAGAGCTACAGTGACTTGACTCTTTGCTTGCATTGCAGGCCTACATAGCTCTCAGCATGCGATGCAGGCCTATGATGTTGGTATGATAGGCCTGCAATGTGTGCAAAGAGCTACAGTGACTTGACTCTTTGCTTGCATTGCAGGCCTACATAGCTCTCAGCATTTCAATGCAGGCCTATGATGTTGGTATGATAGGCCTGCAATGTGTGCAAAGAGCTACAGCGACCTGGCTCTTTGCTGGCAAGTATTGCAGGTAAGGCCTATGACACTGGCCAATGATTTATTTCTAATTTCCAGTTCAAGAAGATGAATTAACGTTAAACATGTGCCTGCACAAATTTAGAGCAGGCATCATCATTCATCAGCAGGATTAACTGAAGCTTTTTTACAACACACCTTTCTTGCATCATATTTATTGAAAACTCGCACAAGCCCTGGTAGGTCAATGACGGTCTCGTCTTCACAGAAAAATATCCACTTCTTTGTGTCTCCATAATTCTCAACCAAGCTACAAATTAAATAAAAATTCATTAATCACTTCTCGAGATAACTAAATCTGTTTCATTGGCTATACAAACACCTCAAACTTTGTCAAAAATATTCCACTGCGTGTCGCGGTCTCTCATGCTTGATGTATTACGTCAAAATTTAATAAAAAAACTTTTTCAGTTGCAGTGGTATGGTGCATAACACTGTAAACACAGCAGAATTACTGCAGAAGTTTGGAGTTTTTAGTATTTGGTTTTAACTTGGCTTTTATTGTCTAACAACATTTAATTTTACCTGTTTATGATAGGAAGAATTGTCCATGCACCAAGAGGCGCCCAATCCTCATGCATCATCCTGAGTTCCAAATGATCCTAACAAAAATTAAATCAATGGATACAGTAGCCTGCATGCAGCCGTCTATCATTCCTAAAGCGGAAAAATGATGTCTGCGAAATGGCGTCCCTAATCGTGTTTCAGTATCCTGCTGTGCGGATTTAAATTTCACATAAATTATGTTAATGAACCCTGCTGACCGCTTTAGGAATAACAGACGGCTGCACACAGGCTATGGATACAGCAGGCATAGTGAGATTTGATGTTATATTTACTTGTCATTATTATTAATAATTCATCACATTAAAACAAAGAAAATCAGGTTTGGAAATTAGATCTCAATTAGCATAGATTTCTATGATTTTATTTTTTTGATTTCTGCATAGCTTTAGTTTTGATTGAGAAGATAATTATATCAAAAATACTTTGCTGTGCATATTTGTATTTTCAACTCTCTCCTTGGGTCTTCTTGGTGTTTGGAAACATGATAAAACTCTGGGTGCTTTCCATTTACCCAAAAATTTTGGAAAGAATTCAAATGGAAAGAGCCATTTTGGTTCGTTCTGACCAAAATATGCGGAAACACCTCTGGAGGTGGTCCACTTTGACTGGTGGCATGGCAGGGGTAAACATGTCATTGTAATTCAGAAGTGGGGTAAAGGGGTAGAGTCTGCATGAAGTGACTAGGGATATTTTTACTCCCCCTAGACTACTAGTCCATCACAGGGTTACTGCCCAGCATTAAAGTTTTGCCCAGCCTTAAGTGTCCTCGTGGGCATGATGAGGATGAGTGAGTGAGTGAGTGATTAAAGTTTTGCCAGTACCCATTTATATAGCTGGGTGAAGAGAGGGTCAAGAACATAATTTACAGTGCCCCGGCTGAGGCTCAAACTCAGCCCATGGGGTTGGGGGGGAGAGATGACTCACAGTATACATAACGGGGGGGGGGGGGGGGGGGTCTGGTGTTTTGGCTTGAAAATTTGCATGCTTGGTATTTTTTTGGGCCAAGAGATCTGTCACATATTTTTTATGTCTCTGAGCAAAATTTCTGTTTTATTGAATAAATCCATATTGAAGTATTTTTTGGGTAGGAAATTTTGATGCCAGGTATTTTTTGGGGGTCTAAAATTTCAGGCCCGTTTATTTTTTTGGGTTTGCAATATGATGATTGGACCCCCCTGTCATGTACAATAAAAGTACCCCCCTGGGAAACTCATACCATTCGATCCAGAGTCCAGCGTGTTGGCCATTAGGCCACCTCACCCTTATTCACTTTGTACCTTTTCTCCCATTGTTTCTGCCTGTTCAATGAGTGCTTGCCTAAGAGCTTTAGCTTGTTTTACATGAAATTCATTGTGCTGACTTCTAACAATTATGGCTATATCCTTCAATCCTAAGGAAAACAACAAGAATAACAATTGTTTTATAGACAAGAATAGTTGACAATGAAGTTATTATTACAGTGAGGACACTCGAATCATGAACACTTGACCTTTTTTGAACATATTTTTATCATTATCCAATGTTAGCCTTTCACATAAACAGAAGAATTAATGTTTTTAGGTGCTGAAAACATGAATCCTTTGAACTATATCAAAAACTCAACCTTATTGGATAATTATAAAAAAATGTCTAAAAAAGGTCAGTTGTTCACAGTTTGAGTGTTTGCACTATAATAGTCTATAATAAAAAAAAAATAAATTTATGCCACCAAGTTAAACATCTGAAAAACATGTTAGCTAACTATTTATGCCCACACTGGTCAACAACATTTAACCTACTATTTTAATTCTCATAGAAAGGCAAGTTAAGGTACTAGAATAAGGGCATAATCAAAAGGGGGATTAGATATTAAATAATTTATGTTACCTATGGGAGAAATATCTGTTTCATTTTCAACTTTTGAATCCTGAAAACAAGGAAAGGTGTATATTAAAAATTATTTAAACAGTACTATAATTTACTATGCCTTTCTATATTAATTAGCCATGCAAACTCAATCATTGTAAGAGGAGCTTGCAGGGAATAGAAGTTCTGGTATATGGGTTCAAAGATTCATGTCTCTGAGTTCTGATTGGTAGATTTTGGTATATGTTTGTTTCTTTTTGCAAGGCGCATTAACTGCCCTTATCGACTGACTGCAGTGAAAACACCATTGCTGGTTAGGTTTCTAACTGCAGAGTTTTAATGACCTATCTTATTACATACACGTCAGCAGGGTTGGTAATTATTAAATAATAAATTATTGACTTTAATAATAGAAGGGAAAGACAGGGAATTTTTAGGTCAACCTTTAGTACTCAGCAGTAGTGAGGTCTGCATACAGATCACACTAGCAAACATTTTCTGTCTGGGAGCCAAAACAATTACGTTCGTCAGACAGAACAACTGGGTATTGTATTGACTGATATTTCATTTGCGCCACGTTAATATTTACAGCGCATGAATAGTCATGAATAAATAGCACTATCCATATTTTATTATGGGGCAACAAAGGATCGATATTAGAACAATACCGGCCATTGTGCCATTGGACAAATTAGTTAATGCAAAAATAAGTAAATTTCAGTTATGGCGATGTAATAAGAAAAATGGTGATAGGCACTGAGAGAGAAATGAAATGAAGCGCAAAATTGAGATCCATCTCACCACAACAGCGCCAAATTCGAATCTCGACTGCGGATCATCGGGTCCAAAATCTTCGAAATCGCTGGCAAGGATCGGTACTGTAACACGACAGAAACGGACAAATTATGCATCACAAAGCATTTCCTATAAAAATGGAAAGCGATTAATACTAACCAAAGAGAAGAATCGAAAAGACGGCACTAGAAAGACTTCGCATTTCAAGATCCTTTCAAGAACCTTTTTTCCCACAAATTCACGAGATGCTGCTCTTTGGAAGAGAGGAGACTAGAAACAACTCATCGTTGTTTTTGTATCGCGGGCTCAGCGGAGATTCAAAATGGCAGAATTGTTAGAAGAAGAAGACATGAAAGTTTTGGTAAGAAAACTACAGACTGGCCAATTATTTCGAATTTATTATCCATTTATCCGTTTCAAACTATTCCCAAGTAAACTGTTTTGTGTCTTTAAACAATAAAGAGGCTGGAATTTGAGTGGTTGCTGAGGGAACATGTACCCAAAGTTCTCACCCAACTTGGGACCATTCTGCAGGTAAACACCACTGTAGTATTGCTACTTTTCAAAAACGGTTTAGCAAAATTTAGAACGTTTCATTTTGAGATCATTTTGTTGCTGATCTTGTTTTTGTTACTGATTTATTTAAAAGGAATGTTCAAAGTGCTTAAAACTGACAAGTATTCCCGCTAAAACGGCAACAGGGGAATTACAAGGTGGGAACACTTTGCTTTTCTAAATGACTTTTTGCAAGTATTTACTGAGAAAACTCTAGATTCCTAGAGGCCAATATATAATTATGTCAAGATTTTAAGGTTACTTCAAACCTTCGCGAGTGTCTTCCAGAAAAAAAATTGTACGCTCACTGTTTTCAATGAAACCCCTACAAACTATATATCAACAGAAAATGAATTCAATAAAATTATGTTTTGGCTTTTGCTTTCCAAAGGTGGCAAAGGCCGTCAACTCCAAAATGACCGACTGACGTTCCAGCAAATTAATAGGATATGCAAAATAACTGTGCAGTGTTAATCACAAAGTATCAATCTCCAAAAGTGTTTCAGCATTTTCTTTTATTTCTATTGGTTATCTTTTTATAGATCTGTCAAGTTCGACTATCGAAAAATTAGCGTAACCTGTTGCGCTAGAGGCCGCCATGCGGAAAGTATTTGAAATAAAGGAATTCGCCGACAAGTTTTTGTTCCATATCTATCAGTGAATGTTCTGACCAAATTTCATGGAAAACTGTCAGCATACCCTTCATACTCTTCACTGTTAACCCATTAAGTACTGTCGTGATCAAAGATCAATGTTTAAAGTGAACTGACCTGAATATTGACTGAAATTATATTTAATTTAGGATTTGCACAATATTAATTGGGTATTTATGACATTGTGAGAAATGTTCAGTGAACAAGTGTTATGAATGTCTTGTATGACGCGTATCGATGAAGTGTGACAAATTTAATGCGTTGTTTTATGTTTAAAACGTCAACGGTTTTTTCTGGTTATGTCTCACTTTTGACCAATGAGACATTTGCGGTCATGTCGTGAAACTGGCAATGTTTTAGGTGTGATACGATCATGTTTCATTCACAAGCTATCAATTTCCCACCCTACTTTGATGAAAGTATGCTTGGAAAATGTTATTGCAATGGAGATGAGAAAATGTATAACAAGTTTGGAAGGAGTTTTCATCCAGGAGTCACTTTTGAGCAAGATATTAAAATGCTTGATTGACCTATCCAAAGTGACACGAAACCAGACAAAACCGTTACTTTTTTAAAGTAAAACTACCCGCTAAATTATAGTAAATTTGTCATGCTTCAAGGATAGATGCAAATGGTAGTAGACACTCCATTTTGTTTCTTTGTACTAGACCTTCCTTATAGTTCATTATTTTCTGAAATATGATTGTGTTCACTCTTTACTGCCACTGGAATTTTAGGAGAAGTAAAGCCTCAAGATTACTTCATGCTCTCTACCCAAAAGTAAGTTGAAACATTCCTATGGTAAGAATAAATTCTTTGTTTCTGCAGAGTTGTAAAACAAAAGCTGAAGTTAAGTCTATAAGAATGTTTAGAAATAAGAGTGTTTCTACCACACCTTTGTAATTCCTTTAGTTATTAAACATGAATAAAATGACTGCTAAGATTAGCAATGTCCAGATCCCAGTGGTATGGGTGATAATGGCCTTGCTCTCCATTAGTCTCCTTGTAGATCAGTACCTGGCCAAATCAGTGTCTGGTCAGTGTTTGGGAGATCATTGGTTTAAATCCTGTTGGGGACTCAGATTTTTCCTTTGTCCTACACTTATATCATGATGAAGTACACATCTTTCTCATTACAATACATTATTACATGTAGGTAAATTCCTATGGTTATCATAGTTTCATTTTATTGCAGCAGTGATACCCTTAAAGGTTATGTTGCTGTAGATGGAGAAAATATTTCAAAAGCTGTAAGTTATCAAAGTGAAAATATTTCATTCATTGTCAAATGTTGTCTCCTTTTGCCCGGCAATAATATTGGTTCAAATATTTTGGAAGTTAAAACTTAAGTAATCCTAATTCCGGAAAATTGAAAATTTAGTTAAAAGGCATAAGTGAAATTGAGGGTTTGAGGAATCAGGACTCCTCTATATTGTATAATGTACAGTAAAAAGGTAAAGTCTGCATTCAAGCCTAAGTGGCTCATCAGGCCGGTGCTTGTCTCCGGTTTCCATAGCATGAAGCGACAAGGAGTATTTCTACTCCCCCCTGGATGGGATTCTAGTCCATCGCAGGGTTAACCCATAGCAGTAAATTCGCCGGTACCCATTTATGCACCTGGGTGGAGAGAGGCACTGTGAGAGTAAAGTGTCTTGCCCAAGAACACAATGCAGTGTCCCTGGCCAGGGCTTGAACCCGGACCGCTCAATCCGGAGACAAGTGCACTAACGATTAGGCCACCGCGCCTTCCACATAGTAATGCACAGTGGAACCCTGTTAATACAGTCATCAAGGGACCAATATCACCAGAAAATTTGGCCGTATTAACCAGGAAGGGTCAAATTTCACGACTGGTCCTGACAGATACAACCTCACCCCGTGCATATTAACCAAGGAAACTTTAATGAACATTACTAGATTCTAAAATCGAAACCAGAACAGACTTGACTGTAGATATCCTTCTCAAAAACAAAGGCCCCGACCACTTTGACTTAACCTTGTGTTACTTTGCATTTAATATTGTTTCTCAAGTACTGTATTTGTTTTGTTTGGACAATTGTGAATGTGTCTTTGGTTCGAGTGGCCATAATTAATGATGTAAACTTATAAAGGATTACCGGTATACAGGTTAGGATTTCAGAATGTTGCTGTTGTCCTATTAACAATGTGGCTGCATTAAGGGTTTCTTCTAAGAAATTGTATGGGTGTGTCACTGGGACCAAAACACTGACTGTAACAGGGCTCGACACTAACGGTAGCCAACTAGCCACAGACTAGTAAAAATTTAGTTTTGGTTAGTAGGTTTTTGATTTCCACTAGCCACTTTGGCTAGCTAGTAAACAACGTGAAATTGGCCATAGCAGTTTCTGTCTTCCTTGAGCAAGACAAACACAAACACTTTTCCTCGGAAACTGACGATCAGAATTTCATCATGGACATTTCATGCTACCAGACTATGTTCCACAAAAATTGTTTCATTATTGGAACTGATTACAGAACAATGCAGTTACCAACATTATATGTTCAAAGAAAGTCGCTTGCTTTGTGCTTGCAAGTCTTGCTAGGGATCAACTGTTATCGGACCTAGCCAACACCAACGCTGGGCTAGTAAAAATTTGTTTTGGCTAGTAACATCTAAGTTGTCACTAGCCATGAGGCTAGTAAGCTAAAAAGTTAGTGTCAAGCACTGTGTAATAACAAGGTGACATGAAAAAATGGCAGGCCTCCACTGTATTGCTTAATACAGGTACCCCTTGTAATTTATCATTTGTAAGCAGCTGTTTACCATACTTTCAAAATGGGGACTGGTGCTAAACCTTTCCAACAAGAAGAAGCTTTATTCTCATGTTCTTTTGAAACGATGTGCAGATCAGGATTAATTTTAAAACAGAGGAACAAGGCAATTCTAAAATAACTTGTTTTGCTTTTTACAGGATCTCAAATTTAAACTTCCCAAAGTCTCAAGTTCTGGGTTTCGGGTTTTCATAAGAGAACGCCTTCCATGGAAATTAAAACAGGTATAATTGCTTTTTGAATATGTTGGACCATTATCTTTTTTTAAAGGGAAAGTCTTTGTATTAATTGCAGTGATTTGGCAAATTTCATTGTTCGATAATTTGAGGCTGATCTAGTATAATTATTTGTTATCACAATGTTACAAATAAAATAAAACATACAGCCCGTACCAACTGGAAACCTACTTGGGTTTAAATTTTCTAATTTTAATGAATTCCTTCGAATTCTGCACGGTAAAAGTTTTTTCTACATAAATTAATGGACAGATATTACTAGCTAGTTGTTTTAATTGCTTCTGAGTTAAATTTTTATAATTTTGATGTTTTTTCTCTTTAGATTCAAGATGCCATTAACTACTTGCAACTTGCTATAGAGAAGGTTGAAGAAACAAAAGCAAACTGTAATTTCTCCTCAGGACGAGAAGTCAGTAAGGTACTGTTGTACTGTATTGTTTTGTAATATTTTACTGCATGACTTTTAAAATGTTAACCCTGTCTCCTCTGCAGAGGTTTTGTGGGGCATTTTTTGTTGTGGAAATGCTCTGGATAAGGTGAGTGCAGGTGCAAGAGATAAGAGATCTTTCACTGTGCGTCTGATTTGTGCCTGCATTTATTGCATTCAGCAGATATCTCCCAGAGAGCCACTGTGGAGTATTTAGCTGCAAATTATATTTGGTGATCAGAAAATTAATAATCTGACAATAAATAGACATTGCTTTGTAACCAAGATGTTGAGGAGTTCAGTTTTACATTTTAAGTGTAAAGGTTTTGAATCTGAATGTAATTAAATTAATATTAATTATTAGTCAACTTTCATAATTAGACTAGTTCTCTAACGACAGAAACCATAGTTGGTTTGTGAGCACTTAGTAGCATTTAAAACTTTCCAACTAAAATTCACCAACAGGTTGTGGAAGAAATAACAAGTTTTTTGACCAAAGGAAAGTCAAGACTGTCTTTACCTGATAAAACACCTGTTTTAGACATGTTAACATCTGGAAACCAGGTAGCAACTTTTAATTATTACATTGATTATACACTCAGAGACAGTCCTGCAAGAGGCAGTTTACCAAAATGCGTTTTTTTTTGTTTCATAATGGTCCTGTTGCAAATCAGTAAGTGCAAATGTGCTATCTTTGTTGAAACATATTAAACTCATTCCCATATGAAAAGTTATAATTATGCAGTACCAAAAATTATCGTGAATCAGCGGTAAAAGGTGAAATTGGAAATTTTTATTAATTAATGTATTATTATCCATAATGTTCGCTTTAGTAAAATATATTCTATTTACAAGGCTAAAAGGTTAAAAATTGTAAGAAATTAACATGTTGAAACCAAACATTTTCGGCTGTTTGCCATCATCAGGGTTAACGTATTATTGTTATCACGTTGAACATAATTTATTGGTAAATCTTGTGTTAATATTTTTCATGGATAAGTAACTGTAACTGTCACAAAATTGTGTAGCCATGGAGACAGTTTATAGGTCTCATGTGTACATACATGTAGCATACAGCAACTTTATGATAATATTTATTTAAAAATATTGAAGGGCTGCAGCCAGGATGAAACATAGTTAAAATTTAAAAAACAATCTCTGGCTAAAATGATTAAGAAACTATGAGCTTTCGACTGCCCGAACTGTGGGCTTCGACGGGTAAAAAAATTTAACCGTCAATGCAATAAATTACAAAAAATAAGTAAATAACTAATAGCTATGAATCAATACAATAAATTACAATAATAAATTATATAAATAGATAATAACTGATATAAATAAAGATCAAAGGGGTTAACACGAATAGGACATGTAACCCATTTGATGTGCAGCCTCAGAAATTTGCAGATCTTGATTTTGCATATTATTTATTATTTAATATTTAATTTATTTATTTTCTTTCCCTTTAAGCGAGTATTCAAGCCTGGTCTACCGGATGACGTTGTTGCATACTTTTGTCTCAATAGTGACAAACTTGTTCTGTCAGTCTACACTTTGACAACACTTCCTGTGCCTCCTCAAACCCCTGTAAGTTTACTTCTGCACCACTTCATCACACTTGTAATTTCTATTATTATCCAACTGTGCTTCGTAGAGTATAAATAACGCCCAAAATGAGTACAAATATGATACAGTATTTGTTCTCCAGAGAACCGGTTAGAAATTCGCCGTGGACATAACAATTAGGTGTGTTGAATAATAAATCTCTTATTAGATGTTTTGTTTTGTAGTATTGCTGAGAATTTTTAGTCATTGTTTGTATTTTGACTTGCCCTGTGGGCGCTATGGGCTTGTCAAAATACAACACAACTTGTAATAAAAAAAGTACTCAGCGATACTACACAACAACACATCTAATAAGATATATTAATTATCCGGTTACTAAAAACAATTTTTATTTATGTGTGATTAAAAGTTTCCAGTTATTTACTGTTCTTTTAATGTTATATGTGGACATTTTAACTTCAGAAAAGGTGCATTGTACACCTATGACTCTAAGGTGTTTCTTGATCATAAGAATTTTTAATTAGAGCATCTTTCAACTGTGTGTCATAAAAGTAATCGCTCCAGATGGCCAATCACAATGAATGCGGGCATTCCAATGAAAACTTGAAGCAGATACATGTAGCCGGTGTGGAGCGGGAATAAACCTTGTGCGCGAATCGTGATTGGTTTTGGTTTTACTTCTGATTGGTTGAAAAAGTGGCTCAATATTTTTAAACCAATCTTTGTGACTGTGTAGTAATGGAAAATCAAAGCAAATGTATACTACTTTCAACACTCAATTGAAAACTGCTCTGACTAATTTTTTGTTTTGGTTGTTTGTTACCCAGAAGCAGCCCCTGGAGAATGACCCAGTCGGACAGACATTGTAAGCACTTTATAGCCAAGCTTTTTTCAGGAAGACCAGGGGGTTCATGAATGGCCGAGTACTGGGCAAATTGACCGGCTGTGAACGAGACTTAGCCATTACTTCATTGTCTTCTCTACTTACTTTCTTTTGTAAGAAAAACTAAAAATGCCTGTCTGAAAAAAACCTACTGACCTCCTGCACAAAACCTTAATGAATAATGAAACCCCTGGGAAGACATGATGTCCTGCATTAGAGAACCAATTGCTTGCAGAGTAACAATTCTTAATGTGAGACAATTTAGTTGATTAGTATTAATATTAAATAAATATGCCGGTAGTACCATTATTGCATACAAGTACTGTAGTAGACAACCTGAGCCCACATGCCAATTTCAGTAGCATATCCCCATCTTGCAACATGGCAAATGTAGCTTCTAACATGCTTGAATCTTCTTTTGCAGTGAATTCAACAGCAAATGGATGGAAATCGCAAGTCACTTTGAGGTAAGGCAAACTTATTACTTGTACCGGTAACTCAAAATTGCTTGCATCAATCAAGGGTGACTTGATTGCAACAATGTTAATTTTTAGTTTAATTTCTTGATTAGTTAAGTTGTGCTGCTGGAATGGAAGACCATTGTTGTATTTATTTTTACTGATTTTTTGGTTTAAGGTTGATTGTTCAATTCCAAGGCTCAGTGATTCAATGTTACTCATTGGAATGGCACTGAGATTATGCCAACAGTTAAAAGATAAGGTAAGAATGTGTCTTCAGCCATGGAAATCAATATAAGCTCTGGCCTGATAGGCCGGCGCTATGCTTCACCTTTGTTAAATTACTGTGAAACTAAGGGTGTGTTCAATTCACCCTACTCCATAATAAGCATAGGTAAGGTTAGAATAACCCAAATAATAATAATATCCGTTTGATTGAGGAAAACTATTCTTCTTCGCCATTTTCACATCTCCCATAATACATCTTGTTTGCCCCCCACATGCATTGTCTTCAGTTTCCCTTGGCTGTTCAAAGGTTTCTGCTGAAAGACAATTTAAATATTTTCGAAAACTCTGGAACACTGTAACTCAGCACAACTGGTCACAATTGGTTTAGAGTATCCCATGATATGAGCAGCATTTTGTTGCTGTGATATCAGGACACGCAGATCAAACAAGGACAACAAACCACTGATGAAATCTTCCTTACTTGTGTGTTCTTCTTCAAGGAATTTCTCAACAAATGCCAAAGCACTGACAACAGCAACCTTCAACATCGAAGTAGCCGCCATTTTTGTCGTGGCCATATTTTTATATTCCCTATGGTAAACCATTGTCGTGGTGTTATTCTGTGGGCCATTGTTCAGCAAAGAGAATAATCGTTTCTTTGATGTCAGGACAGAAAAGCTATTCCGGAATGAGCTAGAAATATATTCTTATTTTGGGATAAGGTCACTCAAATGCACCCTAAGATTAGTTAGTGGAATGAAAGTAAGTTGAATTGATTTTTGTAATAAATTAACTTTAATTTGTTTTCTTAGTTTGCAGTTTTTTCTTTGCTTGTCTCAAGGTGACCAAGTCAAACACTTTTAATTGTTGTCAAGTGTTACTCTGGGTTTTTAAAGTCCCCCACGGATCACAGTAGATTCCTTATTTTATTAGTGCACAAAATAAACTAGAACACTATACATTATGCCAGTCAAATAATTACCAATTATCCTGTGAAATTGCGCAGAATATCGCCTGATACTTAGCTGGCAAGGCCGTAGCCCGAGTTGCCAAAAATCAGGTGATATTCCGCAAGATTAAGCAGGATAACTGTTTTATTATTCAACAAATTGTCAACGAAGCGCATTTTACAGCTAGAAAAGTTGCTGTTATGCGGTGCTTTGCGAGACTTCGGCCGAATTATTGTTACTTAACGTATATCACAAGGTATCTGTCAAGTACAGGTGACGGATAACAATCGCTTCTTGGCCATATATGGGCAACATGACAATTTGTTGAATAATAAAGTTGAATATACTGATAACAGGATTGTTGTAAAATTAGTGTGCATTTTATTTTGTCAATAACAATGCAGGGGACTGGGTCAATTTTTGTACTGTCTCTTCTCTAACTGGGACTAATTGAACATGGATTTTATGTCTCATCAATTTATGCAAAACAAAATCATTTTTCTTACAAGTAAATGCATTGAGAATGCATAACTTTGTTTTTAAAAATATGTAGCAAAAGATTCTCATTAGGTCTTTGAATTGAGGGCTAATAGACTATAATTATTACTATTAATAATGGTAATAGGACTGAGTGGAGTCCAATTCGGTCTGTAATCATACGAGTGATTAACAAAATCGGACGACCACGAAGCGGGAGTCTGATTTGTTATTCACGAGTATGATTACAGACAGAATTGGACGACACGATGCCCTGTTACCAATTAATCATAACCATTACAATTTCCAAAAAACCAAAAGGTTTCCTTGAAAAAAAGCTTTTAATACAATTCTTAAAATATGATAATTACAATACAGCAGTTTATGCACCAATCAGTTATAAGGAAATTGTAATGGTTATGATTAATAATAGAATAATCAGTCTACTGTTGATGTCAATGGAGGTCCTTTTTAATTGCTTTGCAAATTCATTGATACTTTTAAGACTTTTCTTTACCCAAAGAAATGGCTAAACCAGAAGAGTTTTTTAAAGGGAGTTAAATAATTTTGGAAAAAATGTTCATGTATTTAATTCCTTTTAAACATTTTAGATTTTCTTCGTGGAAATTCTAGAGAGATTTTCTCATTGACTTTTCTAAATGTATGTGTCTTAAATTTTTCTACAAGTATAACTAAATCTTGTAAACCTGTCATTATTGAAATTAATTGAAAAACTATATTGTAAGTACAAGAAGTACAAATTCCTAATAAAGTATTACAAAATGTATGATATTATATAAGTCTTTAAAACTTGAATAAAGCATGACATAGTTATTTCTGTTTCCTAAATTGCCTTTTATTTTTGTCTGGTAACTTTGTTTTGAAAATAAAATGACCCAATTCTACTTTCAGTAGATCACAGGATGTTTGCTGAATACATACCGTAAAATTCCGAAAATAAGCCCCGGGGCTTATATTTTTCAAAGGACCTTTTTGAGGGGCTTATTTTTGGAAGGGGCTTATATTCCGAGGGGCTTTTGTGTCAAAATTTTTGAATGTGCGACTGGTAATATTAGAGGTTTTGGCTAGAAATTCGTAACAAGTTAATCAGTAGGAAATAGAATTCACCGGAAGAGAATCAGCGCTTAAAGAAAACAATAGAAAAAGTAAAGAAATATTGCCTTTTGTCACACAGTACCAACCATCTGTGTCAAGCATTAAAGGAGCCTTGCTTAACAAATGGCGCATTGTACAAAATCAACCAATGTTTCGACAAATTTTCAAAGAACCACCAATAATATCTTATAAGAAAGGAAAATCCTTAAAAGATTCACTCGTTAGAGGAAAACTTTAAAAGGTCAACAAATGCTTTCACAGCGGTCTAGATGTGCGGCCTGTCAACCCTTGCTATTTCCTACCCTTATGTGTAGTTTGCTTTGGTTTGTATAATTGAGGATAATTTCCAAATACAAGCCGCCGGGGCTTATATTCGGAGGGGCTTACTATAGGAGGTATTTTTGCGTTT